>BLSH010017222.1:405635-418300 GCA_018402905.1 Glandirana rugosa | reverse complement strand
TTGTAATACATAGTGGTATACAGTATACATTATATATATATATATATATATATATATATATATATATATATATATACACTGAATATTTTTATTTTATGTATATACCATTATCAGAACAATATGAATGTATTCCATTATGTTTTCTATATGTCAGCTCTCTAATTGTATTACACATGCCTTTATCACACTTGGAAATTGCCATTATGTATTTCTAGGATTATGAAATGTTCACAATATATGGAAATAAATGTAATAAATTTACAACCTCATATACTCATGTATTTCTATAGTGTCCTGCCTCATTCAATATCCCACAACTATTGTAATTTTGAAGGTAAAAAAAAGAGTTGCAGAAAACTTGCTGGGCTACAGGACAATTGGCAGAGATAAAAAGTAAGCTGGGCTGGAAAGGGTGCAAGGCAGATGAATGTGTAGACCTGTGTGGAGATGGGAGGCTGCAGCAATGTTTGCAGTGCAGATTTATGGAGGGGAGAGCAGAAAAGGCACACTGCACGCTGAAAGTGTAGGCAGAGGAAGAAATGTCCGGTGGTGTAGAAATGAAAGTAACTCACAAAGAAAGCTGTAGTGACCCGGCAGGAGGGAGAGAGAGAGCGAGTTGATGGCAGTGGAGAGAGCTCAGCAAGGAAGGAGAAGGATTACCATGTAAGAAGGTCCAGTCAAAGAACATACCTGCTCCCCAAGTGGTGGAGACCGTGGAGGCGGAGCTCGGGAGTCGGGAGAACAGTGAAGGAGAGGGGAGACAGGAGAGAGTTAGGAGGAGTGACAGCCGGGCTGGCAAGCGGAACAGAAGTAGAACAGAAGCGGCCGCCCACAGCCACACGACTCCCAAGCCCAGCACTGATAGCTGTCATGCATGCAGTCAAATTCAGATTCCAGACTGCAGTCGTTCTAATTTATTGTGGCAGCACAATAAGAACCAGCCCTGGTGGGGCCCCGTGTTCACCTGGGGCCCCTGGGCTGTGCCCAGGAATGCCCGCTCAGTAAGACGGCCCTGGCTTAGAGCACTGCAGGTTCAGAGGACAATTCTGCAGAAGAGGCCACAGAGGTAGAAGAAGAGGAGGGGGTGTAAGGGGGAGGCAGATGTGGAAAAATCACCACCAGCTTTTTGGAGGCGTGGTGGTGGAACTATTTCCAAAACTGAACCCTGTACTGCATCCTTTCTAGCTGCCAGTGCGCCGTGAAGCAAAGGTAACGTCCCCGACCGTGCCTGCTGGACCATGAGTCAGCGGTAATATGAACCCTGCTGCTGACCGCACTGTTCAACGAGGCCAAAACATTGCCTTCCACATGACGGAAGAGATCTGGAATGGCCTTACGTGAAAAGAAATCTCTTTTGGGAACATGCCACGGTGGGACAGCACATTCCACAAATTCACAAAAGGGCGCAGAGTCTAAGAGCTGAAAAGGCAGCAGTTGCAGTGCTAGCAATTTGGCCAAGTTAGCATTAAGACGCTGAGCATGTGGATGGCTGGGACTGTATTTCTTTTTACGGTTCAGCAACTGGGGTAGTGATATTTGCCTGCTGAATTCACCTGGTGGTGACCTGCTAGCAGATTGCTGGCTGCAAGTAGAGTCCGCCTTGTTTTCTGGTGTGGGTTCTTCAGGTACTCTTGCCAACGGACTGCATGGCTGGTCATCATATGTCTTGTCAAGACAATATTGCCCAAGCGGCTGGCGTCCAGGCCCCGCTTGACCTGCTTCAGACATAGATTGCACATGGCAACGGTGAGATCTACTGCACATGTGCTGAAAAAATGCCCTCACCAAAGAAATTTTGGAAGTCGGTGGGGAGGCAGCAGCGCCCTGCACCTGTGGAGCTCTGTGGGGTGATGCAATTGGGTGGCTGCCCTTAAGCTGGCCCCTGGAGGACATCCTGCCTTGTTGGAGTTGGGCCTCCTCCTCCTCACATTCCTTCTCTCTTCTCTCAGGCACCCAAGTACGGTCCCCTCCCTCCTCGTCACTGGAGCAAACTTGGCAGTATGCTGCAGCTGGTGGAACATGACTGCTAGTTTCTAGTCCTTTTGTGGCACCCCCTCTCTTTAGGCTCACGCTACTCCCTTCCTCAACCTGGGAACCATCATCGGAGCCTTCAAACTGCTGCGCATCCTCCATGAGCATGTAACCGACACTATGGTCGAACAACTCAGGTGACTCCTCCGTGCATGATGGTGGGGCTACAGAAGGAGTAACTGTGGACAAGGATCCAGTGGAATAGTCTGCTTTGCCAGATGCGTTGGAAGGAAAACTTGTACAAGCCTGGGTGACAGAGGATGAGAAGGATGAGGACAGCTTTGTTATCCACTCCACCAACTCATCTGCATGTTGTGGCTCAATAGCACGTCCAACAGCAGAAAAATAGGACAAGCGTGACCCTCCAGCAGAGGATGCACCATGTCCACCACTTTTCACTGAAGACACAGAGGCTGCTTGCCCTCTTTTAGTGGCCTGGGAGTGTCTGCCTCTCCTTTAAGGCCTTCCTGACATGGTTTTTTTTTTGCACCACACCACACTGTACTATATACCGTACACCCCAAATGCACCGATATATAGTGCACACTCAATACGCTGTGTGTGTATATATATATATATATATATATATATATATATATATATACCAGGCTGTATATATTTTTATACACCACGTCAAGTGGACTATATACCTTAGGTACAGTTATATAGAGCACGCTCAATACGCTGTGTGTGTGTGTGTGTAAATATATATCTATCTATATATATATATATATATATATACCAGGCTGTATATATTGTTATACACCACGTCAAGTGGACTATATATCGTATGTACAGTGTACACTGATATATAGCACACTGTGCGTATATATATATATATTTTTTTTTTTTTTTTTTTTCCATACACTAACCTGTCTGCACTAACTGACAGATATATATTTTAGATATCTAACTATCTATCTAGTTAGCTATCTATTTTCTGTGATTTTTGTCTGTTTTTTACTGGGTTTTTTTTTAAGCTAGCTATCTAAACTGCCTGTACACAGGAACCTACGCTCTCTCTCTACAAGCAGCGTCGACACGCTATCATAGAGCCGCTGTACGAACGGCTTTATATAGTGTGGGGGCGTGGATAGAGACTGCTGTGCAGTTATTGGCTAAAGGCATCCTGCTTTAGCCAATCAAAGCTCTCACAGCAGGCCGCTCGCTGATTGGCCAAAGCATGCAGGTCATGTGCATGCTTTGACCAATCAGCGGGCGGCATTCTGCCGCCATTTTAAAACATTATGGGGCGTGCGAAGTTGCCTCAAACGCCCCATAATGTTCAGGGAAACCTGAACCAGCGAACAGGGGATGTTCGGATCGAACGTAACACGAACCCCATCCCTAATAGACATCTGTGCATGAAGCCGTACAGATGTCTTTGAAATGGCTCCTGAATAAGGTTGCCACATCATCCCTTTAATCCAGGACACATATGGATTGCACAGGTTGTTCTGAGGCTAATTTAATGCAGATGAGGCACCAAGTGAGTTTAATTACCACCTTAATCAGCCACAGAACAACCTGTGTAATTCATATGTGTCCTGGATTAAAGGGATGATGTGGCAACCCTACTCCTGAAGTCAGACTGACATGCGGTTATGATTTCTAACCCGCAGTCAGTGTGAACCTGGGCCAAAGCATGGATCCATCCTGCCTTGTATCCATAGGTGTGCGCAGCCTATTGCATGAGGGTGTGCGCCTCAAAGCTCAAACACATATTCGTATATATACTGACAGTGTCAGTAGGGCAGTGGACGGTGTCAGTAGTTTTTATTGTTATTATTTTTTAATATTTTTTTTTTTAGGATCCTCCTTGGGGGGCTTTGGTGAAATATCAGGATTCCAAACTATGCCACAAGGGCTTATTAGGGTGTGCCCAGGCACCTCTGGCACACCCTGCGCGCACGCCTATGCTTGTATCACCGGTTCAGGCTGGTGGTGTAATGGTGTGGAGCATATTTTCTTGGCACACTTTGGGCCCCTTAGTACCAACTGAGCATTGTTTAAACGCCACAACCTGACCATGTCCATCCCCTTTTGTCCCCATCTTCTGATGGCTCCTTCCAGCAGGATAATGCACCATGTCACAAAGCTCCAATCATCTCACCACTGGACTATGAGGTCACTGCACTCCAATGGCCTCCACACTCCCCACATCTCATCCAATAGAGCAGTGGTTCTCAACCCTGTCCTCAAGTACCTCCACAGGCCATGTTTTGGGAATTTCTCTTAAGCCCCCAACACACGGTGTTGTACGATCATCTGACCGTTAGTACACGCGATTAGAACAGCCTACTTACGACTGTCATACAATAGGAGTTGGATAAGCAGACTAGAAAACTTTGGTAGTACCAACAAGCGGTCGTACGACCGTTGTACCATGTGCACAGAGAGGTTGGTCCAACAAGTTGTACGTGCAAAACACGCATACTCAGAAGTAGGGTTGCCACCTCATCCCTTTAAACCTGAACACATATGAATTACACAGGTTGTTCTGAGGATAATTGAATGCAGATAAGTCACCAAGTGAGTTTAATTACCACCTTAATCAGCCTCAGAACAACCTGTGTAATTCATATGTGTTCGGGTTTATGGGGATGAGGTGGCAACCCTACTCAGAAGTCAGGAACGCTGGGGAGTGTCCGTTCGTTCCTAATTTACAAATCACATGCACCTAGGGTTGCCACATCATCCCTTTAATCCAGGACACATGAATTACACAGGTTGTTCTGAGGCTAAGTTATTGCAGATAAGGCACCAAGTGAGTTTAATTACCACCTTAATCAGCCGCAGAACAACCTGTGTAACTGATATGTGTCCTGGATTAAAGGGATGATGTGGCAACCCTACATGCACCTGAACTTTCTCTTTATACGTTCATAACACGTCACTATGTTTGGCTTGGTCAAACGATCGTTCTAGTGCATGTCAGTACGCGAGATACATGAGCCAACATACGATTTGTGCCGTTCGGTTGTACGACCGTTGCAGCGTGTGTACAAGGCTTTAGATTAAATAGCTGTCCAAAACACCAAGCCATAGACTCTGATTTAAAGCACCTATGCAAGATAAAGGAAAACCTGAAAACATGGCCTTTTGAGGGTACTTGAGGACTGAGGTTGAGAACCATTGCTCTAGAGCAGTGGTTCTCAACCTTGTCCTCAAGTACCCCCAACAGGCCACGTTTTGGGAATTTCTCTAGCTGTCCAATATATCAAGCCATTGACTCTGATTTAAAGCACCTGGCTGTGCAAGATGAAGGAAAACCTGCAAACATGGCCTGTTGGGGGTATTTGAGGGCAGGGTTGAGAACCACTGCTCTAGAGCACCTTTGGGATGTGGTGGAACGGGAGATTGGCATCATGGATGTGCAGCCGACAAATCTGCAGCAACTGTGTGATGCCATCAGGTCACTATGGAGCAAAATCTCTGAGGAACGTTTCCAACACCTTGTTGAATCTATGCCACGAAGAATGAAGGCAAAAGGGGGTCCAACCTACTACAAGCAAGGTGTACCTAATAAAGTGGCCGGTGAGTGTGTATGGATATATATATATATATATATATTTTTTTTTTAATTTATTTTTCGTACCACTTTAATGCTTACCTAACTAATCTCGGGGACAATGCTTCAGCTTTGCTTTCAATTTTCAATGTTAAACCCATGCAATCACTCAGACTGCCAGCTGGGCTGAGATTTAGGAGCAGCAAATGCTGATATTGGGTTCTTTTGTTGTGATCGCTTCTCTATTTATTTGTTCAATTGAAATATTTGTTTTTCTTTGTATGGCTCATTGTGTGTTATTCTGCTTTCTGGTTATGTTCAATATTTTCAGCTTCCATTTACATTTCTGTGTATTTATTGTCAGGACAGAAGGGAGGATAGCAGCCTCTGGTCTCCCAGTACATTCAATTGGTATCCTTTGTTTTTGCTGCTGACACTCCAGCCCTTCCAGGCCATCGCATTGTGTTTTATATTGCAGCGCTCATTCTTTTGTTTGTTCTGTGATACAAAATGTTTATTTTCTTTGCTGTGATTGTAGACTTTAACCCCTTCAGCCCCGGAAGGATTTCACACTTTAGGACCAGAGCCCTTTTTGTGATTCGGCACTGCGTCGCTTTAACTGACAATTGCGCGGTCGTGCGATGTACCCAAATTTTGCGTCCTTTTTTTCCACAAATAGAGCTTTCTTGTGGTGGTATTTGATCACCTCTGCGTCATTTCTCATCGCCGCTATAAACAAAAGAAGAGTGACAATTTAAAAAAAAAAAAATTTCTTACTTTTTGCTAAAATACAAACCCCCCCCAAAAAAAATATATAAAAAAAACGTTTTTTTTTTCATCGGTTTTGGCCGATTTATATTCTTCCTCCATATATTTTTGGTTAAAAAAAAATCGCAATCGGCGTTTTATTGATTGGTTTGCGCAAAAGTTGCCATGTTTAAGGATGATAATTCATTTCTGGGCTTTTTATTTTTCTATAATATTTTTTTTACTAGTAATGGCGGCAATCTGCTTTTTCTAGCGGTACTGCAATATTGTGGCGGACATGTCGGACCATTTTGACACTTTTTTGGCATTTCTACAGCAATCGGTGCTATAAAAATGCACTGATTACTGTGTAAATGGCATTGGCAGTGAAGGGGTTAACCTGCAGGGGGCACTCTATGGGTTAACTGTAGAGAGAGAGAGAGAGAGAGAGAGAGAGAGATAATTTCTAAGTTTTTAACGTTGTTTAAGAAGGGGGAAAAAAAAAGTTCCAGAAAAGGCCTGGTTTACAAGTGAATACTTGCCTATTCTGAGCGTGCTCTGGTCACATGATTGGGTCCCAGCATAGGGGTGAAGAGGAGGGACAGCTGACAGCGGATGCACCATAGGAAGCCTATGGGTGATGTCACCGTCCGAGGCTCTGCCGCTGCTGTCGGAGATCTCTCCTCTCCTCCCGGCCGCTGGAGACCTGGACCTGAGCGCCCTCACAATAGGTAAGAATACACATCTTCTATTCACAGGGTAGATAGAATAGGATTTAGAAGAGGAATGGGAGCAGATTTTAGGCTCCATTCACACAAATGCGTTTTTTGATGCATTTTGCAGAAATGCAGGGAATTTTTGTTTAACATGGGTTCCTATGGAACACGTTCACATCAATGCATTCTTGTGCCTGTGCGTTTTTGGAAAGGGCAGGGCTGTCTTTACCGCAGGGCAAAAGGGGCAGCTGCCCAGGGCCCTGTCATTGTTTAGGGGCCCAAAGCAGAGCTGCCCCTTATGCCCAAAATCGGACCTCCATGCTCCATCAGCGGCCGCGGACGGACCACTCACCACCCACCCACGTCATCCAGCCCCTGCATTTAGTCATCCAGCGCCAGCCAGTCTGACACACAATGGCAGTGGCACCGGTCACCGCCCATCGCATAGAGCGGACCTTGGGCGGGCGGGGCCTTGAGCTCCACTGACGCTCTGACCCCGCCCCTTGCTTTGCGTGCTGCCTGCCGGGTCGGAGTCGGAGTGAGGACCGCCGCCGCGTAGTGAGAACAGCCGCCTGGCCGGTGTCACAGACAGTCACTGACACTGCCAGAGGAGTGTGTGCTCGGAGCTGAGCTGGCCAGGAAGAGGATCAGTCTCCAGACGAGACCACCACCAGGTAGGTCTTTCTCCTCCCCTGGCTCCCAAGTCCCACTCAGCACTCCCCATCACCCCATGATAATTAAATGTTTTTAAAAAACTTTTCACCCGCACCTGACCTGTCCCTGACCAGACCAGTTAAGGTTGTTTGGCCGTACAGAGCAGTGTGATAGTGCACGCAGCATGGGCCAGGCCACCAGACCACACCATGGCCTGGTCCGTCTATGCCATGCATGCTGGCCTCATTTACGTTACATGTAAGTGTGTTTACACAGGCACAACAGCCCATTCATTTGAATGGGCAGCAATGCCTGCGCTTCCCGCTGAATAAAGATGCATGCTGTATTTTAAAAATGCAGTGGCCTTTAAAACTATTCTGTTGTTGCACCATGCAGTTTACCATACAGTTCCTGCAATGGCAAACGTGCTATGTTTTTAGATGCATGAGATACGCTTTTAAAAATGGTGCATTTGTGTGTGCAGGAACCGCAGGTGGGTCACATGGTGCAAAAGCAGAATGGATTTAAAGGCCACTGCATTTTTAAAATGCAGCATGCATCTTTATTCAGTGGGAAGCACAGGCATTGCTGCCCATTCAAATAAATGGGCTGCTGTGCCTGTGCAAATGTGGGCCTCCAACCCACATACATGTGAACCGGGCCTAAAGCAGTACTGCAGGTTTGGGTCATAATTGGGGTTGCACCGATACCAATTCTAGTATTGGTATCAGTGCCGATACCGAGCATTTGGTACTTGTAAGCAAGTACTTCAATTTTGTAAGAGCAAAATTGAAATGGGGGGGCCCCCAAGAAAATGTTTGCCCAGGGTCCAAACTATATTAAAGATGGCCCTGGGAAAGGGTCTGGGACTTTTTTCCCCGCAAAATGCAGCATTTTGCATGTAATAGACTTCAATGGGCATGCAAGAAAAATGCAAGTGCTGCATTTTTTTTATGCGTTTTTACCGCGATTTTACAGGGATTTGCGTTTTTGCATTTTTAAATCTGCCTAGCTACAAAATTTCCCCCCAAAAAAAGCAAAAACCTGCAAATCGCGGTAAAACGCTGTAAAAAAAAAAAAACCCAGAAAGCACTGCAGAAACGCTCTAAAGCAACATGCATAGACGTGAATGGAGTCTAAGGCTCTGTTTCCGCTACTGCGAGTTGATGTGCGACTTGACACATGTGAAGTCACTTGACAAATTGAAAATCCATGGATTTCAATTGTCCCCGTTCTAATTGGTGCGACTCCAAAAAAGGTTTTTTCACTACTTTGTTCCGACTTTTGATGCAACTTTGATCGAGAGTGTAAAGTTGGATCAAAGCTGCACTGTCGCACTCTAAATCGCACAACTTTAGGGTCGCAATAGTGGAAACCTAGCGGTATTGAACCCAAAATCAAAAATGTAACGTATTGCAACTTGCCAATCCTTAGATGTGATGCATTTGTTTTCTATTCACTCATGTATTAGTGAGAGTCACAGCTGGAGGAATGAGCACAGGAGGCACAGCAGACAGCAGCATTGTCAGCCTGGGGGAGGGGAGTGTTAAATTAATTAGCAGATTCTGATACACTAACAAATCAAAGCCAAACTCCAGCTCACACTTTATAAGCAGTTACATCGCTTATTTTGTTCCTTTTGGGATAAAGGTTTTATGTAAATAAAAGCTGGTCACTGTAAGCACCCCTGTCAGTTGTAAACAGTTTGTATCATCCCTCTAACTCCTACAGCTGCAGGACTTTTGAAAAGACTTTCTGGCAGGATCACCAGGTGAAAATAAAGGGAAGAAAGCCTAAAAAAAAAAAAAAGACTAATGCAGTGATCACATCTAAGAATTGGTAAGCTGCAATATAATTAATGTTTGTTTTTGGGTTTGAAGGGTAAAAATAGCAAATAAAAAAAACTATATTAATAGGGAGGGGTTTGCCTGGGTAATGCATGGGGAATACCTTGGTAAATTCTTTATTTTTTTTTATTTATTTATTTTTTCCCCCTGTAAAGTCGCTTCAATATAGATGGGGATCCAACTTTGAGGCGACTTCCATTGAATTCTGTGGGCAGAAGTCGCCTTGAAGTAGTACAGGAACCTTTTCTGAAGTCGGAGTGACTCAGTGGTGTACATTAAGACGGCTCTCATTCACTAAAATGGGATTTCTTGTGTCAAGCGACTTGGGGGCGACACAAGTCAGATCGCAAGTCCCCTATGTGAGAACCGGCCCTAAAGGGTACCTTCACGTTAGCGGGCAAAAAATAGCAAATATAATTATTATATACAAATATAAACTTGCTACACAGGTCAGTGCAATTGATTGTTATTAAAAAAAATGTTCCTTTTCCATCTGCAGCATTGTAATTGTCTGTAAAATACAATATGGCATCCCGGAGGCATTCTGTACACAGATGCAGTGGCGGCTGCAGCTCAAAATTTTTTGGGGGGGGGAGGGGGGGGGGAGAGCAAACTGAAAAATACTGAGAAAAAACCTCAAATGCAGCCAGTATTCCCCGCCCGCTGTCTCACTGGCACTTACCCCCATCTTGATGACGGGTCAGGCAGCGGCTCTTGTGTCCTCCATGTCTCTTCTTTCTTCCTACTATGCGTCCAATAGGATCGCCTGACCATTCAGCCAATCGGGAAACGGGTAACATACCGTGCTTTCTGATTGGCTGAGAGGCGATTCAGTGTTAGAAATATTAATTTGCTTTTGTAACACACGTCAGTGGGCTCGCCGTGCCATGCTCTGCGCCATGCTCTGTGCCACGAGCCACTCTATTTTGAAGCCTGTTAAAGCCTATGGCTCTAATCAGGTGCTTCAAATAACACTGACGTTTCTGTAATTCGCTGCATGAATAGGGGGTGGCAGCGATGGCCATGGATAGATTCATGCTATGCTTGAATCTATCCATTAGCACAGAGGGGGTGGTGCCCGTGCGCCCTTAATGGCCGGGCCACCCCTGCACAGATGGCATACAGAAACCCCCAGAAATGTCATTTCCTGCTTGTGTGATTGGCTCACTGATTTTCCCAGATGTCTGCACTAAGATACAAGTCAGATTTCGGGCATCCCCTGCAACACAAATGTAATTTTTGCTGAGATGCTCCCAAAGGGAAATCACGTCTAAAGAGATGCAAACCCTGCAATTTTCCTCATTAGAGGCCTGCAAGTGCAGCAGCTGATTGATAATTATAAAACCGCTCCCAGTCACACTGCTAGAACCGTCTTTAATAATGATTGGACCCTGGGCAAACATTTTCTTGGGCCCAGGGCAGCTGCCCCTTTTGCCCTATGTTAAAGACGGCCCTGCACATGGACACAGAGACTAAATATGTAGGAAGCTGGAGAAAGGGAACACCACAAGGTGGCAGAGTGGTTATGAAAATTGTATTATAGTATGCCACATCCTAAAATTTAACGTATTGGATTTAGAAAGAATGGACTTTAACGGCATACTCGGTATAATGTACACGTATAAACTTTATTTGTTACAAAGTATAACACATACATGCCATATATAGACATGAGACATTTAAAACTTCACAATTAAAAACGTGTGTGTGTGTGTGTGTGTATATGTGTGTGTGTGTATATATGTATGTGTGTGTGTGTATATATATATATATATATATAGTGTATATTATAACACACTACCCTTTGCAGGGTGAAGAATGCTGTGGTTCCCTGTGGGGGACCTTTGAGAACACGCTTTTGACACCTATGATTTGACAACTGCCCCTAGGACTCGGATCCAGTATCAGACACTGATCGTCTTCTGTGAGGGCTTCATGGCGGCAGTATACCCCTGCCATACCACACGCTAGCGGTGTCTATAAGGCTATACTACCTCCCCACCCCTGAATATACTATCGATATCCGTACAACAGAGACTGACCCCTTTGAGGAGATTTCTTGGGAAACATCTACATAGGCCCCCATGCTCTCCTGGTGTGGCTGCAGGTCCCCTACGGGAGCATTGGGACTGGTCGTGGAGGGGGATTGGAGAGGGGGCGGGCATCACATCTTTCCCCCAGGGGGTAGTTCCGTCTACCCTAGGGAGGATCCCACCGACGTCTCCAAGCATAATCCTACAATACATACTATATGATACGAACATTTTTCCAGCTCCAGATGAAGCGCTATGTATTTAGAGCGCGAAACTAGTTGAGCAAGAGCAAGCAGGAATATAATTCTGCAATTCTTTTGATGGGATCCACATCAGCGTAACCAAAACTAACTTTTTGTTATTTCTGTATTTGAGACCTGCTTATTAATGAACACTCTAAGATACGGTCATTGTTGAGTTGCGTCTGAGACAGATATCCCAGCCAATTTGCAGCATTGTTTAGTGAGCCCCTCTGTTTGCCAGCAACTTACTCTGCTGGTACACACAGGGAACCACAGCATTCTTCACCCTGCAAAGGGTATTGTGTTATATTATTTATATATATATATATATATACATATATATATATACATACGTGTGTTTAAATGTCTCATGTCTATATATGGCATGTATGTGTTATACTTTGTAACAAATAAAGTTTATACGTGTACATTATACCGAGTATGCCGTTAAAGTCCATTCTTTCTAAATCCAATACATGGACACAGAGAGAAACAGCTACAGTGGGTAAGATAAGATAATCAGTGGGTAAGATAAGATAATCACATTTTGTTGGTTTGCAGCCTGCAGACAGACACAAGAGTGGTCATTGTGTGCATGCAACAATGATATCTCAAATTTTCCATAAATGTGGCTTTTATGGGAGGGTAAAAGAAAAAGAATGCAGTCACCACTGAGCTTTGCTAAAATGCACCTTGAAGATTCTGAGGCCACATGGAAAAAGGTGTTATGGTCAGATGAGACTAAATATGAAAGGTTTGGCCTTAACACCAAACGATATGTCTGGTGGAAATCCAATACAGCTCATCATCCAAATACCATTCCCACAGTAAAGCATGGAGGTGGTGATATCCTGCTATGGGGGGGGGGGGGGGGTGCCATAAAC
>BLSH010017222.1:378604-401655 GCA_018402905.1 Glandirana rugosa | reverse complement strand
AACCATTCTGTGACAGGGGACAGGACAGATCAACTGATCCCTGTCACTGGGATCAGTTAGATCTGTTATGTCCCGACCAGCCCCGCCCCCCCACAGTTAGAACACACCCAGGGAACATTGTTAACCCCTTCACTGCCCCCCAGGTTAACCCCTTCACTGCCAATGACATTTATACAGTAATCAGTGGACATTTAAATTTCTGATCTCTGTATAAATGTCATTGGTCCAAAAAAGTGTCAAAAAACGTACGACATGTCCGCCCCGATATCGCAGTACCGCTAAAAATCGCAGATCGCCACCATTACCGGTAAAAAAAAAAATAAATACATAAAAACGCCATAAATCAATGTCCATAGTTTGTAGGCGCTATAACTTTTGCGCAACCCAATCAATAAACACCGATTTTTGTGATATTTTTGGTAAAAAAAAAAAAAATGTAGAAGAATATATCAGCCAAAACTGATGAATACATTTTTTTTTTTTTTTTTTTTGATTTTTGGATATGTATTATAGCAAAAAGTAAAAAATATTGTTTTTTTTTTCAAAATTGTCGCTCCTTTTTTTGTTTTATAGTGGCGATCAGAAATGACGCAGAGGGGATCACATACCACCAAAAGAAAGCTCTATTTGTGGGAAAAAAAGGACGCAAATTTTGTTCGGGTACAACGTCGCACGACTGCGCAGTTGTCATTCAAAGAGCGACAGCGCTGAAAAATGAAAATTGGTTCGGGCAGGAGGGGGGTTTAAGTGCCCAGTAAGGAAGTGGTTAAAATAAAGATCACGATTCTTGCGGCATAACATCATCTTTCACATTATACAAACAAAATTGGGCTAACTTTACCGTTATATTTATTTATTTTTTTAATTAAAGTGTATTTTTTCTAAAAATAATTAAAAAATGCATTTGAAAGACCGCTGCGCAAATATACTGTGACATAAAATATTGCAGCAACTGCCATTTTATTCTCTAGAGCAGGGGTGGCGAACAAGTTAGACACAAAGAGCCAACATTTTAAACTGTGAGAGTCAGAGAGCCACACCACGCAGTGACCTGCCAAAACAGACAAACACTCACACAAAAACATATAATTAAAACCATATTATTGGTTTTATTATTGGCGCTCTCAAGGCGGCTTGCGAGGAGACTTCTATCATAGAAGTCAATGCAAGCCACCTGAGATCGCCCTGAAAATGAATTTGAGAAAATAAGAGAAACCTGAAACTTGGCAAAGAGCCACAGTATATACAAAATATGATAAGAGGCAAAGAGCCGCATTCATTTTGGCCGGGAGCCGCGTGCGGCTCGAGAGCCACGTGTTCGCCACCCCTGCTTTAGAGTCTCTGCTAAAAAAAACCCAAAAATTATATATTATGACATTATGCGAGGCACCACAATGGACGGGTGATACTTGTCGCCTCGCGTGCAAGCATTTTGAGGCGACTAGCGGGAGTCCGGCCCCGGTTTTGCAGGCCACATGGCAGAGCTGGTTCTGGCCCGGAATTTCTGGTCCGCTCAAACCCCTCTCCACCTGCATGTAATGACCAGGAAGAGAGCAGAGGAGAGCTTTAGCCTGGATCTCAGAGGGAGAAAGCTGAGTGAGCTCTGTGTGCTAAATTGGACTCTAAGAACAAGGTTTGCACTGTGCTTATGTTTTGTGGGTGTCCCTTTATAGAGAGGAATCTCTGTTTAGTGTAGTGCCAGACGGCAATGTTTTTTGTTTTCTGTTTATGTTTGGATCTTGCAAACCTGAAAAAAATATAAACCTGGCAAGCCACCTGAAAAGTGATCCTCACAAGCTAATCCCCCACAATATTTATATTGTGGGAGATTGGCTCGTGTGGATCACCTTTCCTGGGAAATTGGTAGCGGGAAGACAAAGTTTCTTAAAATCTGGTGGGTTGCCAGTTTTATGTGGTAAAAGGTTGCGAGTCATAAAACAAACAAAATAGCAAAACAAAACCTTGCCGCCCAGCACTAAACTAATACAGAGCAGGATACCTGTCTATACGATGCCGGGCTTGTCCCTGACACCTTCAAACAAAACAAACACAAACCTTCTCTCTTGCAGCCCCTAGAGCAGTGATGGCGATCCTTGGCATCCCAGATGTTTTGGAACTACATTTCCCATGATGCTCAACTACACTGCTGAGTGCATGAGCATCATGGGAAATGTAGTTCCAAAACATCTGGGGTGCCAAGGTTCACTGGTCTGCCCTAGAGCAACCAACTCTCAAGGTGTAGCTCTCTGTGTAAGCATACGGAGTCCCAGGCCAGAGCCCCACTGAGGTCTCTTCCTGGTCATTTCAAGCAGCTGAAGAGGCATTTGGGTGGACCAGAAACTCCGGACCGGAACCAGCTCTGCCATGGTGGCTGGCAAAACTCCCTGTCTGGTCGGACTCCCACTAGTCCACTCCAAGTGAACGCATGCGAGGCGACCAATATCGCCCGTCGACTATCTCGCCTCGCATAACATCACAATATAATTATAATGTTTAGGGGTTCAACGTAATTTTCTAGAAAAAAAATACTGATTATAATTTGTAAGCAACAAGTGTCAGACAAAGGTTTAGTCTAAGTGGTTAAACTGAGCTCATTTGCAGACCAAAGTTTATCCCTTTGATCTAAAAGAACCAAAAGATGCAATGTTTTTGTAATTATCTTAGGCTGAGCAATGTTGTGATAAATTGGCAGGCTGCCTGTGTTGGTGTGTGGTTTTTTTTTTTTTTTATTTTTTTTTTTTTTGACAGCTGTCAGCACTGAGCAGAGAACGTGTCAGGATCTGTGTCCTTGCTTGGGTCACCTGCTGGTGGCAGTGTTTGGAAAACCAAATGGTGTAGTTCTGGTGGCCACCAGCGGGTGTCTCCCAGGAGATTGAGCATACAGGTCGTTAAACTGCACCTGATGGGTCTGCTGGGTCTATATAAGCCCGCCTTGCTTCAGTATTTTCCCTGCAAGCTGTGCCCATGCCTGAACCTAACCTGCTCTGATCCCTGATCTGTAATCCAGACCCAGAGACCTGATTCCTGAACCTGCTTCTTGCTCCCTTGCTCTCCTTCTGCTCCCTGTTCCCCTTATCTGGTATCCCTGTTTGCTTATTGTATTGTGTGTGTGTGTGTGTGTGTGTGTGTGTGTGTGTGTGTGTGTGTGTGTGTGTGTGTGTGTGTGTGTGTGTGTGTGTGTGTGTGTGTGTGTGTGTGTGTGTGTGTGTTTTCTTCACTTATATTTAGTTAGTCAGATAGTTAGGTGTTTGTTTTGGGTTTATGGTGTGTTTTCATCTTTTACTTGCTCATTTATGTTTGCTGGTGTTTGGTGTTGGAAGTGTGCTATTTGTCTAATAAATGTATACATATTTTCACTTTACACCGGGTCCTGATTCCTTTAAGTGCAGCCAACTGATCTGACCATCCCTGCTGGATACCTGCATATGGTATCCCTGACAGAACGGCTCTGTACCAAATCATGGAAATGCCAGATTAAAGGGGTTTTAAAGTCGCTTTTTTTTTTGTTTGTTTTGTTTTAAATATCAAACCTGTCATACTTGCCTCCTCTGTGGAAGAGTTTTGCACAGAGTGGCCCCGATCCTCCTCTTCTGGGGTCCCTCAGCTGCACTCCTGGCTCCTCCTCCGGGAATTGAGTGCCCCGACGGAGAAGCGATCTCCCTGGGGACACTCGTGCAGGCGCGCTCCCGAATCCTGCTGTTGCGTCCATTGATAGACCGCAGGACTCGGCCCCGCTCCACGGCTCCCGCATCATTAGATTTGATTGACAGCAGCGGGAGCCAATGGCTACGCTGCTATCAATCTATCCAATCAGGACCGAGACACTGGCTGGAGTGGGTGTGCTCGTCCCCGTCACTGGAACGATCGGGTTCAGGTAAGTAAAAAGGGGGCTCTGGGGGAGCTGCATCACAGGAGGTTTTTCACCTTAATGCATAGAATGCATTAAGGTGAGAAACCTTGAGGGTTTACAACCCCTTTTAAAGTGATTGTACAGTCTTGTGTGTTTGTTATTTTAAAAAAAAAAATGTTGCACTTTCCTCCTTACCTGTGCAGTTGGATTTGCACAGAGCAGCCTGGATCCTCCTCTTCTGGGGTCCCTCTTTGCTGCTCCTGGCCCCTCCCTCCTATCAAGTGCCCCCTCAGCCAGCAGCTTTCTATGGGGGCACCCAAGCAAAATCAGAGCCCCATGTAAACATTCAGAAACGGAATGCCAACATGGCCCCGCCCCCTTTCCCCCTGATTGGCTGGCTGACTGACAGCTGCGGGAGCCAATGGCGCCGCTGCTGTATCTCAGCCAATCAGGAAGAGTGCCCCGGATGGCTTAGATATTCCTGGAGAGAGAGAGATGGGGCTCAGGTAAGTAATTAGGGGGTGCTGGGGGGGCTGCTACACACAGAAGGTTTTCTATCTTAATGCATAGAGTGCATTAACCATTTCAGCCCCAGAAGGATTTGCCCCCTTAATGACCAGGCCATTTTTTGCAATACGGCACTGCATCACTTTTAACTAAGAATTACGCTGTCGTGTCACGTTGTACCCAAACAAAATGTATGTCTTTTTCCCACAAATAGGGCTTTCTTTTCGTGGTATTTGATCACCTCTGCGGTTTTTTTTTTTTTTGCGCTATAAACAAAGAGCGACAATTTTGCAAAAAACTTTTTTTTTTTTTTTTTTTTTTTTTTTTTTTTTACTTTTTGCTATAATACATACCCAAAAATAAATAAAAAAAAACAAACATATTCATCAGTTTAGGCCAATATGTATTCTACATATTTTTGGTAAAAAAAAAATAAAAATCGCAATAGGCGTATATTGATTGGTTTGTGCAAAAGTTATTGCATCTACAAACTACGGGATAGATTTATGGGCTTTTATTTATTTTTTATTGTTTTACTAGTAATGGCGGCAATTAGCGGGACTGCAACATTGCGGCGGACAAATCTGACCACAAATTACACTTTTTGGAGACCAGTGACATTTATTACATTGATCCGTGCTATAAAAATGCAGCGATCAATGTAAAAATTACACTGGCAGGGAAGGGGTTAAACACTAGGGGGCGATCAAGGGGTTAACGGTGTTCCCTAGGTGTGTTCTAACTGTGTGGGGGATGGGCTGGCAAGGACATGGCAGAGATCACTGTTCCCGATGACTGGGAACAGAAGATCTGTCATGTTCCCTGTCAGAATGGGGATTTGCCTTGTTTACATTGGCAGATCTCCATTCTGCCTCTGTAGTAGGCTGATCACGGGTCGCCGGCAGACGCCAAGTCCGCCCGACCTGTGGGCATGCTCACGTAGCATGCGTGGCCGACGCACCATGACGGCGATTTCACGCATCCGAGCCAACCTGCTGCAGTAAAACTGCTGTGGCTGGTCGGGAAGCAGTTAAGATAAAAAAAAAACAAAAAAACAAAAAAAAAAACAACCTTCTGCCTTTACCACTCCTTTAACCACTTCAGCCCCGGAAGGATTTCCAGCTTTAGGACCGGAGCCCTTTTTGCGATTCGGCGCTGCGTCGCTTTAACTGACAATTGCGCGGTCGTGCGACGTTGTACCCAAACAAAATTTGCGTCCTTTTTTTCCGACAAACAGAGCTTTCTTTTGGTGGTATTTGATCACTGCTGCGTCATTTCTGATCGCCGCTATAAACAAAAGAAGAGCGACAATTTTGCAAAAAAACCCAAATTTCTAACTTTTTCCTAAAATACAAATCCAAAAAAAAAATATAAAAAAAACATTTTTTTTCACAGTTTTTGGCCGATTTTATATTCTTCCTCATATTTGCAATAAAAAAAAATCACAATCAGCGTTTATTGATTGGTTTGCGCAAAAGTGGTCGCGTTTACGGATGATGAGAATTCATTTTTGGGGTTTTTAATTTTTTTTAATTTTTTACTAAAAATGGCGGCGATCTGCGATTTTTAGCGGTACTGCGATATTGCAGCGGACATGTCGGAACGTTTTGACACTTTTTTGGGACCATTGGCATTTATACAGCGATCAGTGCTATAAAAATGCACTGATTACTGTGTAAATGCCATTGGCAGTGAAGGGGTTAACCTGCAGGGGGTGCTCTAAGGGTTAACTATGTTCCCTGGGCGTGTTCTAACTGTGTGGGGGCTGCCCTGGCTGGGGAAGGGAAGTGGTCACAGCCTTCACGTAAAGAAAGGCTGTGATCACAGCCCTTCCCCCTCACACAGAGCGGAGGTCCGTGTTTACATACACGGACCTCCGCTCATTCGCTCCGGGGGGGGCATCGCGGGTGGCCGGCGGCAATCGAAGCCGCCGCACCCGCTCCCTGGCCCCCCCTGGACACAGTGAGCGCGCGGGCGCGCCTCCGGCAGCGCGCGCGCGCTCACTATACACGTTCCCGCAGCCGCCGTCGTATGACGCCGATTTGCGGGAACGAGCCACTTTGCCGCCGTCAGATGCCGATCGGCGGTCGGCAAGTGGTTAAGATCGTGAGGGGGTTGAAGCAAGATCGCATTTTTTTTGACAGTTAATCGTGCAGCTCTACATTGTACTAGTGAGCACAGTTTGTATTGTGGTTGTAAACCTCGGACATGAAATATGAGCAGAGCATATCCCTCTATAGTGTGTACTTGTCTCAGTCCAGAGCACTAAGGGATTGATTTACTCAAACTAGACAATGCAAAATCTGGTGCAGCTCTGCATAGAAACAAATCGGTTTCCAGTGTTTTTTTTTTTTTTTTTTTTTTTTTTTTTTTTTTTTTTTGTCAAAGCTTAACCACTTCCAGCCCGGCCTATAGCAAAATGATGGCCGGGCGGTGGTTTGGTTACCCTGACTGGACATCCTATGACGTCTTTCAGGATAACCCACGATGGTGCGGCCGTGGGAGCGTGCATCGTGGTGATCGGTGGTGCAGTGTGTCAATCTGACACACCGCATTACCGATCTCCATAAAGAGCTTCCATCTGAAGCTCTTTACCACGTGATCAGCCATGACCAATCACAGCTGGTCAGTATAAACAGTAAGAGCCGTATATCTGCTTTTTCTCTACTCGTGTCTGCAGACGCCAGTAGAGGAGAGCCGATCAGCGGCTCTCCTGACGGGGGGGGGGGGGGTCTCTGCTTTGATTGTTTATCAGTTCAGCCCCCCCAGGATCGCCATCCAGGACCACCAGGGAGTCCACCATGTCCACCAGGGAATTCCCACCCTAGACCACCAGGTAAGGGGCACAATGCACAACATGGATGGCACTCGGTGCCCATCTTACATGCCACCCAGGACCGCCAGGGAATGCCTCCAAAAAAGTGCCATCTGTGAGTGCCCATCAGTGCTGCATATATGTGCCTCATCAGTGCCCGTCATTGTAGCCTCATCAGTGCCCATCGGTGATGGAGAAAATGTACTTATTTACAAAGTTTTGTGACAGAAACAAAGAAACTTTTTTTTTTTTGTTTATTATTTGTAGCACAAAAAATAAAAACCCCAGAGGTGATCAAATACCACCAAAAGAAAGCTCTATTTGTGGGGAAAAAATTATAAAAATGTTGTTTGTATACAGTGTTGCATGACCGCACAATTGTCATTCAAAATGCGACAACGCTGAAAGCTGAAAATTGGTCTGGGCGGGAAGGGGGGTAAGTGCCTGGTATAGAAGTAGTAGTAAAGGCAGAAGGTTGCATTCTATGCATTAAGATAAAAAGCTTTCTGTGTGCAGCCCCCGTAATCATTACCTGAGCCCCATCTTGATCCAGCGATGTCCACGAGTGCCTCGGCCATCCCTCCTGATTGGCTGAGACACAGCAGTGGAGCCATTGGCTCCCTCTGCTGTCAATCAAAGTCAGTTAGCCAATGAGAGAGAGGGGGTGGGGCCACAACTGAATGGACACAGGGCGATGAGGCTCGGGTGTCCCAATAGCCAGCTGCAAGGCCTATGAGTGTTTTCTAACTGATCTCCGTCTTTCTTACTAGCAGAACGGCGGTCTGCCTCTCTAGGAACAATCGCAGGCCCTGCTGATTTGCTCCCGCTGTGTCCAATCACAGCGGGAGTGGGTCTCCGGCAGCGCACGCCCCAGACCCCGAAGAAGGAATCGTGCACAGGTAACGTGATTTTGTGCTCAAGGGCCGCCCTGCCGCAGTAAATGTACGTGTTGCGGTTAATTGAACATGCTGAAGTTAGAAGCTGGTTGGTTTCTATGCAGAGCTGCACCAGACTCCCCTTTTGGTAAATCAACCCCTAAGGCTCCATTCACATCTAGGCGATTGAATCGCGGGCAGAATTGCCACAATTCTGCCCGCTATTCCAGAATTGATGGCAAAATGCAGGACGTGTTTGCAATGCCATGGTTTCTTAACCACTTCAGCCCTGGAAGGATTTCCCCCTTTAGGACCAGAGCACTTTTTGTGATTCGGCACTGCGTCCCTTTAACTGACGACTGACTGCGCGGTCGTGTGATGTTGTACCCAAACAAAATTTGCGTCTTTTTTTTTTTTCCCCCACAAATAAAGCTTTCTTTTGGTGGTATTTAATCACCTCTGCGTCATTTCTGATCACCGCTATAAATTAAAGAGCGACAATTTTTCAAAATAAAAAACATTTTTTCTTACTTTTTGCTAAAATACAAATATAAAAAATCACATTTTTTTTTCATCGGTTTTGGTCGATTTTATATTCTTCCTCATATATTTTTGGTAAAAATAACCCCACAATCGGCGTTTATTGATTGGTTTGCGCAAAAGTTGCTGCATTTACGAACCATGAGAATTCATTTCTGTGTTTTTTTTTTTTTCCTATATTTTACTAGTAATGGCGGCGATCTGTGATTATTTTAACTTTTTTTTTTTTTTTTTGCGGTACTGCCATATTGCAGCGGACATGTCGGACCATTTTGACACTTTTGGGACCATTGGCATTTATACAGCGATCAGTGCTATGAAAATGCATTGATTAACTGTGTTCCCTCACTGTGTTCTAACTGTATGGGGGCTGGGCTGGCAGGGGGTCACAGCCCACCCCCCCCACCCCCCTGTCCGAACGGAGATCCGTGTTTACACACACGGACCTCCATTCTCTCACTGCAGGGGAGCGATCGCGGGTAGCCGGTGGCAATCGAGTCCGCCCTACCCGCTCCCTGCCCCGCCCCCCCCCCCCCCGGAACAGTGAGCGCGCCTCCGGCAGCGCGCGCTCACAATACTCGTTACCGCGGCCATTGTCAGGTGACGGCGGTTTGTGATAACGAACCACTTTACCACTATCAAGCTGCGGCGGGTGGTCGGCAAGTGGTTAATGGCACCCCAAAAGTGGGGCGATATATATTTTTTTTGCTGAGTCAGTCGAGTGGAAAAAATGCACTAAAATTGCGGCAAAAATCGAAACGTCAAATGCTCCTGGTATGTGTGCCAAGATTTGGTACAAGAGTTTCTTTGGAGCGTCTTTAGAGCGCAGGGAGGCCCATTAAAATGAATGCTGCCGCTCCACAAAAAAGCTGAAAAAAAAAAATCACACTGCAGCAGCTGTGACTGCGCTACACTCAGGTGTGAATGGAGCCTTAGTGTCATTTTCTGTCTGCTGCCTCCTTCCTCTGCTGTCAGCATGAGTCACTGCTGACAAGTATTCCTGACACCAAGAGATAAAAGGTGACAGGGAGCACACAGCCTGTGATTGACAGCTTCAGCTCTGGTTTCTGTGTGCTGTGTGAAGAGGGAGGGTGTCCCTGGGGGCAGAGGGGATTCCACCGGTGGGGGGGCGTCCCTTCTCTCCAATCAGCTCTCCTCACTGGGCTCTGCAGAGTGTAACTTCAGCTCTCTGCCCCCTGCTTTTTGAGATCTCAGACAAGCTTTATATGGACTTTGAATGGATGGAGGAGAAGATCGCAGGTAAACAGGTACAGCTTATGTAGGAGGATTTGTTTCATCTCTGTGTATCGCCTGAGGATAGACCCTTCCAGTGGCGGCCCGCAATGCAGGGCGCAGGGGCTCCGCCCCCTAATTTATGCGCCCAGACCCCCTAATCTACATGGACGAATGGATTCCAATGGGGGTATATTTTTTTTTTTTTTTTTTAAAGAAACCCATGATTGGAGCCAGAGGCTATCGTTTCCTGATTCTCCTCCCAGCCAGTCAGGAAGCGGGTCACCCTGAGACTTGTCACCCGATTGGCTGAGAGGAGAAGCGATCCCATTGGCCGCCAAGGAGGAAGGAGGAGATGCAGGGGAAGCCGCCATAAAGCACTAGTAGGAGACACCGCCTGGAGGAAGAATGGGGTAAGTGTGGGGCTGGTGACTGACTGGGGGGCGGAACTGGTGCCTGTGACCCGACCGGCTGGGGGCCATTGGCGGATTGTTTGCCGCCCCCCCCCCAAAAAAATATACCACCAGCTGCCACTGGTCACTTCACTGGGTATATATAAGGGCTTACAAACACTTTAAGGCCCACCCACCCTGTTGCCGCTGTCATAAAGGGGTGAAGATGGAGGGCACAGCTTTGTTTTGCACACCTTGGAGGAGAACGCGCGTATATGAAGCACTGCAAGACTTTGGTATAGAATCTACAGACGGTGATTATTCAAGCAATAATGAAGGCATACAATGTGGGACAGGCGTTCTGCTCTGGCATTGGCGCTGCTGGCGATCGCGGCACAGGCGCACTCCGCACCGCCCTGCCTGTGGGAACGTGACATTTCCAGCGCAGTTTGTTCTTACTGCTAAATGAATATTTATGCCGCTCTTGGAACATTTTATTTCTGTTCGTAGCCTTGAATATTTATAATAAAACAAGCACAGCTCCTTCTTCAGCTGGTGATGCGGAATGCATTTCCCAAACCTGACTGCTGCCTGATCAATGTTGACGGGAACCTGTCACCGAGCAAAACACCTGTGTGGGAAGGCTGCGATGGAAGCCGCATTCTTTCGTTAGTTCTGTGAAGAGAAGCTCAGTTACTGCACTGATGCATGCTCCTTGAGCTGAGGACTGGTGGCTTCTGTCGGTGCCTAATCTCACAGGTGTGCCATTGTACAACATACCCTGTATCATTTATCATTCCCATATCTTTCTTTTACTATCCCTGACTGCAGCTTGGGTGAATCGGCTTTTCGGAAGAAGGGCTCAGCCGGAGCGTGAGGGACCATACGGGTGGGCCCCACTTGATAGTCCTAACAGACTCTATTAATTCTGGCTGGTGGTGTAATTACCGCCCCAGACTTCAATTTTCTTCAACAAACCACATAAGGGTGGGCACCCGCTAGCTAACCTTCCATCTTCCCCTCCGCTGCCCCGGATCTCCCCCCAGATCAGGAACCTCTCCTGAGTTCAGGCCTGGGTTGGGCTGCATCCATTGTTATCTGTGACCATTCCAAGTGGACCCTCTTTGACCATTGCTGAGTGACTCCACCCACTATCCCCCGAGGAAGACCTTAATATTACGGGTGGAAACGCGTCAGAACAACAGTGGTGGAGACACAATCCAATTCCAACTGTTTTGTATGGACTTTATATTCATAAATCTTTGCGTGGTCAAAGGAAGGTCTAACAAGGACTAATGTTTCTCTAATGGTCTTTTTAAAAAATTTTCTTACAAGATTTAATGAAAGACATTTTGTTCAAAATGCATATTTAGCTGATTTTGTGTGATATCCGATGCCGCCAACATGGTCCCATGGGATATCTTTGTACTATTAAAGTGGTTGTCAACTCGTGACAACCACTTTAACCTACAGGTAAGCCTATGATAAGGCGCCCTGCATATCTCCTAAACCTGCACGGTTCAGGATATGCAGTGTATTTGCTGGCCGCCATGCCGTTGCTTCACTGTGATCGGCTCCCACAAGCATGACGTCACGCGACTCCGGCCAGTCACAGCGCCGGAGTCGTGGCCCTGGAAGGAAGAGGGGTTGAAGATGGATGCCGCCAGCACAGGAGACAGCGCTGGACGTCGCAGGCTTCGTTTGCAGGTAAGTGGCACATAATGGGCTACTATGCGATGCATAGTAGCCCATTATGCTTCTACATTACAGGGGCATGTAGAGGAAGTAAACCCCATCTGGGTTTATGACCCATGAGTGTCTTGCCAACAAACTTTCTTTCTCTTTCACTATAGCCAACTAAAGGGAGAAAAAAAACAGAAATCCTTTCAATTCTGGCCAATAACAGACTGGCATGCATAACGGTTCAACAGGTTTATCCTCATGCCAGACAGTCACCAGACCACACAGAAGCAGGGCATTATGGGAAGGATGGCAGATGCAGTGGTCATGTTGATCAACCAAATTCCTCCTCCTGCAAGGGCTGGCATTTTCTCTTTTTAAGTTTAAAGCGGTATTAGTCGATTCAATACCGGACACTTTTACCACCTTCCTGCCCAGGCTAATTTTCAGCTGTCATCACTGTCACACTTTGAATGACAATTATGCGGTCATGCAACACTGTACCCAAATGTAATTTTTTTTTTTTTTTTTTTGAGACAGCTTTTTTTTTTGGTGATATTTAACCACTTCAGCCCTGGAAGGTTTTACCCCCTTAATGACCAGGCCTTTTTTTGCGATGCGGCACTGCGTTACTTTAACTGACAACTGCGCTGTCGTGCGATGTTGTACCCAACTAAAATTTATGTCCATTTTCCCCACAAATAGAGCTTTCTTTTGGTGGTATTTGATCACCTCTGCGGTTTTTATTTTTTTGCACTATAAACAAAAAAAGAAGAAAAATCAATATTTTTACTTTCTGCTATAAAACAATAAAAAAACGTAAATCTAATTTCTTCATCAGTTTAGGCCAATATGTATTCTGCTACATATTCTTGGTAAAAAAATCCCAATAAGCGTACATTGATTGGTTTGCGCAAAGATAGATAATATATTTTTACTTATTTTCTTTACTAGTAATGGCGGCGATCAGTTTTTTTTTTTTTTTTGCTTTTTTATTTTTTATTTTTTTGTGGGACTGCAATATTGTGGCGGTCAAATCTGACACCTTTGACATTTTTTTGGGGACCAGTGACATTATTAGTGATCAGTGCTAAAAACATGCACTGTTACTGTACTAATGACACTGGCAGGGAGGGGGTTAACATCAGAGGCGATCAAAGGGTTAAGTGTGTCCCTAGGAGGTGCTTGCTAACTGTGCGGGGGAGGGTCTAACTGGGTGAAGACAGAGATCCGTGTTCCTGCTTCACAACAGCTGTCTTCCCTGTCAAAACGGCAATCTGCCTTGTTTACATGCCTCTGTGGGCAATGATCACGGGCGGGCAGTTTTGATTAGCTCCCCCTCTGTGCAATTGGCACACGCCCCCAGTGTCTTTTGCAGGAAATGATATACAGGTACTTTGTTTCTCTCAATAGAACCGCCCTGCCTCAATACATCTGCGGTAGGTGGTCTTTACATGGTTAAATGGGTTGTAAAGGTTCACATCCCGAGTCCTGCTGCTGAATCTATTGACACAAACAGTAATATTCGGCCCCACCTCCCACTCTTGTGTCCCTAGATTTGATTGACAGCAGCAGGAGCCAATGGCTCCTGCTGCCATCAATCTATCCAATGAGGACAGACAGCAGCTGGAGCTGCTGGGCTTGTGCACATCGCTGGAACAGACTGGTTCAGGTAAGAAAAATGGGAGGGGGGCTGGGGGTAGCTGCAGCAATGAAGGTTTTTCACCTTTAATGCATAAAATACATTAAGGTGAAAAACCATGATACTTTACAACCCCTTTAAAGTGGTTAGACCACTATAATCTATGCATGCCATCCCCTCTGTTATATAACAATATGTGTTCCAGTGTCTGATCTATATTAAAAAAAATGCAGATAATACCTTTATACTAGAGCGTTGCCCAGCACTCATGTGACTCCTTGGCTCTCTCACATGAGCGCTGGGCGACGCTCTGATATAAGGTATAATCATCATTTTCTTTTTATATAGATCAGACACTGGGATTCATATTGTTATATAACAGAGGGGATGGCAAGAATATATTATAGTTTTTAAAGCCGCAGGAGGGAAAGGGACAGGCAATATCACGAGCAGATGGGAGGGGGGACAGAGAAGGCTAAAGCAGGGCTGTGGATGACGGAGGCACGTAAACTGACCACGGTGTCAGAGCTCAGAAGCCATGATAAACCGTGTTCAGATTACAGTGGGAGAGGGCAGCACCAAGCAGGATCAACCAGGTATTTTAGTTGATAGAAGGGGCCAAGTTACACAGCACAAGCCCTGTGCTGTGTAACATGCTTTAAGAGAACACAGCCTATATAATTTTTTTTTTTTTTTTGTTAACAAACCCTTTAACCACTTGCCGACCACCCGCCGCAGCGTGACGGCAGCAAGGTGGTTCGCTATCGTGAAACGCCGTGACAGGGCGTCGGCTGCGATAACTAGCATTGTGAGCGCGCGCCCACTGTGTTTGGGGGAAGCCAGGGAGCGGGTAGGGCGGACTCGATCGGCGCCGGCTACCCGTGATGGCTCCCCCCGCACTGAAAGAACGGAGGTCCATGTATGTAAACACGGATCTCTGTTCTGTTAGAGGGGGAAGGGCAATGATCACAGGCTTCCTGTATATGGAAGCCGTGATCCTCCCCTTCCCCCAGCCAGGGCAGCCCACACACAGAACACGCCCAGGGAACACAGTTAACCCTTAGAGCGCCCCCTCCAGGTTAACCCCTTCACTGCAAATGGCATTTGCACAGTAATCAGTGCATTTTTATAGCACTGATCGCTGTATAAATGCCAATGGTCCCAAAAAAGTGTCAAAATGGTCCGACATGATCGCCACAATATCGCAGTACTGCTAAAAATCGCAGATCGCCGCCATTACTAGTAAAAAATAAAAGCCCCAGAAATTAATTCTCATTCGTAAACGCGGCAACTTTTGCGCAAACCAATCAAATGCCGATTGCGTTTTTTTTTTTTTTTTATCTTATCAAAAAGTAAGAAATTTGGGTCTATTCCTCCCAAGGACACCAACGATGAAGGGTCTATTCCTCCCACGGACCCCAACGACAAGGGGCTATTCCTCCTACTGACACCAATGACGGGGAACTCTTATTTCCACTGATACCAATGAAGGACCACTATTCCTCCCACTGACACCATTTTCTACTCCCACTGGCCACAGTCCAGCCCCCTAAAGTTGGAGGGGCAGTAAACTGGCCCTTTGTTTGGAAAGTTGTGAGACCCCTGATGTAGACACAATCAGAATTGTTACAGTTTAGTGAACGGAGCCCGCAAGTGTGTACTGAATCATCGGTCTTAATAAGGAGCAGATGGAGGACAATGATGTTCCATGTACGGTGTCATCCCCAGGTCTCGGGGTCACAGACCTTAACAAATTTAATGATCATTTATGTTTCATCACATGGAGAGCGTGCAGTGTGGCTCAGCCTCATTAGAGACTTTGACAGAAATTTTCCAGGAGTATCCAAAGGTAATTCCTCAATGTATTTCTGTAATCTGGTGACATTTCTAAGCATCTCATTTAAAATAAATTCCGCCGGGAAGATCAGAGGTAAACGGCTATACAATGGGTGATCTCACTGCTGTGCCAGGGAAAAGGGGGTGTATGGGGGGAATGAAGGGCCAACTGCTCCCTTCACCCCATCGCTGTCCCCTCACTAGAGATGAGCCTGATTCCTTGTTGCAGATTACATTTTCTTCACCAGTAAGAGGCTGTAAGATGATTGTTTGTTTTTTTACATAATCAGAGATATATATATATATATATTACAGGGTGGGCCATTTATATGGATACACCTTAATAAAATGGGAGTGGTTGGTGATATTAACTTCCTGTTTGTGGCAAATTAGTATATGTGAGGGGGGAAACTTTTCAAGATGGGTGGTGACCATGGTGGCCATTTTGAATCCAACTTTTGTTTTTTCAATAGGAAGAGGGTCATGTGACACATCAAACTTATTGGGAATTTCACAAGAAAAACAATGGTGTGCTTGGTTTTAATGTAACTTTATTCTTTCATGAGTTATTTACAAGTTTCTGACCACTTATAAAATGTGTTCAATGTGCTGCCCATTGTGTTGGATTGTCAATGCAACCCTCTTCTCCCACTCTTCACACACTGATAGCAACACCGCAGGAGAAATGCTAGCCCAGGCTTCCAGTATCCGTAGTTTCAGGTGCTGCACATCTCGTTAAAACCAAGCACACCATTGTATTTCTTGTGAAATTCCCAATAAGTTTGATGTGTCACATGACCCTCTTCCTATTGAAAAAACAAAAGTTGGATTCAAAATGGCCACCATGGTCACCACCCATCTTGAAAAGTTTCCCCCCTCACATATACTAATGTGCCACAAACAGGAAGTTAATATCACCAACCATTCCCATTTTATTAAGGTGTGTGTGTGTGTGTGTCTCTCTCAAAAACAAATAAAAAAAAAAAGTGCAGAGTTGACAGACTTCCCCTGTCTTCTCCTTGTTCAGGCACTTTTTGTTTTAGGGTGACAACATTCTATCCCTGTCCTCCCAGCTGTGCTTCTGTGTTGGGACAAGGGGTGGGCGGGAGGGACAGCTGCCCTGGGCGCAATGGTTTACTCGTGGCACCTTCCTTATGTTGCAAGGTTACATAGTAAGTAAGGTTGAATAAAGACAATAGTCCATCCATAGTCCAACCTATGTTCATGTACGTGTGTCAGTGTAGATAGTTATTTCCCATATCCCTGCATATTGTGTTCGATAAGATGCACATCCAAGAGTCTTTTAAAAATATCAATATTCCTTATGGACACCACCAATTGTGGAAGAGAGTTCCACATCCTTATAGACAGTGAAAACCCCCCTGAACAGTTTAAGGTTAAACCTCCTTCTCCTCCTCCAGTCTCATTGTGTGGCCACGTGTCCTCTTGCACTCCCTGAGACTGAATAGTTTTTTTCCTATGCTGGGATCCCCCGTCATGAACCCATAGTCATTCATGTCCTGTCTGTTTGCTTACCTCTTGGTTGTGTCAGCTTAGAGGCTGTTTGCATCACCATCTGTGGGCTAAGTAATCTCCTCTCAGTGAACTCCACCCAAGCCTCCAATTAAGCAAACACTGTATTAGACCAAGTGCCTCAAAGCCTTCTTGCCGATCAACATTGTGTGTGTTTTGCTTTGTGTGTTATTGTTCCTGGCGGATGCGCTGTGTCTATTTCCAGTTACCAATCTTTGGCTTGTTCTGACTATCCCCTGCCTGCCTGATACCTCTATCTTTGGCTTGTTCTGACTATCCCCTGCCTGCCTGATACCCCGATCTTTGGCTTGTTCTCTGTTTCTCCTGTCTGCTAATGGCCCTGACCCTTTGCTAGGCCGCTGACTCTCCTTTGCTGTTCCTGCGCTGCTGCTTCCTCTCTTCCACCTGTAGCCAGCCGAGCTTGGGCTGGGGACCTCGGGGGTCGTGACTTGGATCCAGTTGCAGCCAAATCCATCCTCATCACCAGAGACTCTGGCGCCTACCTACTGGCTTTTAGACTCTGCGCCAGCTCCCTGTGTTCCAGTGTGCGTGCTCCAGGGGCCCATCTTCCCGTACCATCCGGAACTCAGCAGCAGTCAGTTATAGGTCCACAACCTTAGTGGTGCACTTTGCAGCCCTCAGTGCGATCCGCACCCCAGCGGTGCGCACTCACCTGACCCCAGGTGTCTTGACATCCCCATTGAGGTATTTGTAAATCGCTATCATGTCCCCCCTCAAGCATTGTTTCTCCAGCGAGAATAAATTTAGTGCTTGCAGATGTTCCTCATAATTGAGGTCCTCCAGGCCCCTTATTAATTTTGTTGCCCTTCTTTGGACTCTCTCCAGCTCCAGCACATCCCTTCTGAGGATTGGTGACCAGAATTAAACAGAATACTCCAGATGTGGCCGGACCAGAGTTTTATAAAGTTACAGGATTATCGTTTTATCCCTGGAGTATATCCATTTTTTTTTTTTTTTATCCAAGCTAATATTCTGCCGGCTTTGCTAGCAGCAGCCTGACATTGCATGCTATTGCTCAGTCTGTCATCTAGTAAGACCCCCAGATCTTTCTCCATTCTTGATTCCCCCAGAGGATCTCCCTCTAGTGAGTAGTTTGTTTTGTGTTTTTAGCCCCAAAGTGCATTACTTTACATTTCTCCACATTAAACCTCATTTGCCATCTAGTTGCCCACTCCATTATCTTGTTCAGGTCTTTTTTTTTTTTTTTTTTTTTTTTTTTTTTATAAAATTCCTATATCCTGATGTGAAGTTATTGCCCTGCTTATTTTTGTATAGTCCACAAAAACTGGGATTGAGCTATTTATTCCATCCTCTATATCACTTATGAATAAATTGAATAGAATTGGTCCCAGGACAGAGCCTTGTGGTACCCCACTTACCACTCCAGACCAGTACACGTTATTTATCACTACCCTTTGGGCACGTCCCTGTAACCAGTTTTCTATCCAAGAACAAACCTTATGGTCCATGCCTGCAGACCTCAGCTTGTAGATTAAGCGCTTATGGGGGACTGTATCAAATGGTTTTGCAAAATCCAGATACACCACATCCACAGGCTTCCCCTTTTCTAGATGGCAGCTCACTTCCTCGTAGAATGTTAGCAGATTGGTCTGGCAACAACGACCTTTTGTAAACCCATGCTGATTATTAACTTATCTTCAGTAAATTTTTGGATACAGTCCCTTATCATCCCCTCCAATAGTTTGCCCACTATTGATGTTAGGCTGACTGGCCTATAATTTTCAGGAATCTGTCTCTGCCCTTTTTTCAAAATTTGTACCACATTGGTTTTTCTCCAATCAGCTGGTACCAATCCTATCAGTATGCTGTCCACACTTGTTCAGGCACTTCCTGGCATAGGGTTTCACCCGAACAGCCCGGGTTTTGAATCGTGCTTCAGGCGGACTGAAACCCGGATACATTATTCAGACCATGCTGTGGTTCCCCAAGTAACCAAGATAGTCGCACACAAATCTGTTGTCATCCGGGAACTGTGGGCGGTTGTCTGGGGACAGGTTCGGTATCACTAGGTGGTAGGGTGATGATGTCAGCAAGAGCAATTTAGCCACACCCACTATTCGCTGCGGCACGCTATGCACACCACATAACTACTCTCCTTGGGGCATCCAAAGGTGTCCCAGGCCGCTAAAGTGTTCGGGTTTGGCTTGAAGAAAAGGTGGCAACACTCTGTCCCTGTCTCCCAGTTGTGATCCTGTGTTGTCACCCTGTCACAAGCTTTCGATGGAGACTACAAGTAGTTTCAGCACTGTTGTCATTCAAATCTCCTCCATCAAGAACTTCCTGTTATAAGGTGACAACACTCTGTCCCTGTCTCCCATTTATGCTCCTGGGTCGTCACCCTGTCACATGGCTTCTGATAGAGATTTGAAGTTGTTTCAGCACTGCTATCACTTAAAGTGGTTGTCAAATCTTGACAACCACTTTAACGTATAGGTAAGCCTGTAATCGGTCCTATAATAAGGCTTACCTGCAGGTGCCCTGCATATCTCCTAAACCTGCCCTGTTAGTTTAGGAGATATACAGTGTACTTCCCTGTGCCGACGTCACCGGGCACATGCGCGGTGAAGAAACGGCCTCCCTACCGTTTCTTCACTGAGATCGTACCGCAATTGGCAGCTCCCGGCTTCTCTTGCAAAGAGAAATGGGCAAAAATGCCCTCTCTAGATGTGCAAAGCTGGTAGAGCCTTACCCAAAAAGACTTGCAGCTGTAATTGCAGAGGAAGGTTCTACAAAGTATTGACTCAGGGGGGCGCTATACAAATGTACCCCACACTTCACATATTTATTTGTAAACCATTTTGAAAACCATTTATCATTTTCCTTCCACTTCACAATTATGTGCCACTTTGTGTCGGTCTATCACATAAAATCCCAATAAAATACATTTATGTTTTTGGTTGTAACATGACAAAATGTGGAAAATTTCAAGGGGTATGAATACTTTTTCAAGGCACTGTACATGGTCCACTGTTGTCACCATTGGAAAACCAGCCATCCATTGCCATGCATGTAGACAGGAAGTGGCTGCTAAGAGGCTGCAGGGGATCAGCAGCACTAAAATCTCTCAAAAGGTGAGAAAAAAAAATATTTCCTTGAAGTGCAACCAGCACATTAAATGTCCTCCTGTTTGGGTTTCCATCCACTTCTCCTGATGAGTGACAGCACAGGATGATGTCAGCATTTTCTGGAGTGAATGGTTGCTGGACTCCAGTAGTCAGATCTCCAGTAGCAGATTTCCCAGTATTCCCCATTAGAGGAATGTGTCACACTCAGGCCTTTCCTTGGCATTAGTGAGGCGTCAGAACAGTCAGAGGGAGGGGGGAGGGTAGCGTGACTCTGGGTCAGCATCTTGTGTAAGATAACTGCCATCCCTCAGGTGGCGGGCGGCCTGGCACACAAAAGAGGGGACAGCCTGATGTCCCACATTCACACGAGTGAATCGCGCATGACTAGCCGGCCGCCCCAGGGACTCTCTGAGGCCCCTATGATCGCACACTCGGGTGGGGGGGGGGGGGTGTCAGTTCACATTTGCTAATTTGGATCTCCTGTGAGACAAACAAACTCAGATTTTTCTGATGCAGCCACATCATCAGAATGTTGCCTGCAAACCAAAAGCAAATGGCACACTCAGCACCGGGCTTCTATACCATTCACTCTCCCCAGCCTTCCCTCCAGTTGTACCAGCTCCTCTCATGGACTGAAATGGCATCCTCTGATTTTACTGCACACTGTGAGCTTCTCACAATGTGCATCAGAAGCTGCAGCAAGCCAGATAGAGCTCCGCTTTATTTCCTGGTTGGAGGACAACCAGCATCATCTAGCTCTTATCTCTCCATCCTGACTGTCCTTGGCCCGCCCCTTTAATTCATTGGATTTCAGTTCTTTCAATCGGGGAGGCTCAGCATTACATGAGGTTGGTCGGCATGCAAATACAGCCTGGTTAGGAACACCCATTCCTCCAGAGTGGCATCCGCCCATCAAAGCATTTTGATATTTGCATAACTCCTCCCACTGCTTGCATTAGAGCTGAGGACTATTGAGAGGGGTACTGATGTCGGGGTGCTGTGATGTTTTCAGAAAGCGATGTACAGCACCCTGCCGCCCCTTCTCACCAGCATACCAGCTTTGCATATAGAAGCATGGGGACCCAGTGATGACATCAGTCTATCATAAGGCTTGCAATGAGAATATCCTAATAGGCCAGAAGTGACATCACACGGGGTGGTGCAAGGATTTTTGACACCCTGGGCAAAACCTCACTTTGCTGCCCCTTGGCTCCACCCCTGACTCCACCCCCCTTTGCCATGCCCATACCCCACCTTTCTAGCTTCACCAATGCCAATCAACTGCAGCCTCACCAGTGCCCATCAAATGCAGCCTACCAGCCAGAGGCGGCTCTAGGCTTTATGAGGCCTTAGGCCAAACTTAGACTTGAGGCCCCACTCGCGCCCGTAATGGAAAAAAAATAATTCAAGCAATAAAAATGAACTGTGGCATGGGTAAGGCAACCATTTGGGGTTCAGGAGTGGGGCACAGGGGCACATCACATCAGGGCACAGGGGCACATCACATCAGGGCACAATGGAACAGCACATCAGGGCACAGGGGCACAGCATATCAGGGCACGGCACATCACATCAGGGCACACGGGCACAGCACATCAGGGCAAAGTGTTTCCTATCAGTTTTCTTCAAATGCAGAATAGCGCGGGAAGCGGATGTAACTCCTCTCTCCTGTTGCGCTGCTCCCCGGCGGCCCCTCCTCTCTTCTCGTCCATCCCAGGTGATGTCACAAGCAAACTGGGATGGACGAGAAGAGAGGAGGGGCCGCCAGGGAGCAGCGCAATATGAGAGGAGTTACAGCCGCTTCCTGCGCTACTCTGCATGTTGGCTGAATCTCGATCTACCCGTCCGGCATCAGCTGTTGGTGATTGACGGGTAGATTGCCGCGGACCTCCTGGGGACTTCACCGCAAAACAACTGGGAAACCCAAGCTGAGAAACAATGCAATAGGCAAATAAGGCGGCCATGAGGCCCCTGTGAGTGCGAGGCCTTAGACGACCACCTAATTTGCCTAATTAGAGAGCTGCCTCTGCTACCAGCGTCCATCAAATGCAGCCTCACCAGCGCCCATCAAATGCAGCTTCAATAGCACCCATCAAATGCAGCCTCCCCAGCGCTTATCAATGCAGCCTCCCTAGCGCCCCAGGGGGCAGTGTGCCCTAGGCGGCTGCCTAGTTTGCCTAGTGGTAGCACCGGCCCTGACATCACAGGACCTCTGCATACTGTAAATGACGATGTGATGTCAAGCTGATTGGGCTGGCCCATGGGAATCCACAGTGTGTATAAATTGGGGGGTAACCTAAAATTGAAAAAAAAATATTGGAGTTGACCTCCAGAAGGTTTTACCCCCTTCATGACCAGGCCATCTTTTGCTATTCAGCATTGCGCTACTTTAACTGGTAATTGCGCGGTCATGCAATGCTGTACCCAAACAAAATTTTATATAATTTTTTTCACACAAATAGAGCTTTCTTTTGGTGGTATTTGATCACCTCCTGGGTTTTTTATTTTTTGCACTATTAAAAAAAAAAATTATGGACATTTTTGAAAAAAAAAAACCTATTTTCTAATTTCTTCCTAAATTTAGGCCGAAATGTATTCTGCTACATTTCTTTGGTAAAAGCAAAAAATCCCAATAAGTGTATATTGATTGGTTTACGTGAAAGTTATAGCATCTGGTGTATATATACTGGAGTCAGGACCGGGACAAGGGACAAGAGGGGCAGCTGCCCTGGGCATTGTGGTATCATGTGAGGTGGAGGGGGGGCACAAGATACATATTGAAAGTGCATTTGGTTAGTTATATGTGAATAACCCTAAAAAACGAAAATGGTTTCTTTACATCGTCTTATGTAAAGCCGGATTTAAATCCTTCTTTAATCTTTTATCCAAAAAAAAAAAGTTTTTACAGGTATTAAAAAAAAAAATTATCACGTTTTTTATTTTTTGGGTCCTCCACTAGTTTATGGTGGTTTTCTTTCGAGATAAACACACTTTTTTTAATATATTTTAAAACAAACCCATGTCGTAACGTACTGGCGCGT
>BLSH010017222.1:353331-372517 GCA_018402905.1 Glandirana rugosa | reverse complement strand
TAAGCAGAGGCCCTAAAGAATAAAATGGTGGATGTTGCAATAGTTTAGGTCAGCCGGTGTTTGTGCAGCGCTTATTCAAATGCAATTTGTTGGAAAGAATACACTTTTGTGAATTTTTAATGTACAAAAACACAGTATAATACCATATTTTTTGATAATATATAAAAGATGTTACCCCGAGTAAGTAGATACCTAACATGTCCTACTTTGAAATTGTGCACGCTCCTGGAATGGCAGCAAACTATGGTGCTTAAAAATCTCAACAGGCCATGCTTTGTAAGCCTTTACAAGTTACCAGTTTAGAATTACACAGTTGGTGTGGTGCTATAATCATTGCTCTCGCTATAACGTTTGTGACAATACCATGTGTGTTATGAACACCGTTTACATATGCATGCGTTTGCGTTCGCCTTTGCCCTGATCATGAGGGGGACAGGGCTGCTTTACTTTTTTTTTTGTTATTTATTTTGTTTACTTTTTTTTTTTTTACGCTATCTTTAATTTTTTCAACTTTATTGCTATCACAGCATCCCTTGTGACAGCATAGCAGTGACAGGCAGGTGCGGACTGACAACACTCAGGGCCCCCGGACCAAATAAAGCAAGGGCCCCTGTCAGTCCCCACCCATGACCCACCCCTGGCCCCATCCATGACCCGCCCTTGCCCCCACATTTTGCAAAAGGTACAACAGAGCAGTGGCGGCTGGTGAAATTTTAGGATAGGGGGGGCGCCAGGCCCTGCCCTGCCCTTTTTGACCCCTCCTACTTCTAATAAGCCCCACCCCTTATAGAATCCACACACTCCACCCCCTGTATTCCACATATTGTGTCAGGAGTGCACAGCTCAGCATCACAGGACACAGTATACAGCTCAGCATCACAGGACACAGTATACAGCTCAGCATCACAGGACACAGTATACAGCCCCAGCATCACAGGACACAGTATACAGCCCCAGCATCACAGGACACAGTATACAGCCCCAGCATCACAGGGCACAGTATACAGCCCCAGCATCACAGGTGGGGTAAATTGCAGCCATTATCACAGGTGGGGTATATAGCACCCAGTATCACAGGTGGGGTATATAGCACCCAGTATCACAGGTGGGGTATATAGCACCCAGTATCACAGGTGGGGTATATAGCACCCAGTATCACAGGTGGGGTATATAGCACCCAGTATCACAGGTAGGGTATATAGCACCCAGTATCACAGGTGGGGGTAAATTGCAGCCAATAACACAGGTGGGGGTAAATTGCAGCCAATAACACAGGTGGGGGCAGTTATGCAGCCAATAACACAGGTGGGGGCAGTTATGCAGCCAATAACACGGGTGGGGTGCATTGCAGAGACCCCCCCCCCCGCACTTACCCCATCCAATAGGCAGGCAGGATTGTTGCAGAGATTCGGCATGCGAAGAGCGAGCTGTGTCCCGCCCCCCCCTCCCCTCCTCGGTCACTGGGCGTTCATGGTCTCTGTGGGAGCGGGAGTCCTATCTGTTGCCCCAATGACACCCACCCCCAGCCACCGCACCCAATCAGCCTGTGTGTGTGTGCGCCTGTTCAAGCGCACGCACATAGGCTTTAATGGCCGACTAATAGGCCAAGGAGCTGAAGAAGGAAAAAAAAAAAAAAGTCAATGTACCGGCGCCATCTTTAGCTGCCAGGGAGGCAGCGCCCCTCATACACCAGCCGCCGCTGCAACAGAGTCTTTTAGAAAGTGTCCCCTCCAGCAAGGACGTAGTTAAGGGGGGGTATGGGGTGTTCAAACCCCCCCAGAGCATCCTGCCAAAAATAAAAAGTGTTTCTGCCCTGTCGCCTCTCATGGTGGCAGCACCGCAACAACAAACAGCGAAGCACAGCGGTCAGTATTGCGGGCGAAGTGGATGCAGCAAGTCTGGTGTAAGGCACACTGCCACAGGCACGTACATCATGCTGTTATGATCAGGCTTTGTTAGGTTCCCGGCGGACAGATCATAGACACAGTGGAGCGGGCGGCGTCTGTTGTCCCGCCCACCGTGCCTGACTGTCTCTACACTCTGTACTTCCCACCTTGGTCTTCGGAGAATGGAGCGGAGAACATGCAAGGAGGCAGTACTGCTGCTAAGGAGCTGAGCCTCCCTCTTTCCTTTTCGGCTTGCTTGCTGCCTGAGAGACGGTCATCACAGACCACTTACCACCACTGCTGTGCTGCCATTGAGGTAAGTGGAGTCTGTGGCAACTGGCAAATTTATTCACCAATCACTGGATTTGTAGGTTACCATTTTCCACTGCTTGGTTGGTACTGACAGTCCAGCCTGGCTCTGTCAGCTATGTTGTGGTGCTGACTGCAGAGCCAAAGAGCTGAGGGGTTACCAGGCACAACAACATCGCTGCCAGAGCCAGGCTGGGCTGTTTGCTGCCCTCAGTGACCTGGCCCTTTTTTATTTGTGTTGAAAACGCAATAATAAGCCCCGGTTCACACTAGGATGTGGTGCAGAAAACCTGCAATGCATCTCCCGCACAAGGCTGTCTTTAGCGCTGGGCAAAAGGGGCAGCTGCCCTGGGTCCAGCCCCAGTCATTGTTGTGGGGCACAAAGCAGCTGCCCCTTGCACCTGCACTGGCCGTGAAAAAGATGGCGGCCAAATACTACTGGTGTGGAGTTGGACTACAGCTGTGCGGCTCGGTTCCCCGCTTGGTGCTCCGTCATCTCTTCCAATTCCCAACCAACCACTGCCTGACCTGCCATCACGTGACCTCCACATCCCCCTAACAGCCAATCACTTCACCACCCTAACAACCAGACCTGTGATCAGTGGGGAGGAGAGGCAGGGACAGCTCTTCCCTCCTCTGTACAGTCCATGCTGAAAATCTGGGACCTGTCCTCATTGTTAGTGTCACACAGTAAGTAAATGACGTGTGGTGTGTGGGGATACTGACAGCACCTGTTATGGTGATCAGGAAGGACCATTGTAAGTGTTCAGCAGACAATGTGCAGGAATAGGAGATCAGACAGTACATGCAGTCTCTGACCAACTCCTCCAGTATGTCTGCAATCTTTGACCATCTCCTGTAGTACATCTGCAGTTTCTGACCATCTCTTCTAGTATGTCTGCAGTCTCTGACCATCTCTTGTGCTCCTGCAGTCTCCAACCATCTCCTGTAATATGTCTGCAGTCTCTTACCATCTGTTGTAGTATGCCTGCAGTCTCTGACCATCTCTTGTACTCCTGCAGTCTCCAACCATCTCCTGTAATATGTCTGCAGTCTCTTACCATCTGTTGTAGTATGCCTGCAGTCTCTGACCATCTCTTGTACGCCTGCAGTCTCTGACCATCTCCTGTACTATGACTGCAGTCTCTGACCATCTCCTGTACTATGACTGCAATCCCTGACCATCTCCTGTAGTATGTTTGCAGTTTCTGACCATCTCCTGTAGTACGCCTGCAGTCTCTGACCATCTCTTGTACGCCTGCAGTCTCTGTCCATCTCCTGTAGTACGCCTGCAGTCTCTGACCATCTCTTGTACGCCTGCAGTCTCTGTCCATCTGCTGTAGTACATCTGCAGTCTCTGACCATCTCCTGTAGTACTCCTGCAGTCTCTGACCCTCTTCTGTACTATGTCTTTAGTCTCTGACCATCTCCTGTACTATGTCTGAAGTCTCTGACCATCTCCTGTAGTACGACTGCAGTCTGACCATCTCTTATACGTCTGCTGTCTCTGGCCATCTCTTGTACGCCTGCAGTCTCTGAACATCTCACGTAGTATGTCTGGCAGTAAATGAAATGCAGATCCCTTTGGTGTGTCAGGGGTTGCAGTTGAGGCCCTGAAAACCTCATCAGTTGACCATCACAGGGATGCAGTCATAAGCCAAGCTATACATCCACACAATAAATTGAGTGTATGAGAGTCAGAACAAGCTGTTCTGGTTTAAAGTAGACCTTCCGCCATGAAGGCCTCTTTCACACACACTGCAGTCCCAACTTTCATAGCTGTGTGTGCTCTGCTCCTTGCTAATAACACGTTCTAGGAGTTTTCTGTCTATTGATGAGTCCCCCACCTCCCCAGTCCATGGTGTGCAGGCAGTGAGATGATGATGTGCTGTAACCTCCAGCAATCAATCAGTGAGCGGTAATGATGTGCTGTAACTTCCGGCAACCAATCAAGACATTCTTCCCATTGACCACCAATGTAAGGAGCATTTTCCCACTCTCTCCCAATGTATGAGGGTCCTTCACTGACCAGCAATGTAGAAACATTCTTCCCCACTGACCGCCAATGTAAGGGGCATTTTCCCACTGACCGCCAATGTAAGGGGCATTTTCCCACTGACCACCAATGTAAGGGGCATTTTTCCCACTGACCGCCAATGTAAGGGGCATTTTTCCCACTGACCGCCAATGTAAGGGGCATTTTTCCCACTGACCACCAATGTAAGGGGCAATTTTCCCACGGACCACCTGTTTAAGGAGCATTCTTCCCACACTAACCACAAGTGCAAAGAAGCCCTCACTGACTGCCAATGTAGCATGACATTTATTTTTATCAGAGGTTCGGTGAGAGCTCAATAATATTTCAAGGGTTCCTCCATGGCAAAAAGGTTGAGGAAGGCGGTCTTCGGCCCTGACTTTAGAAACTGGATGTCTTCTTTTTACCAATCTCTGAGAGCCGACATCAGATGTTCTGGATTCCTATCTACCCTTTTCAGTATTATGAGAGGGACAAGGCAAGGATGTACATAGAAGGAATCGTGTCAAATCCGGACAATATATAATCTTTCAGTTGTAGATTTCGCCCCTTACAGCTGCTGCTATCTATTAGCCTTCCTGGAAAGAGCGGAGATAATCCGGTCACACCGATGGACCTTTTATTCAGCTGATTTCCATGAAATCTCCGCCGATCCTCGGCAGTTGAACTCTGCAGGTAACTGATGCCGGCCTTGAATGACAAACAACATTCATTATTAAAGACGGAGCCGCGAGAAACCGAAAGACCGGCGTTCAAATCCCCTTCGAGGTGGAGCAGCTGTACGAGCCGAATTCAGCCTTTGAATGAAGTTGTTTCCTTGGTGACTGGAGAGCGCTGACAATAAAGTTTTATTTAATCCCTCCGCATTACCAGATATTTCTTAATAAATCGTCTTTTTATCTGGAGGAGATCATCTTTGCCTGGCCTGCCCTCTGACGCATCATCTAACAAAACCATTTATCAGTCAGTCTTACCCCTGCCGCCCTTGGAACGCCGCTTTCTCTATCAGATTGTTACCGCCAAATGCTCTGCAAGTCATACAACAGTTGTTAAAGCTGAACTCCGGACACAAGAACTTGTAGGCCTCATGCACACTGCCCGTTTTTACAGCTGCTGTTATGGGCGTCAGACATATTTTTTTTTAACTGCCTCTGAACTCCCCTGCATGTTATCCTATGTGTTCATGCACACATATCAGCGTTTTTGGCAAGAGAGTTTAGTGGCAGAAAAAAAGACCCCCTGCTAGTGTGTTCTGGAACCCTGACAGCTCCTAAACTCTGCTAAATGCTGGTGTCATAGGCGTGCACAGGAGGTGTGCCTGGGCACACCCTAAGTATCCAGTGTGGCACAGATTGTTGCTGTTGCAGGCCCCACCACCCTATTGATACCATCCACTGCTCTACTGACACCATCCATGTTTGTATAATTTATTAAATGTTTGTTTACATTTATTTATGAAATTGTGTGTGTTTGTGTGTATGTGCTTGTATACACACACACACACACACACACACGCTTTGGGGTGCACACCCTAAGGGCTCTTTCACATGGGCGGATCATTCGGGTCCGCCTGTCAGTTTTTCAGGCGGACCCGAACGGACGCTCCATTGTCCTCTATGGAGGGACGGATGTCAGTGGTGACATGTCCACTGACATCCAAAAACGCTCCGATCCGCCAAAAACAGACGGATGAAAACCCTATTTTCCATCCGCCTGGCGGATCAGATGAACACGGACAGACGGTCTGTGTTCATCAGATCCCCCATAGAGGAGAGCGGAGCTGTGACAGGTCAGTCCCTGTCCTGTCATTCGTCGGCTCAGCGGGGATAAACGGATCGATCCCCGCTGAGCAGGGCTCCGCTCATGTGAAAGAGGCCTAATGCAATAGGCTGCGCACACCTATGGCTGCGCAAACCATATGCTGTGAAGATACGAGATGCGCAGCACCTGAAACTACGGATACTGGAAGCCTGTGCTAGCATTTCTCCTGCGGTGTTGCTATCAGTGTGTGAAGAGTGGGAGAAGAGGGTTGCATTGGCAATCCAACACAATGGGCAGCACATTGAACACATTTTATAAGTAGTCAGAAACTTGTAAATAACTCATGAAAGAATAAAGTTACGTTAAAATCAACATTGTTTTTCTTGTGAAATTCCCAATAAGTTTGATGTGTCACATGACCCTCTTCCTATTGAAAAAACAAAAGTTGGATTCAAAATGGCCGCCATGGTCGCCACCCATCTTGAAAAGTTTCCCTCCTCACATATACTAATGTGCCACAAACAGGAAGTTAATATCACCAACCATTCCCATTTTATTAAGGTTTATCCATATAAATGACCCACCCTGTACATTGCTGGGATTATAACAACCTTTGTTGCAGATTTCTACCTTTTCTTATTCTGAAGAAATCACTGTTTGTTCCCCTGTGCCGAGTAGGCCTAATGGGAGTGGTTTCATAATTATCAATCAGCTGTGCAGCTGCAGGGCACTAATGAGGAAAGCTGCTGGGTCTGCATCCCTTTAGACATGTTCCTATTGGGAGTATCTCACCAAAAAAATGTGACGCGTATCTTAGTGGAGACTAAACGATCGAGCTTCAGCTTGAGTTCACAAATGTGCGATCTCAGAGATTGCATGTGATTCGCACCCGCACCGCAGGTGCTGATCACATGCATTCCCTGAGCAGTGTGAGTTCAGCCATACAGTTGTATGGCTGAACTCACATTAGATTCGCACAAAAAAAGTGCAGGGACCTTTTTTCTTCCCGCAGTGGAATTGGATCATGCAATCCGATTCATGTGCGAGTTCAGTTTGCACTGCGATCTGTGACCAAAACTGGGGGTGTCATTAACTTTGTAATGACACCTGCTGCGGTTCGCAGAAGGCAGTGTGAACTGCCTGCGTGAGAGATGCGATGCGGGAACCAGGTCTGTAATCTCGCCCATTCCTGCATCGCACAAGTGTGAACTTGGGCTCAAGGGTCATAGTTCGGGAACCTGGGCTCACAGAGATCCCAATTTTGGGAGGAAGGTAGCCAAAGTCCTACCCCACCATTGGTCAAAATGGTGCTCCTGGCACCTATGGTTCCGGAGATACGGGGCACCTTAAGCAGCCTGTCAGAAGCTACATACAATGCGGCCAGTTTAAATACAAGCTGGCACACTGTTTGCAGCAGACTGAGAGGATGACTTCTTATCAGAGGCACTAAGCTCAATGGACAGCTTGGAGCCTTGGACCAATGGTAAAGCACCATTGGCCCAAGCTGTCCAATGAAAATGCTGCAGCGGAGGCTCTCCTCTCACTGCAGTGTCATAGAGGGGAGGGCATGTGTCTAAAAGACAAATACTCCCTTCCAGCCCAGCCCTCTTAACCACAAAGAAAAAACATGGGTTTATGGGTGTAAGATTTACCCACAATCCCGTGTTTTTCTCACACAGTTAAAAGGGAGAAACTGCTGCTGCTGAAAAGGTACTTTTTTAATCAAGATAAATAAATAATTATGTTATAACATATAGCATAATAATATATTATCTATTTACTGTGAAATTACTGGTTTGAAGTTATAACTTCAGTAATTTGTCCGTTAAGCCACTTGCTTGAGTACAGTTTTTGAAACTATAGTAAATTACCATAAAAACAATATATAATAATTATTTATTATTTACTTATGGTAATTAACCCCTTGCCAACCAGGCCAATTCTGACACTGCTTTCCTACATGTAAAAATCATAATTTTTTGGTAGAAAATTATTCAGGACCCCCAAACATTTATATATATATATATATATATATATATATATATATATATATATATATATATATATATATATATATATATATACACACACACACACACACACACACACACACACACACACATATATACACATATATATATTTTAGCGAACACCATAGGGAATAAAATGGTGGTCGTTGCAACTTTATATGTCACGCGGTATTTGCGCAGCAATTTTTCAACCGCTATTTTTGGGGAAAAAAAACTGTTTCATGAATTAAAAAAATAAAAAAAAAAATCGGGCTAACTAATATAATTTTTTTTTTTTATATTGTGAAAGATGATGTTACTCCGAGTAAATAGATACCTAACATGTCACGCTTTAAAATTGCGCACACTTGTGGAATGGTGCCAAACTGCAGTACTTAAAAATCTCCATAGGCAACGCTTTCAAATTTTTTACAGGTTATTGTTTAGAGTTACAAAGGAAAAATTATTGCTCTAACGTTCGTGAGGATACCACACATGACGTGGTTTGAACGCCGTTTACATATGCTAAAACAAGTCCTTGTGCTGGTTAAATTAGTAAACTATGAGAACTAATGAAGGTGCTATATACTATATAATCTATGTGTACCTCACAAAAGTGAGTACACCTCTCATATTTTTGTAAATGTTTTATTCTATCTTTTCATGTGACAACACTGAAGAAATGACACTTTGCTACAATGTAAAGTAGTGAGGGTACAGCTTGTATAACAGTGTAAATTTGCTGTCCCCTCAAAATAACTCAACACACAGCCATTCATGTCTAAACCGCTGCCAACAAAAGTGAGTACACCCCTAAGTGAAAATGTCCAAATTGGGCCCAATTAGCCATTTTCCCTCCGCGGTGTCATGTGACTCTTTAGTGTTACAAGGTCTCAGGTGTGAATGGCGATCAGGTGTGTTAAATTTGGTGTTATCGCTCTCACTCATACTGGTCACTGGACGTTCAACATGGCACCTCATGGCAAAAAACTCTCTGAGGATCTGAAAAAAAGAATTGTTGCTCTACGTAAAGATGGCCTAGGCTATAAGAAGATTGCCAAGACCCTGAAACTGAGCTGCAGCACGGTGGCCAAGACCATACAGCGGTTTAACAGGACAGGTTCCACTCAGAACAGGCCTCACCATGGTCGACCAAAGAAGTTGCGTGCACGTGCTCAGCATCATTTCCAGAGGTTGTCTTCACGAAATAGAAGTATAAGTGCTGCCAGCGTTGCTGCAGAGGTTGAAGGGGCCGGCCTGTCACTGCTCAGACCATACGCCGCACACTGCATCAAATTGGTCTGCATGGCTGTTGACCCAGAAAGAAGCCTCTTCTAAAGATGATGCACAAGAAAGCCCGCTAACAGTTTGCTGAAGACACGCAGACTAAGGACATGGATTACTGGAACCATGTTCTGTGGTCTGATGAGACCAAGATAAAGTTATTTGGTTCAGATGGTGTCAAGCGTGTGTGGCGGCAACCAGGTGAGGAGTACAAAGACAAGTGTGTCTTGCCTACAGTCAAGCATGGTGGTGGGAGTGTCATGGTCTGGGGCTGCATGAGTGCTGCCAGCACAGGGGAGCTACAGTTCATTGAGGGAATCATGAATGCCAACATGTACTGTGACATACTGAAGCAGAGCATGATCCCTTCCCTTCGGAGACTGGGCCACAGGGCAGTATTCCAACATAACGACCCCAAACACCCCTCCAAGATGACCACTGCCTTGCTAAAGAAGCTGAGGGTAAAGGCGATGGACTGGCCAAGCATGTCTCCAGACCTAAACCCTATTGAGCATCCGTGGGGCATCCTCAAACGGAAGGTGGAGGAACTCAAGGTCTCTAACATCTACCAGCTCCGTGATGTCGTCATGGAGGAGTGGAAGAGGACTCCAGTGGCAACCTGTGAAGCTCTGGTGAACTCCATGCCCAAGAGGGTTAAGGCAGTGCTGGAAAATAATGGTGGTCACAGAAATATTGACACGTTGGGCCCCATTTGGACATTTTCACTTAGGGGTGTACTCACTTTTGTCGCCAGCGGTTTAGACATTAATGGCTGTGTGTTGAGTCATGTTGAGGGGACAGCAAATTTACACTGTAATACAAGCTGTACACTCACTACTTTACATTGTAGCAAAGTGTCATTTCTTCAGTGTTGTCACATGAAAAGATAGAATAAAATATTTACAAAAATATGAGAGGTGTACTCACTTTTGTGAGGTACACATAGATTATATAGTATATAGCACCTTCATTCGTTCTCATAGTTTACTAATTTAACCAGCACAAGGACTTGTTTTAGCATATGTAAACAGCGTTCAAAACAACATCATGTGAGGTATCATCACGATCGTTAGAGCGAGAGCAATAATTCTTGAGGGATGTATTCACTTTTGTGAGATACTGTGTATATATAATTAAAATAAAAGCCACAAAATGCAAAACACATCAAAAATCACATCACAAACACAACACTTGCATTTCTGGTGTAATTCCAGTGAAGTCTATTACACCCAAAACGCAGGAAAAAAGTCCCCAACCCTTTCCAAAAATGCACCGGCCGCAAAACTCACAGATGTGAACTCATACCATAGGAAACCATGTTAAATGGATTGTAGTGCATTTCTGCAAACTGCAAAATGCACTAACAAATGCATAGGTTTGAACCTAGGGTCAGTACTGTAAGTTGTGAGGTGAGGCCTCCATTGATCAGACTTATTTTTCCAGCACATCCTACAGATGCTTGATTGGATTGAGATCTTTGGAGGCCAAGCTAACACCTTAAACTCGTTGTGTTCCTCAAATCATTCTTGAATTCATCAGACAATGCCACTTTCTTTCATTGCTCCATGGTCCAGTTCTGATGCTCATGTGCCCATTGTAGTTGATTTTGGACGTAGAAAAGTGTATCTGCCTTTTTGTTGTAGTGCAAGCCACATCTAACAGTTTCCTACACCATTATAATAGTGCAAAAAGCTTAGCTAATTCCACAGAATGGGTCTACATAGTTCTCCGCTCAACCAAGGGTTTATTGTATAAATGGTATGCACAAGTAAACTGACATCAACAGAAGAGGAATCTTGACGTGTTTCCTTCAAAGTGCTTATTTGCCCAGACCCTTACTAATCACCACTTTCTGTGCAACCCATCAGGATTCCTCTTCTGCGGATGCCTGCATACCATTTATATAATAAGCCTATGGTTGAGCGGAGAACTACATGAACTCATTTTCACTGTATGTATGGGAACCAGGCAATGGGGTTGATTTACTAAAACTAGAGAAAGCAAAATGTGGTGCAGCCAATCAGCTTCTAACTTCAGCTTGTTCAATTAGGCTTTTACAAAAATTCTGGAAGCTGATTGGTTTCAATGCAGCGCTGCACCAGATTTTGTACTCTCCAGTTCTACTAAATCAACCCCATTGCCTCGGATCTGCAGTTTCCCGTGCTTTGGAGTATGTAGAGCTGGCTCCTGGGACGCAGCAAGGATTTTGCTGTTTATATTCAAATTGGGTCATCATTTCTATTTTTATGAAGCAATGCTGAGCTGAGGAAAGTCACATTTTACATGGAGACAGAGAGACTGCAGTTGCACTTTAACCACTTGCCTACTGGGCACATTTACCCCCTTCCTGCCCAGGGCAATTTTCAGCTTTCAGCGATGCCACATTTTAAATAACAATTGTGTGGTTATGCTACACTGTACCCATATGATATTTTTATTATTTTTTTTTCACACAATTAGAGCTTTATTTTGGTGGTATTTAATCACCACTGGGGTTTTTATTTTTTTGCTAAACATGCAAAAAAATAAACATTTTTTTCTTAGTTTCTGTTTTGCAAACAGGTAATTTCTCTCCTTCACTAATGTGCACTAATGCGCAACATTGATGGGCACTCATAAGCTGCACTGACAGGCACTGATGAGGTGGCACTGATGGGTGCTGATGAGGTGGCACTGATGGGCACTAATAGGCACCTTTTGAAGGGTTATGATAGGCGGCACTGATGGGCACCAACACAAATCACTCACTAAATTAGCAGGTGAGTCAGTGCTCCATTGGCAGATAAATAGTCATTTGAAATCCATAGAAGACTTATGCAGGAGGGTGATAATCTTGATAGGAGAAAAGATATGTGCAGTCACCGGCAGCTCCTCGATGGGTATGGGGTCCCCTCAAGACATGTAAACAATAAAGGAGGGTGCCAGATCACTATATGTCAAACATAAACTGCAATTTATTCTGAAAACGCTTACATCTAAAAATGATGTATACTGCACACAGGACTGGTAGAATGGAGCTCTTGAGAACGGTCTTGATGGACTGGAGAGTAGCCGCAATAGCACACGCCAAGAGCCACCGGAGCTGTAACACACGCCACTGCCAGTATGTCCACAGGCTGGTAGAACAGGTGGGGGGGCGGGCTGCAACATGTTTCTGAGACCTCGCCTCCTTCATCAGGCGAACCTTGTTTACAAGCACTGATGGACACTAATAGGCAACACTGAAGGGTGCAGATAGGCGGCACTGATGGGCACTGATTTGCAGCACAGATAGGCAGGACTGATGTGGCGGCACTAATGGGCAAAACTGAAGGGCACCGATAAACAGCACTGATTGGCGGCACTGATGGGCACTGTTGGGGCTGCACCGATAATCAGGACACTTTTACGCTAGCCAGTTCTCTCCTCTCCTCATGCTGTGACAGCATGAGGAAAGAAATACCAATAACCTGTAAGAGTGTTTACATCGTGATCAGCTGTGATTGGACACAGTTGATCATGTGGTAACGGGCCGCTGTTTGGCTCCTTACCCCAATCTGTGATCAACTGTGTCTGGAGGACACCGCAACCACAGAGCGCGCCACCCGTGTGCCACAGTGGGTGCGATCACGAGAGGACATCATATGACGCCCTCCCAAAACTGGCCGACCGCACTGTAACTGTCATTCGGCTATAGCGTGGTCGGCAAGTGGTTAAGAAAAAATTCTGAATTTTTTTTTTTTTTTTTTTTAAATCCAGCATCTTATAGGAACGTGTACAGTCCAGGAAGTCAGGAACAATGGTGAGGATACATAAGTACTGCACAGTGACACTGCTGTTCAGTAATTGAGAGCTCTGAGCACACATCATATAATGCTCACATAATGACAGGGGAATGGAGTGTCAGCCAAGGACAATGGGAATGGAGTCTCTAAGATTATGGAACCTTTTCTGTAGCTCTGTGCACTCAGTTGCAGGCTTCAACAATGTTTAGTGCTGTTAGTTCAATATGTCACCATTCTCAAAATCTAATATCTTCATAAATTTAGGCCAGTATGTATTCTGCTACATATATTTGGTAAATATATTTATGGAATTTTTTTTTTTTTTTTTTTTTTTTTTATGCTAGTAGTGGTGGTGGTCAGCGACTGCGATATTGCGGCAGCATTGGTGTGCGCAGCCTATTACATTATAGTGTGCACCCCAGAGCACAAACACACATGCATGTGTATCAGCAGAGCTGTGGACGGTGAGATGAGAGAAGCGTGGTAGTCTTTGACTTGGTTGTCTTTTTGATAATCAGCCTTTTTTTTTTTTTTTTTGCATGAACATTTTTTCTTTTTTCTTTTTTCCTTTTTTCTTTTTTTGTTTCAAATATTTTATTCCAGGTCTGTGTACATATTTAAACAAGGACCCCTTCTTCAGGACTTCTGTGTACTTTGCAATTTTACTTTCAACATTCTTCTCTTGCTTCTTCAGTTTGATGACCGGCTTCTTTTTGTTATAGTGCAGCTTTGCCTTCCTCTTCTCCTCCAGGGTGCCAGTGACTACCAGGTACTTACAGCCAACCTCTTGGGCAAGGTGGCCGAGGAGAGCAAACTTGCGTGTTCACTTCATGTGCACAATCTTCAAGGCATCAGGGACCACCATACGATTTTCTCTTAACACATGGAGGTGGGATACCATCAAAGACCTTCAGTTGCTCCAGAGCAGCCTGTCCTTAGTCTAGTGTGGCAGCATACCTCTTACAGTCTCCAGAAGATGCGGCTAGGTGCTCTGAAGTGGTATGGCCCACGGGAAGGGTTTGTGTTCATACGTTTACACAGGAAAGCAAAGTATTCGAGTTTGTTGTGGTAAAAGTTGACAGAAATGTTGATACCTTCAACTCTCGGGACAACCACTTTACGTCCAAGCAAAATTTGCTTAGCAACAATGGTGGCGAGATGACCAAAGATATGTCCTCTGCCATCTAGGACCAGAACATGACTCGAAGCCTTAAATCCACCACCCAAGTTCTTGTAGAATCCTGGAAGACCACCTTTAGTTAGTTCTAAGCGTATCATCTTAATCTATGCTGGGGCCTTTGGTGGAGCCTTGGCCTTTGGTGGAGCCTTGGCCTTTGGTGGAGCCTTGGCCTTTGAGTCTGCCATCTTGTGCTGCCAGCCAAGAAAGAGCTACATTAACCTTTTCCATTATTATTTAAAATGCACTACATACGAAATGGAAATATATTGCAATACAGAAAGGTATAAAAGTGAAATAAAATGATTTCTTATTGTGTTTGGGTTGGATGGAGGTGGATCCATCAGAATCTGCAAATCATAACATAATGAATGATTTCGAAATGTATTTCTTTCCATTTGTAACTTTCGGATGCAAGCGACTCCAGTCGATCTCGTGCAATTGGCTTATTCCATTTCTCTCTGTGGGTTGTACTAGCAGGGATATATCCAATCTTCCAAAATGTCAAAAGAATAACAGAACTTCAGAAAATATGAATTGCTTTAGAACAACAAATATAAAAAACATTTCCAATTATATGAAACGAATTTTGAAAATGTATCATTCTAATATAATGATTATGAGAAAACAGAATTATTTATCTAACGAATAAAACCGAAACAAAACCCATTATTCTGTCATGCACATCTCTAATTTTCCACATGGGGTGGACTGTGTTAATGCTGGCCCAACGTAACTATGCAATAAAAATCATGCCAGAAGTTCAGCTTTAAAGCTACAGGTGAGCTGTACACAGGCATGTCTCTTTCTACAATATCCTGGTTATAGGGGCAATCTTCTCCCCTCTCAGGCTATCCATGGTGGCCTTCTCAGCACCTAGTCGAACCATTATGATTCCTCTCCCCACAAGATTCACAATGTTCTATTACATTTTACATTGCAATATGGAAACTGGATGTTATCCCTACAGGCAAAATCTCTCTGGGATATAGACTCGCTACAGTAATTACCATATGAAGTGCTTTTTTCATGAATGGGAATGTTGATGAGCTGTTTAGTGAGAATTGCAGTTATTTGAGTCCCGTCATTCACAGAGAACCATTAGTGGGTTTTTCTTAAAGATGTGCCATGCAAGGAGCTCAGTTCAATCACACATTGATCTGAAAAACCTTGAAGCTCATAGAGTTTGCATTAGGTATTATGGAAATTTACTGACCAATATATACAGGATAATACTACAGTTCGCTGGTTAGCATTGGTGTCTTACATTATGAGAATGTAGCTCCCAACTAGTCTTTATTTTGGAATAAATGAGGCACTAAAAGAAGACACTTTTGTAAAAAATACAAATATTCCTCAAAGAACCTCACTGATGATTATCTAGACCAGTGGTTTCCAAACTGTGGCTCTTTGCTTGTTTTTATCTGGCCCTAGGGACACTATACCTCCAACAGGTATGAGGGACTATTCCTCCCTCTGACACCAACAATGAGGCACTATTCCTCTAACTGAAACCGATGATAGGGCACTATTCCTTTCACTGCACCATTCCATCAACTGACCCCAACGACAGTGCATGATTCCTCCAACTGACCCAAACAATGGGGCACTATTCTTTCCACTGCCCCCATGATGGGACACTATACCTCCAGCAGATACGAGGTACTGTTGCTGCCTCTGACACTAACAATGATGCACAATTCATTCTACTCGCACCAACAACAGGGCACTATTCCTCCAACTGACACCATCAATGGGGCACTATTCCTTCCACTGCCCTCATGATGGGACACTATACCTCCAACAGATACAAGGTACTATTCCTCCCTCTAACATTAACAACGATGCACCATTCCTTCCACTCACACCAACCATGAGGCACTATTCCTCCAACTGAAACCTATGATCAGGCACTATTCCTTACACTGACACCAACAATGGGGCACTATTACTCCAAATGACAACAATGATGGGGTACTATTATTTCCACTGCCCCCATGATGGGGCACTATTCTATCAGCTGACACCAATGATGGGGCATTATTCCTCCAACTGAAATCAGTGGTGGGGAACTATTCCTTTCACTGACACCAACAATGGGGCACTATTCTATCAACTGACGCCAATGAAGGGGCACTATTTCTCCCTCTGACACCAACAATGAGGCACCATTGCTTCCACTCACACCAGCAATGAAGCACTGTTCCTCCCACTGAAACCCATGATGGGGCACTATTCCTTTCACTGACACCAACAATGGGACACTATAACATCAACTGACACCAATGATGGGGCACTATCCCTCCAAATGACACCAACAATGGGGTAGTATTCCTTCCACTGCCCCCATGATAGGGTACTATTCCTTCCACTGACACCCAACAACAAGGACTATTCCTCCCACTGAAACCAACGATGAGGGACCATTCCTTTCACTAACACCAATGATAAACCATTCCTTGCATTGGCACCAATAACTAGCACTATTCCTCCCAATGACACCAATGATGAGGCACCATTTCTCCTCCTACTGACTACAGGTGCAGTGTAATTTTCTTACTCTTTCAACTGACAACCAAGCCTGAGGCATTAGCTAATTTTGCTGATACCGGGGCATTTCCTACACCCACTGGGCACAGCCAGCCCCCTAAATGTAAATTGGCCCTTTATTTAGAAAATCTGGAGAGCCATGCTCTAGACCTCAACCCAATTGTGCATTCCTAAGCCCCGATAGAGGGGATGAACCCCTTAGAACCTTCTGAAACATGTTGGCCATTTTATCAAATGCATAAAAAAATTGATCTTGGCAAATTCTTTTGGTTTGGCACTTTCTCCCGTATTCTTCTACCAGCTATAGAAACTTGACAAAGGTTCTGGTTGATCCAAAACTAAAATTAAAAAAAAACTAAAAAAATAAGGTTTTGGCTTTAGATACAATTTAAGATCTTACTCAGAAGAGAGCACCACAATTCCTCATTGTTCTTGTGACCGAGAAGACGGTCTGTCTTCCAGTGCCTCGGACCATGGCCCCTTGTCACATGACATGATGGCAATCAACCAGACCTGCAATCATCTCTTTCAATCAGCTACTTTCATCTCACACAAGCACCCAGATAGGCTTCTTCTTCTGTCCACCTTTGCTAATTGCTAAACGTGCTCTTCGACAGCCAATCCACGATGTTTAGGAATTTTCACGGATGGTTTGATGAGATATCAGCCTAGGAACCTTTATCAATTCCCTCAGCTTCTAGAACCGTCTTGGTCATCAGAGACAAGAGTGTTTCAAATGTAAGCCCCATTGAGCAGCAGTGATTACATGTCCTTTGTTGGCGTGACTCAGCCACTACCAGAGAGCTTGTTGTAAAAGATAATAGGATATATAGGAACGAAGAGCGGAAGCTGAAATGAAACCTGGTACTAAGGTGGCCAATGTCAGCAGCATGAGCAAAGGTTGCCTTAACCACCTCAATACCGGGCACTTTTACCCCCTTCCTGCCCAGGCCAATTTTGAACTTTCAGTGCTGTTGCACTTTGAATGACAATTGCGCGGTCATGTTACACTGCACCCATATGAAATTTTTTATCTTTTTTTTTTTTCACACAAAAAGAGCTTTCTTTTGGTGGTATTTACCGTATTTATCGGTGTATAACATGCACAGGCATATAACACGCACCTTAATTTTAACAGGGAAGTTTCAGGAAAAAAACTTACATTTTAAATAAAGAACTTTGAAGTAAAATAAGGGCCAGTGCCCATTAATGCAGCCTGATCAGTGTCCATCTGCAGCCTCGCCATTTCCCATTAATGCAACCTGATCAGTGCCCATCTGCAGCCTCACCATTGCCCATCATAGCAGCCTGATCAGTGCCCATCTGCAGCCTCTCCATTGCCCATTAATGCAGCCTAATCAGTGCCCATCTGCAGCCTCTCCGTTGCCCATTAATGCAGCCTAATCAGTGCCCATCTGCAGCCTCTCAATTTCCCATCAATGCAGTCTGATTAGTGCCCATCAGCGCAGCCTCACCATTGCCGCATTACACATATGAATCTTCTGTTTACTTAGTGCTCAGTCACACACAGTCCCACCTCCTGGATGGCTCAAAGGATAGACAGAACACCGGTCCAATGCCAGGACTTATGAGCCAACCAGGAGGGAGGACTGTGTGTGACTGAGCGCCGTGTAAACAGGAGATCCATCTGTGTAATCCGATGGTGCTCGCGACTCCTCAACCCCCAAGCAGCCAGGTAAATACAGTAATTACCACTGTGTTTTTTATTTTTTGCTAAAACTAAAAAAGACCAAACCGTTAAAAACTTGTTTTTCTTAGTTTCTATTACAAAATTTTGCAAATAAATAATTTTCTCTTCCGTTCACTGACAGACGCAGCATTCTTATGACACATGGGGTTATGCTCATCCTACTAGGAGTAGCCTAGGCAAAACGAACAAAAGTGTAGGTTGGCCCCTCCCAGGGGGCCGTGCTTACCTTAGCATATAATCCCCCTGCTCTGCATAGCACATCAGTTTTTATTTGCCTAGTGCAAGGAGTAGACCTGGTTCCCTATGGGAGCAGCGGTCTCATGAAGATTCATCTAAGGAAGACTGCTATCAAGAAGCTGGCTGGTGGTATAGAGGATATCTTGAATCCTAATCTTTCCCCAGTCCGGCCAACACTATGCAAACCCCCTTAGGGGGGCCCACCGCATAGCGCCCGTTCCGTGCGGGCGGCCAGTGGCTAAAACCCACTAGAGCCCAGTGACTGGTTCACCTCTCCAGTGGCCTGGCCAGCAGCATGACTTCTTGTGGGGAGGTAGGTCTGTTCCGGGTGGCTACCCGCTGTGCCCGTCGGATTGGTGAGTGAACCCCTCTTCCGCCCTAGAGGCATGGAGAGTGGGCACCTGGGCAGCATCGTCAGAAGGAATCTACTTAGAAGTACTCTGGCGACGAGGGTATCCCTTGG
>BLSH010017222.1:318920-341724 GCA_018402905.1 Glandirana rugosa | reverse complement strand
TCCCACCCCCCCCCCCCCCCCGCGGATTCTTGTAGCCAGCATGGCTAGTATTTTTCTTTGGGGCTTCGGAAAGGTGACAATCTTTGTTTACTTAGACGGGAGACTTTTATTGGGATCTAGGTGCCAGTGGCGGCTGGTGATTCTTTTTTTGGAGAGGGGGCAGCAAACCAACCCCCCCCATCGCTCAGTACATCACCCACAATAGGGCCTATGGTGGGGAATGAACCCATCCCCCCCCCCCCCCCCAGTACATGCCAGTATAGAAGAAGGAACATCGGCATCATCTCTGATTCCTTTTTTCCATGTTCTTTATATTTGTTCATTAAGCTGTTGAATTCTTTACTTTTAACCGCTTGCCGTCCGCCCACCGTCAAATGACGGCAGAACGGTGCAGCTCTCATTCCGGGCGGACGTCATATGATGTGAGCGCTTTAAGCCGGGATTGCGCGTGATTGGGCAGGCATCCCAGCTCTGTCGGTGGCGCCGTGTCCCCGGGACGCACCGAGTCACCGACAGGGGTGAACAGCCATTGGCCATGGCTGTTTACAATGTGATCGGCCATGATGAAGTCACAGATAATCACAAATGGTACTTTCCCCATTCCCACGGTGCATGCACGCAATCGGGAGCTCGCTGCGCATGCATGTTGGTGGCGGCATGTTCCCAGGGAACACTGCCTGTCACCGACACTGGTATCAGCCGTTGGGCGGTGGCTGTTACCTTGTGATCGGCTGTAAAACAAAGCAAAGGAAGGCGCGCACACCTAGTTCATTACCAAAGATAATTTAATGGGAATAAAAAGTTTTTTAAAAATGGATACTCACAAAACTGGCATCATAAGAAGACAACACCTAAAATCGAGACACAAGGCAGGATAAAAGCTGATGCGTTTCGGGGGCGCACCCCCTTCCTCAGAGCTACGCTGCTGTGGACTGCCAGACCAAACTGTATGTGTATGTGTGTGTGTGTGTGTATAGATAGATAGATATATGTGTGTGTGTGACCAACTGGTGATTTAATCAATCAGTTTGCCTATTGGTCGATTGTCAATCAATCGGCTAATCCATTGACCAATCCATTTGATTACATTGGAACACCCGGGCCATGACCCGGAAGGAAATTAAAAAAAAAGGAGAAAGGGAACAATCAGCATACAATACAATACAATACACCAATTGGCAATAATAAAAGTGCAAAATCAAAAAGCAAAAAATAAAAAGGAGAAATTCAAATTCACTCACCATCCCCAACTCTGGGGAAAATTGTGTGCTCGGGGACACAGGAAGTGCAGGGTCCGGATACAACAATGACCGTGCCTGCCCGAGTACTGAAGACGTTCTGTATATAAAAGTGCAGAGCCCTAGAGGGGGAAGCAATGGTCTTGATAGGGGACACCTGGCCTGAGGCTGTGTACATAATAAGCCACCGAAGCGGTATGAGAATAGCTCAGAATGGAGCAGCGCACGGGCGTACCGAATGACGTCATGTCCGGCGGAAATGACGCGGATGTCATTCGTGTACCCAAATGTAAAAATTAATGCACACAGGCACAGGAGATATAGGGAATGGTCACTGGAGCATTGTAACAGAAAAAAGTGGTTAAAAAAAAATGTATATATAATAAATTTCATGGCAAAAAAAAAAATTTCATGGCAAAAAAATGGTCTGACAGTGCAGGGAGCCAATATAATACAAAAATCACACTGGTAAAAATACAAATAAGAATACAATATAATGCCAGAAATACAGAATGCAATCTATAACTAAAGTATGCAATTGATAACTATAGTATTAACTAGCTACCAAATACTTGGATGTTAACCGTAGAAATTATGAATGATATCCCTAAATGACAGGGGGTCAATCCTATAGGATAATAGTAAAATGAATTCAAAATATTGATTCAAAAATAATAAATAATAAAAATACGAGAATGGACTGGATGAAACAAAACAAAAATACGTGGCAGGTACCATGTGTTGGAAATTCAAATACAATATATATACACTGACTTGTCGAATCGGGGATAAGCGGACAACAAGAAGCACACCTAGAGAACCTCACCCAAGAGAGTTGTAAAAGAGGACACCCCAGTGGTGACAAGGGGCATGGGTAGGGGCACACATCCAGGCCTGACCACTACATAAGGGTCTGGACATCTAAACCTATGTTTAAGCCCCTAGGCGCCAAGGCCCCCAGACGATGGATCCAAAAAGGACTCTCTCCTACACAACTTCCGGAACCTACGTTCAGTATCAACGTCCTCTCTCATGACTTCAAGCCCAAAGAGTCTCAGGCCAGAGGGGTTCTGATTATGTTTGTTTAGGAAATGTAGGGGTAACGAGTGCTTGTCAAAGCCCTTCAGTATATTCCTTTTGTGTTCCCCAAACCGCGTCCGTAAAGTGCGTATAGTGCGGCCCACATATATCAAGCCACAAGGGCACAATATGCAATATACCACAAACTCTGAGCCCCAGTTGATAAATTGACAAATAGCATGGATTTGGCCATCGTTCCCCATTACCTCCTTCTTTCTGTGCCACATGTATTGGTATGCTCCACAGTTAGGGACTCCACACCTAAAACTGCCCATTTGATCGAACAGGCTGCTCCAATTCCGATGGGAAACAGCCTTTGGCGGGCGAACCCTACTTGGTGCAATGAAGCCCCTCAGGTTTTCGGGTCTACGGAAGATAACCGTAGGACCTTCTGGGGTGACTTTACTTAGGCATGGGTCCCGGTGAAGGATACCCCAATATTTTTCTATGATGCGCTTGATCGGGAATGCCTTATTAGTAAACCTGGTGTTAAATGAAATATCAGGGCGGCTACGAAAACCACATCTCTTGGCCGTCCTCGTGACAGGCTTCTTGTCCATGTCTACAACCTGTAGATATTTCTGCCGATACTTTCTATAGGCATCCTCGACAGTGGCCTGATCATATCCCTTCTCCAGAAATTTCTTCCTTAATATATTACTCTGTTCATCATAATCCAGTAGGCGGGAGCAAGTTCTTTGGAGCCGGCAGTACTGACCCAAAAACACATTTTTTTTTTATCCATCTCGGATGATGGTGGCCCCGGGCGTGGAGGTACGAATTCCCAGCTGTTGGCTTGAAATGGGTTCGGGAAAAAATCTGGAGTTTGTCGTCCATTATCAATTCTAGATCCAGAAAGACTAGCTTCTGACTGTCCAAGACATGGGTGAACTCAATCCCAAAGGGATTGTTCTGGCAATGTGCCAGAAAGGAAGCTAGCTGGGTGTCACTGCCATCCCAAATCATCAACATATCATCTATGTAACTTGCATAGAGGACCAGGTTCGCCCCAAAGGGTTTATTGGACCAGATGTTAAATTGTTCCCAATATCCCATGAAAAGTTGGCGTAACTAGGGGCGAACCTGGCCACCATAGCTGTACCCTTAGTTTGTCTATAATACTCCTCCTGGAAGACGAAATAATTATGTGTCAGGGTATACTCGATACTCTGTATGATGAAAGAGACCTGCTGGGGATATAGATGATTCTCACGTGCCAAGAAGTATTGAACAGCCTGGAGCCTGAACTGATGTTTGAATGGGCGTGTACAAGGAAGTCACATCTAAAGACAGCCACCAGTAACCGGTCTGCCATTGGTACTGGGCCAAGATCTCCAACATGTGGCCAGAGCCATGTACATAGGAAGGAAGCTGGACTACTAATTCTTGTAGAAAATGGTCTATATAACTTCCCATTGGACTAGTGAGAAAATGATAGGCCTCCCCGGAGGGTTGGTGGCATCTTTGTGGATCTTGGGGATATGATAAAGAAATGGTGTCAATGTGTAAGGACGAAACAGGAATTGCTACTCACAGCCGATCACATGTAATGTAAACAGAGCGGTAACTCCCTATTACCAGCTCTTCTCTCCTCACACAGTTTCCAGTGTGAGGAGAGAAGAGCTAGGATCTGTGTAAAGCACAAAGCACCTGTCACATCACCCCTACCCCCCCATTGTACCTGTCACCCAAAATTCACCCCATCTGCCCCCATAAAGTGCACCTGTTATCATAAAGTGCACCTGTCATCAGACTAGCATCACAAAGTGCACCTGTCACCCTTCATCCATCAGTGACTGTGGCGTGTCACCCGTCACCCATCAGAGACTGTGGCCTGTCACCCATCAGTGACCATGGCATGTTACCCATCATCCATCAGTGACCATGGCGTGTCACCCATCTGTGACCGTGGCGTGTCAACCATTATTGACCATGGCATGTCCGTCACCCATCAGTGACTGTGGCGTGTCGCCCATCAGTGACCGCGGCGTGTCACCCATCAATGACCATGGTGTGTCACCCATCACCCATCAGTGACCGTGGCGTGCCACCCATCAGTGACCGTGGCGTGTCACCCAACAGTGACCGTGGCCTGCCGCCCATCACCCATCAGTGACCACCGCCAGTCACCCGTGGCCTGTCATCCGTCACCCGATCACTATCAGTGATCGTGGCCTGTCACCCATCAGTGACCACTACCAGTCACCCGTGGCCAGTCACCGATCAGTGACCGTGACCAGTCACCCATCAGTGACCACCCCCAGACACCCGTCACCCATCAGTAACCACCCCCAGACACCCGTCACCCATCAGTAACCACCCCCAGACACCCATCACCCATCAGTGACCACCGCCAGTCACCTGTCGCCCATCAGTGACCACCGCCAGTACCTTGTCATGCATCAGTGACCACCGCCAGTCACCTGTCACCCATCAGTGACCACCGCCAGTCACCCGTCACCCATCAGTGACCACCAACAGTCACCTGTCACCCATTAATGACCACCGCCAGTCACCCATCACACATCAGTGACCACCGCCAGACACCTGTCACCCATCAGTGACCACCGCCAGACACTGGTCATCCATCAGTGACCACCACTAGACACCCATCAGTGACCACCACCAGACACCCGTCACCCATCAGTGACCACCGCCAGTCACCCATCACCCATCAGTGACCATTGCCAGTCACCCATCAGTGACCACCGCCAGTCACCCGTCACCCATCAGTGACCACCGCCAGACACCCGTCACCCATCAGTGACCACCGCCAGACACCTGTCACTCATCAGTGACCACCGCCAGACACTGGTCATCCATCAGTGACCACCACTAGACACCCATCAGTGACCACCACCAGACACCCGTCACCCATCAGTGACCACCGCCAGTCACCCGTCACCCATCAGTGACCATTGCCAGTCACCCATCACCCATCGGTGACCACCGCCAGTCACCCATCACCCATCAGTGACCTCCACCAGTCACCCATCAGAGACAATTGCCAATCAGCTGTCAGTGAACGTCATCACCTATCAGTAAACATCACCTGCAAAAGTCTCACACATGTGGTATCGCCATACTCAGGAGGAGTAGCAGAATGCATTTTGGGGTGTCATTTTTGCTATGTACATGCTATGTTTTGGAAATATCATATAAATGGACAACTTTGTGCCTCCTGAGAAACCCGGCCTGCCTCTGACAATCCCTCTGCCTACAGCACTGGCTTCCGGCCCCTCTGCTGGTGACATCCAGTGCCCAACGGTGACCTACACCACACCTGCAGCAAGACTCTTGCACCGGCACCAGCCACCTTGTCAAGCCCTCGTGCCACCCTGTACTCACAAACTCCCTGTTCCCACTTCCAGGGATCTGCGAGTCAGGATAGTAAGAGAGGTTGTTCCCTGCACATCAGACTCCACCACCAGGTATGTGACACAAGGATTCTGACATTTTACAGTCTACCCAAAATCCACAATGTGGAAAACCCCCCTGGCAGACCAATCATGTCTGGCCAGGGATCCATCACTGAAAATTTAAGTAGATACACAGCTCCACCCACTTGTGGCAAATCTTCCATCATATATAAAGGACACGGCACATTTGTTACTTGTTACAAAACTTGGAGGACCTCTGCATGCCCCCAGAGGCATGGCTTGTCTCGGTGGATGTAGAGGCCCTCCTATAGTTCTATCCCCCATCAGCAAGGAGTGGAGGTTGTTACACTTTTTATCATAATCCCATAGGGATGATGCAAATTTTCATGAATTCATCTCTTCTGCCTTGAGTTTTGTACTGACCCACAATATTTTCTCTCTCTCGCTGGCTCCCACTTCCTCCAGGTGCAGGGGGTAGCGATGGGGACATACTGTGCCCCATCCTACGCCAACCTGTACCTGGGGGAGTGGGAGAGATAATTTTTATCAAATGAAGATCTGAGCCATCTGATTAACAACATCATGGTTTGGTTCAGATTCATTGATGACATTTTCTTGATTTGGGGTGGCACAAGGGAACTCTTAGACCATTGCCTCTCAGCAATGAATAACAATAATCTGAACCTAAAATTCACAATGGTAGCAAACCGCTTCAGCCTGACGTTCTTGGACGTAGTTATCTCCAAAGGGGAGGAAGGCAAATTAGAAAGCTCTTTGTTCCGAAAAGGAAAGTGCAGGCAATCAAATCTTGCATGCTACCAGCTCCCATCCCCTAAACTTGGTAAGATCAAAACCTTATGGGCAATATTTGCGACTTCGCCGCAATTGCTCCAGTGAGGAATCTTTCCAAGAGGAAGCGATTAAGTTAAGATCGACACTTCGCCAAAGGGGTAACTCAAATTCAAATTTTAAAAAGGCATTTAAACGAGATAAAATGAAAACCAGACAACAATTGCTATTTGGGGAGAGCCACAGGAGCAGGAACAAGGATGGATCCCAGAAAAATACAAGTAGGATTATTATCACATACACTAAGCAACACATAGGATTAGACAAATTATAACTAAACATTGGCAGATCTTGAAAACAGACCCCACCCTTATCCCTTTTCTACCAGAAAACCCCCCCTATTACATTTCGGAAATTCAGATCTCTACAAGATTATCTGGTACATAGTGAATACAAAGGTGAGACCAGAGGGGATCCATGTAAACGTAAAGGGACGTTTATGTATCGGGGATGTAAATACTGCCACTATAAGAATACCAACCCAAAAGTCAAATTATCAAATGGACACGTTTTCAACCCTGCCACTTTGCTAACTGCAAGACAGTGGGAGTGATCTATCTGTTAACATGCTCCTGCGGGGGTTTCTATGTAGGAAAAAACATCCAAGAATTCCACAAAAGAGCATACAAACACATATCAAGTATGAAAAATAGCAATCCTGACCTTCCTTTAGGACGACACGTCTGCGATACCCACAGAGGGTATTCCCCAAAGTGAACTTTGTGATTCTGGATCAAGTACACTTTAACAACTGGGTGGGGGGGGAGACCTTGATAAAGTTCTCGTACAAAGAGAAACCCCGTGGACAGTATCTAACTCCACCAGGCTTAAATAGCTCTATTAGCTATCGACCATTTTTGGAAGGATTCACATCGGACACATGGGAGGGACATGGTTAATATACCTCTCCTTTGACCACTATCATGGGAAATTGTCTTAGCCATTTTCTAATAATATGCTTTCTTCTCTCATTGAGTTGCATTTATATTTACATATCTTATACCTCTGCAGAGGCCATATAACATACATTCATGATTTTCCATACAATTTCTTTCTTTTTTACATATTTTTTTTCTTTTTCTTCACAACATACAGGACAAAGTAAACAATCTGATATTCCACACTGCTACCCGTGGTTTATGCGATGGGTGTTGATCTAGGATGGAGGGGGACACCAATATACAACATGACAAGGGGGTAAAAGAGGACAGATGGGGGGACGAGCAGGAAAGGGGAGATGATCTTTTTTATTTCTTTTTTCTATATGGTGACTGCACAAAAAATCACCAGCGGGACCATGGTATCTGCTATTGATCCGCATTAAGAAACAGCCTAGACGTGCTCTGGTCCTACTGACACGCAATTACAATCCCCTTATACCAGGGATAAGCAATTAGCGGACCTCCAGATGTTGCAAAACTACAAGTCCCATCATGCCTCTGCCTCTGGGTGTCATGCTTGTGGCTGTCGGAGTCTTGCTATGCCTCATGGGACTTGTAGTTCTGCAACAGCTGGAGGTCCGCTAATTGCATATCCCTGCCTTATACGATTGTCTGCATTCAAACACATGTAGACATCACATATATAGGCACTACTACTGCAATAAGGTATGGAGCCCACTGGGGGCCACTGTTGTGCCTGCAAGGCCACTCCTCTCTAATTATGGATCTGTTGATCCTCGCTGCCTCTTTCCTCCCTTCATGTCCTTCCTTTCTTTTGTTTTAGTCACATGTGCCCTTAGCACCAATAAAATGGCGCGGGGCCAGCAGTGACATCATGCACGTGTGCGACGTGAGTTGTATACTGCGCATGCATGGGTATTCTGCATTATATTTCAACCCCCATATATATGTGTTTAACATTTGAGATGTCGGTTCTGTTTGCGCATATCATCTCATGATTTTTGCCTCTTTTTTTTTTTTAGTGCCAGTAGGCATCTCGACCATATTCTGATACCTCTTTGATTGACAAAGAGGGAGGATTGACAAGATATTCATAATAAATGGGTGTTGTGCTTCCGGGGTCCCTCCGCTGTATCACCACCGTAGCAGTGTCATCAGATTACTCTGTGTGTTAACATAGTAATGAGAACCGCATCAATTGCATACAACATTTTGAGACAGCCACAGATTGCTAGGTAGGTTTAACACCGACCATTCATACCTATGGCAGTATAAAAATGTCCACGTGTTGTTGTTTTTTTGAGACACGTATGGTTTTTTGTTTACTGGTTTATTGTTTTTCATTTCCATATTTTATATTTGTTTTATGTTGTTGCTTCTACTTTTGTGTATTATGTACTTACTGGTGTTTCTTCCTCTTATTAGACAAGTCCAGTGTTAACAATTAAAATTTCTGCATAAAGCCCCTGGCGAAAGGTGTGGACCTGAAACACGTCAGACTCTTCTTCCTTAACTGTAGGATTGCGGAATGTAATCTGGATTTTATTATCAGGCACCAGTTGTTTGTAGTAGGGGTTATATACCCCCCCCCCCCCCGTTTTATCTTTTTATCTATGTGTATCAATAAACTTATATTTTTTATAGAGATGTTGTTTTGTGTCACTACCTTAAAAGTTTCACAACCAGGGGTTTCTCTTATTGTATGTGAATCAGGATTGGTAGTGGTCACAGAATACATTGCCTCTCCGGAGATCTATAACACTATTAGTCGTGATCTCCACAATTCTGGCCTTTATGGAAGAGTGACAAGAAGAAAGCCATTGTTGAAAGAAAGCCATAAGAAGTCCCATTTGCAGTTTGAGAGAAGCCATGTGGGGGACACAGCAAACATGTGGAAGAAGGTGCTCTGGTCAGATGAGACCAAAATTGAACTTTTTGGCTTAAAAGCAAAACTCTGTGTGTGGCGAACAACGAACCCTGCTGAACACACCATCTCCAGCTGAACACACTATTCCCACTGTGAAACATGGTGGTGGCAGCATCATGTTGCGGGGATTCTTCAGCAGGGACAGGGAGCTGGTCATAGTTGATGGAAAGATGGATGGAGCCAAATACAGGGCAATCTTAGAAGAAAACCTGTTAAAGTCTGCAAAAGACTTGAGACTGGGGCGGAGGTTCACCTTCCAGCAGGACAGCGACCCTAAACATACAGTCAGAGCTACAATGGAGTGGTTTAGATCAAAGCATATTCATGTGTTAGAATGGCCCAGTCACAGTCCAGACCTAAATCCAATTGAGAATCTGTGACAAGACTTGAAAATTGCTGTTCAGACGCTCTCCATCCAATCTAACAGAGCTTGAGTTATTTTGCGGATAAGAATGGGCAAACATGTCCTCTCTAGATGTACAAAGCTGGTAGAGACTTCCCCAAAAAGACTTGCAGCTGTAATTGCAGTAAAAGGCGGTTCTACAAAGTATTGACTCGGGGGGTGAATACAAATGTATGCTACACTTTTCACAGATTTATTTGTAAAACATTTTGAAAACCATTTATCATTTTCCTTTCACTTCACAATTATGGGCCACTTTGTGTTGGTCTATCACATACAGTATCTCACAAAAGTGAGTACACCCCTCACATTCTTGTAAATATTTTATTCTATCTTTTCATGTGACAACACTGAAGAAATGACACTTTGCTACAATGTAAAGTAGTGAGTGTACAGCTTGTATAACAGTGTAAATTTGCTGTCCCCACAAAATAACTCAACACACAGTCATTCATGTCTAAACCACTGGCAACAAAAGTGACTAAACCCCTGAGTGAAAATGTCCAAATTGGGCCCAAAGTGTCAATATTTTGTGTGGCCACCATTATTTTCCAGCACTGCCTTAACCCTCTTGGGCATGGAGTTCACCAGAGCTTCACAGGTTGCCACTGAAGTCCTCTTCCCCTCCTCCATGACAACATCATGGAGCTGGTGATGTTCGAGACCTTGCACTCTTCCACCTTCTGTTTGAGGATGCCCCACAGATTCTCAATAGGGTTTAGGCCTGGAGACATGCTTGGCCAGTCCACCACCTGTACCCTCAGCTGCTTTAGCAAGTCAGTGGCTGTCTTAGAAGTTTGATTGGGGTCGTTATGTTGGAATACTGCCCTGCGGCCCAGTCTCTGAAGGGAGGGGATCATGCTCTGCTTCAGTATGTCACAGTACATGTTGGCATTCATGGTTCCCTCAATGAACTGTAGCTCCCCAGTTCCGGCAGCAGTCACGCTGCCCCAGACCATGACACTCCCACCACCATGCTTGACTGTAGGCAAGACACACTTGTCTTTGTACTCCTCACCTGGTTGCCACCACACACGCTTGACACCATCTGAACCAAATAAGTTTATCTTGGTCTCATCAGACCACAGGACATGGTTCCAGTAATCCATGTCCTTAGTCTGCTTGTCTTCAGCAAACTGATTGCGGACTTTCTTGTGCATCATCTTTAGAAGAGGCTTCCTTCTGGGATGACAGCCATGCAGACCAATTTCATAGAGTGTGCGGCGTATGGTCTGAGCACTGACAGGCTGACCCCCCACCCCTTCAACCTCCGCAGCAATGCTGGCAGCACTCATACATCTATTTCCAAAAGACAACATCTGGATATGAAGCTGAGCACATGCAACTCCTTTGGTTGACCATGGCAAGGCCTGTTCTGAGCGGAACCTGTCTTGTTAAACCGCTGTATGGTCTTGTCTACCGTGCTGCAGCTCAGTTTCAGGGTCTTGGCAATCTTCTTATAGCCTAGGCCATCTTTATGTAGAGCAACAATTCTTTTTTTTCAGATCCTCAGAGTTTTTCGCCATGAGGTGTCACGTTGAACTTCCAGTGACCAGTATGAGAGTGAGAGCGATAACACCAAATTTAACACACCTGATCCCCATTCACACCTGAGACGTTGTAACACTAACGATTCACATGACACTGGGGTGGGAAAATGACTAATCTGGCCCAATATGGACATTTTCACTTAGGGGTGTACTCACTTTTGTTGCCAGTGGTTTAGACATTAATAGCTGTGTGTTGAGTTATTTTGAGGGGACAGCAAATTTACACTGTTATACAAGCTGTACACTCACTACTTTACATTGTAGCAAAGTGTCATTTCTTCAGTGCTGTCACATGAAAAGATAGAATAAAATATTTACAAAAATGTGAGGGGTGTACTCACTTTTTAGGTTTTTCAGTTTTTGGCTGTAACATGACAAAAATACATTTAGGATAGGAGGTAGGATGTGTAATGTGAGTTGATGAAGGGGTGAGAGAGGATGAGAGGAATTTGTGGGTGTTGGGGGGGGGGGGGGGTTGTTTTTCTGTTTACTGTATTTTTCAGAAGACCCCTTTCTATGGCTTTTAGAGATCTGTTGCGCCTGCTACTTCAGCCATTCCTCTTATGCATTATACCACTTGATGAGCAAGCAACTACTTGAAAAAAACTTGAAAAAACTTGAAAATGTAATTTAAGATTAAAATCTATTGCACAGCTAAATATGCGGTCTGAGGCTGTCCATAAAAATAGTACTGTTCCATGTACAGTTGTATGGCAAAGATGACCTCAAAGCTGCTTGAAAAAGGTCCTCTCCCAACTTGCCTTTCTAAAAGAAAAGGCCCAATTTGCAGTGTATAGTAGTATTTTTGTTTTAATTTGGCATTGGTGCATGTCCACAAATACAAACATAAGTGCGCTATCTTTTTAAATAATCGTAATCCAAGATCTGATAAAAGTGAACATTGTAATTCAGAAAAAATAAAAATAAACAAATACATAAAAATGATAAATAATTAAATAAATCTGTACACCTTTATATACCTTTAAATAATCATAGCCCAATATACCAGTAAAAATTCACAAAGTGTACATGATGAACTCAAAAGTTCATAATAGACACCAAAAATCAATACATAAATCGTACCAATAAATAATTAAAATGATAAAAGTTCATGCCATAAATAATTCTTCCTAAAAGGTCAACCCAAAGTGATGGTGTAAAACAATCTTGTACCCCACGTGCTCCCACACCTCAGTGAACACCGGTATCCTACTAAAAATGATGGACCAGGGGTTTCCAAATTTTCTAAACAAAGGGGCAGTTTATTGTCCTTCAAACTTTAGGGGGGGGGGGGGGTGGACTGTGGCCAGTGGGAGTAGAAAATGACCTGGTGTCAGGGGGAGCAAACAGTTCCTCATCTTTGGTATTGGGGGGGGGGGGATAGTGCCCCATCATTGGTGCCAATGGGAGGAATAGTGCATCATCTTTGGTATCAGTGGGTGGAATAGTGCCCCATTGTTGGCGTTAGTGGGAGGAATTCTGCCCCGTCGTCGGTGTCAATGGGACGAATAGTGCACCATCATTGGCGTCAATTGGAGGAATAATGCCCCATCCTTGGTGTCAATGGGAGGAACGGTGCCCCATCGTTGGTGTCAGTGGGAGGAATAGTGCCCTATCATTGGTGTCAATGGAAGGAATGGTGCCCCATAGTTGGTGACAATGGGAGGAGTAGTGCCCCATCATTGGTGTTAATGGGTGGAATAGTGCCCCATCGTTGGTGTCAGTGGGAGAAATAGTGCACCATCGTTGGTGTCAATGGGAGGGATAGTGCACCGTCACTGGCATCAATGGGAGGAATAATGCCCCATCCTTGGTGTCAATGGGAGGAATAGTGCATCAACATTGGCGTCAATTGGAGGAATAATGCCCCATCCTTGGTGTCAATGGGAGGAATAGTGCCCCATCATTGGTGTCAGTGGGAGGAATAGTGCCCTATCATTGGTGTCAATGGGAGGAATGGTGCCCCATCATTGGTATCAGTGGGAGGAATAGTGCCCCATCATTGGTGTCAGTGGGTGGAATAGTGCCCCATCGTTGGTGTCAATGGGAGGAATAGTGCCTCATCGTTGGTGTCAGTGGGAGGAATAGTGCACCATTGTTGGTGTCAGTGGAAGGAATAGTGCCCTATCGTTGGTGTCAATGGGAGGGATAGTGCACCATCACTGGCATCAATGGGAGGAATAGTGTCCCATCATTGGCATCAGTGGGAAGAACAGTGCCCCATGGTTGGTGTCAGGGGGGAACTGTGCCCCATCATTGGTGTCAGTGGGAGGAATAGTGCTCCATCGTTTATGTCAGTGCCAGGAATAGTGCCCCATCATTGGCGGAATAGTGCCTCATCCTTGGCGTCAGTGGGAGGAATGGTGCCCCATTGTTGGCGTCAATAGGAGGAATGGTGCCCCATTGTTGGTATCATTGGGACAAATAGTGCCCCATTGTTGGTGTCAATGGGAGGAATAGTTCACCATCTTGTCAGTGGGAGGAATAGTGCCCCATCATTGGTGTCAGTGGGAGGAATAGTGCCCCATCATTGGTGTCAGTGGGAGGAATAGTGCCCCATCATTGGTGTCAGTGGGAGGAATAATGCCCCATCATTGGCGTCAGTTGGAGGAATTGCCCCATCACTGATGTCAGTGGGAAGAATAGAGTGGCAGGAACTATGGTGCACTGTGGCTGACAGTGGGGGGAATAATGGCTCAAGGGCCAGATAAAAGCAAGCAAAGGGCCACATCTGGCCCCCAGGCCACAGATTGGAGACCACTGCTCTAGATAATAGGAGGTCATCTGGGCATGTGTGATTATTGGTCAATGCTCTCCAGCATTCTTCAGCAACAGCCACACTTGCTCATATCATTGTTTCTTATGTTAACCACCATAAGAAAAAAAAGAGCACATTGTGCATTACTACTAAAAAAACTTTATTATTTAAAATTGGGTACACAGTGTTAAGATCAAGACAGACAGAATAAAGCATCATCGCACACCAAGCAGGTGAACATGGTGACGTCACAAAATAGTCTGCTCTATTGGTACATGTCCATCATGGCAGTGACCATCTTCCTATGCGTTTTATAAGTAGTTTGGTTATTGGCTCCCTTATCTTCTGCTCCCATGCTCGTCTCCATGATTTCTCCAAAGCCTTTTTCATCCTCTGGAACTTACTACCCCAGTCTGTCAGGCTATCTCTTACTCTGTCCACATCAGTGTTTTTTTTTTTTTTGTGGGAGGGGGCGGCAAACAACCCCCCCCCCCCCGTTGGTGGCATTAGCACCCCACACTTTACCACAGCGGACGGGTTGCGGGCTCAGGCAGGCAGCAGCGGGCTCTGGTGGCAGGGGTAGGCTCCGGTGGCAGTGGCGGGCTTCGATGAGTTGCGGGCTCCGGTGGCAGCGGCGAGCTTCGGCGACTTACAGGCTCTGGTGACAGCGGGCTTCTATGGACGGTGGGCGACTCCTCCCTTCTTCTCCTAGGTGTCCAATAGGATCGTCTGTCCTTTCAGCCAATCAGGTGACGGTTATCAGACCCATTTCCCAATTGGCCGGGAGGCCCCAAGCCCACTCTATTTTGAAGCCCATTAGAGCCTCTGGCTCTGATCAGTGCTTCAAAAAACATGCCCCCGCCCATCCTCGCCATAGGAATTCTTGCGCCCGGCATCCTAAAAGGGGTCGGCACATGGATAGGAAGGGTGGTGGGGCATGGATGGGGGGGGGCGGCGCCCGTGTGCCCACACTGGACTGGCTGCCCCTGGTCCACATTTAGGCGATCCCTGAAGACTCATCTCTTCAGGGAAGCCTATCCTGCCTTCAGCTAATAACCGATCCCTTTATTTCTCCCCTCACAGTTATTACCTTTTGTTCCACCAGCTCCTCCCTATTAGATTGTAAGCTCCCAGGAGCAAGGCCCTCCTAACCAGTGGTGGGTGGTGGGTTTTTTTTGGGGGGGGCCTTAACAATGCCCCGAGCCCACCCTTTTTGAAGCCTATTAGAGCCTCTTGCTCTAATCACATGCTTAAAAAAAACACACCCCCATTGGAATCCATGCGCCTGGTGCCCTGCATGTAGATTAGGGGGTCGGACGCATAGATGGGGGGGCGGTGCCCGTGCACCCCTAATGGACGGGCCGCCACTGCTCCTAATCCTCTTGTATTGAATTGTACTGTCGCTGTATAGTTTTCCTTGTTATTGTAAAGCTCTTTGGAACCTTTTGGCGCTATATAAATCCTGTATTATATTAATAATATTGGCTTCACAAAAGGACCAAACTGTATATCAAGATTTACTCACATAGAGTTAAATGAATAGAACGTAGTTCCTATTTTCTGATGTTCCATGAAACTAGCCACTAATCAAACCTGGGCAAATTTGCTCATCCCTATATCTGGCCTTTTCAGGGAAAAAAAAAAATGAGAAGAAAGTTTCCATGAATTGGTGAAATCGATCTGAACAGGCGTTTCCCTGGATAATTCTCACTTTAGCTGAAATAAGGGGAAAATGAGCAGAGAAATTGCATGGAGCCGCTCTGCCATGAGGGGAAGTCGCTGTAATCGATATTGCCGGTGTGAGATATAGCAAAATATCAATTTTAGCCTTTTTGCAGACAGGCCGTAATCGCACGCTGTCCTCCAGAGTCACTAACGACAATGAATTAGCCTTGGCTGAGTGTGTAATGAGATGGTGTCATGTTATCCTGAGAAGCGGGGGTAAACAAGCTGCGATTATCAGAGATTACATAACAACACCGCTCCCTTCAAAGTGTTAGGTTTGTGTCAGGAGAGACGCGCAGAAATTACTGACTTTGCTGTCATTTGATGGAATGTAGGAGAAATATTGATACCAAGAACTGCTGGCTCTTCTGTTTGTTCTTAACTGTTCGCAGCAAAGTGCACCTATATAGTGACCTAACAAACAACTTCTACCCCATTCCCATTGAGATGAACCCCAGGCATGGCATTTGGGTGCACCAACTCTGTATATGCAATATCTAACCCTAATAGCAGGGTATATAATATAATACTGACCTTATTTCTCCTATCGTTCACTGACAGACGCAGCTCTCCATTACGTGAGGGGTTTATTCTGGTCTCACTAGGAGTTAACTAGGCAGGGAAAAGAAACAGCTGGCCCCTCCCATGGGGTCCTTCCTCTCTTCCCACATAAACCCTCCACATAGCATAGCTCCTCAGTCTAAATGCCTAGTTTGCAAGGAGTTGACCTGGCTTCCCTTCAGGGGAATTGCGGTCCTGTTTGTGACCGTTTTTTATTAAATTTTCTTTTACTTTTATTTTTATTTGTTTTCTATCAAGCAATTGATCTGCTATCAAGAAGCCAGTCGGGGCATAGAGGGTCCACGGGCTCTGTACTCTCCCCGACCTGGCCGACCGTTGCGAGCCAGTCCCGCCGTATGTGGACCCGCCGCATCGTGCCCGTTCCAGCCCCGGATGCGATTCAGGAAGGGCGACTTCTGGCCTGCAGCATACCCCCCAAGCAGGGGCGGAAGGTCTGCGACTGGGTGGCTACCCATGGCGTCGTCCGGAGTGGTGAGTGAGAGTTCCTTCCTTTCCCCCTTTTTAGGGGCAGAAAGGGGGGCCGACGACCCCAAAAAAAAAAAAAAAAAAATTTTTTGCAGCGTAGCCGCCGGTAGGGGCGCGTGGAGCCCCTGTTCACCCCCTGCACACAGCCCCCTTCCCCCCGCACCGCACCCGATCGTCTAGCACCGTTTCTGTCCTTTTTCGCCGCCGTGCGGCGATCGGCTGCCATTTTGCGGCGGACCGCCGCCACTTTGCCGTAGCCGCAGACATATTGGGCCTATGGGGCTTTCCCTCTAGCGCTCAGAGCGGCCGTTTGCGTTACTGCACGTTCCCTGCAGGTGTTTTTCGCCCTCTAGTGTTTAACGGCGGCCATATTGGAATCCCTGCTCATGCAAAAACGTGTCTACAGCGTTTTTACTTTCACTTTGGAACGGTGTGTGCTCCTGACAGCGCGGCTCTCTGACAATCCTCAGGGTTATGGCAGCAAACAGCAAGTATAGCTGGGCTCTCCTGTGGGTGCTGGTGGCGGCGGGTGCAGTCCTCCTGGGTTCCCTGGTGCACTGTGAGGCAGTGGTGTGCGGCTGTGTGGGGGTGCCTTTAACTTTTTGTATGCATCTATGTGTTCCTAAGGGAGCTGAACATGCTAGGAGCGCAATCTGCGCAAGGGGCTTTTCTGGACCAGCTGTGGCGGTCTTTAGTGAATTCTCCCCAGGGCGGATGTCACCAACGGGCCCCCCAAGAAGCGTCCCCCTCCTCCTTGCTTTTCAAGGGAGGATTTTGATCCGGAAGGTCCCTCGGACGAAGAAGAGGATCAGGGGACGGCAGCTGCGCGTTAAAGAGCGTTTCGTTTTTTGCTCCGAGGTCTCAAGTACCTTGGTGATGCGGCCGTTGATTTACTGCCTATGTGATCCAGGGTAGCGGTGTTGCTGTATCCTTAGACGGGTACTCTGGTTGCGTTTTTGGTTCGGTGACTATGCTTCCAAAAAAAAAAAAGAGAGGTCTCGCAGACCTTCCCTTTCAGGGTGGACGTCTATCCGGTCTACGGCTGGGTGAGATCATTAAGGGTTTCACAGGAGGCAAGTGCGCTTCCTCCCAGAGCCCCGGAGGCGTGAGTTTCGCTGTAGACAGGGGCCCCCTACCTCGGGTCAGAAGAGGTTTTTGGGTAAAGGGACCCGCCCCGGTAAGGTCGCTGCAGGAGGGGCCGGGTACCGGCAGTGGCAGCGCAAAACCAACAAGGCGGAGGACAAATCTCCTCAGCCTGATGGGTTGCCTCCACCCGGGCTTCGGGTGGGGGACGTTTCTGAGTTCAACAGTCTGCCAGTCAGGTTCTTCCCTTCGACTTAGGGCTCCCGCAGGCACGCCGGGAGGCCCTCTTTGGGGCTGTACAAGCACTCGAACCAAGGGGTGATCGTGCCAGTGCCTCCAGCGAGAGGTCATATCTGTTCGTGATCCCCAAAAAAGGGGGGGGGTCCGGCCAGTACTGGACCTGAAGGCCCTGAACCGGTATGTTAGGGTGCGGAAATTCCAGATGGAATCTATCCACTCGGTTGTAGCCGCCCTCCATCGGGGGGAATCTCTGGCGTCTCTGGACATCAGGGATGCGTACCTCCATGTACCTATCTGTCCACGGCATCAGCGTTTCTTTTGCTTTGCAGTGGGAGACCTCCATTATCAATTTGTGGCACTCTAGCCTACCTAGATGACCTGCTCCTGTGAGCGGAATCCGCCTCGGCCCGGGAAGAGAATGTGAGGATCACAATGACCTTGCTGCAGGACTTCGGCTGGTTGCTCAACCTGCAGAAGTCGACGGTGTCTCCATCCCGTCGCCTGGAGTATCTGGGCCTGTTCCTGGACTCAGAGCAGGCAAAGGTTTTTCCTTCCTCCAGCCAAGTTGCGGTTACTGCAGTCCTCAGTGCGAACTTTCCTGTTGCACCGACGGTCTTCATTACGAGCGGGGGCTGGGGCTCATGGTCTCGACTTTCGAGGCGATACCATACGCCCAGAGTCACACTCGTCTCCTTCAACGAGCAATTTTGGCTCGGTGGGACATGTCCCCTCGGTCCTTGGACCTTCTGATCCGAGTTCCCAGACCAGGGCGTCTCTGACCTGATGGCTTCGGGACTCAGCGTTGATTCAGGGGAAGTGGTTCCTGCCCCTTCAGTGGGTGATCATCACCACGAATGACAGTCCTTTGGACTGGGGCGGGGTCCTAGGACAGCTGTCTGCCCATGGCTGATGGTCGGCACAGGAGGCTCGCCTCCCCATCAATGTGCTGGAGCTGGGAGTAATCAGATTGTGCTTTTTTTTTCTCGGGACAGTGAGATTGCAGGGTCGTCCGATTCTAATTCAGTCGGACGATGCCACAGCAGTGGCGTATGTGAACCATCAGGGCGGCACAAGGAGTCCAGCAGCTACGACGGAGGCAGCTCTGATACTGCGTTGGGTGGAACGTCACGTTCCGGCAATCTCCGCCGTTTACATTCCAGGTGTGGAGAACTGGCAGGCGGACTCTCTGTCGCCAGACGCTGGACCAGAGAGTGTGGTCTCTCCACCCAGAGGTGTTCAATCAGATTTGCCGCAGATGGGGGACGCCGGACATGGATCTCATGGCATCTCGTTTCAATCACAAGGTGAAGACCTTTGTGTCCAGAACGAAGGATCCGTTGGCAGTGGCCACGGACGCTCTGGTGGCCCCCTGGGGCCGTTACCGCCTTCTGTACGCCTTCCCTCAGATAAAACTGCTTCTGTGATTGATACGCACGATAGTGGCGGAGGGGATACCAATAATCCTGGTGGCTCCAGATTGGCCTTGGCGCACTTGGTACGCAGACGTGGTGCAAATGGTGGCAGACGCCCCTTGGCGGCTTCCGCTTCGAGACGACCTTCTGTCTCGGGGACCCATTCTGCACCCTGCTTTACCCTCACTGGCTTTGATGGCTTGGCTATTGAGTCCCAGGTGCTAAGAGACAGGAGAGTCGCTGACTCAGTGATCCCTACATTGTTGAAGGCTCGCGAGTGTACTTCTCGCAAGATTTACCACCGCACCTCGAAGGCTTATATAGCTTGGTGCGAGGCGGAGGGTCTTAACCCTCGCTCTTATGTCATGTCTAGGGTACTGACTTTTTTGCAGCAGGGCCTGAACAAAAAACTGGCTCTGAGCACTCTCAAGGCCCAGATATCGGCTCTGGCGATTCTTTTTCAGAGACATTTGGCTTTGCACTCGTTGATCGTACCTTTGTACAAGGTGTGCGACATGTGGTGCCTCGGGTGAAGGCTCCGATGGCTCCGTGGGATCTGAATTTGGTGCTTTCTGTACTTCAGAAACCGCCCTATAAAATAATCAGGGAGATTTCCTTACAACTGCTGTCGCAGAAGGTGGCCTTTTTAGTTGCCATCACTTCCGCCAGATGGGTGTCGGAATTAGCAGCACTATCCTGCAAGTCTCCCTACCTGGTCCCACATAGGGACAAGGCGGTCTTGCGACCCTCTCCTTCATTCCTTCCGAAGGTGGTTTCTTCCTTTGACATTAATGAAGATATTGTTCTTCCTTCATTGTGCCCTCGTCCATCACACCCAAAGGAGTTTGAGTTGCATACTTTGGACGTAGTGAGGGCCTCACAAGTGTACTTGGCTGCTTCAGCTTCTTTTCAAAAAGCTGATGCCTTGTTTGTGCTGTCAGAGGGTCCGCGCAAAGGGTTGGCGGCCTCGTCGGCTACGATTTCTCGTTGGATCAGACAGACCGTGACCCATGCGTATTCTGTTCATGGCAAGGTCCCCCCTTTTTCTGGTCACGGCTCATTCTACCCGGGCTGTTAGCACTTCCTGGGCTTTCAGACACCAGGCCTCGGTGTCACAGGTGTGCAAGGCGGCCACTTGGACCTCGGTTCACTAAGTTTTATAAAGTTGATGTGTTTGCATCTTCGGATGCTGCTTTTGGCCGCAAAGTTTTGCAGGCGGCAGTGTAGGCGCGTCTGGCGCCTCCTTAGAGGTTCAGTTGGGTACTATTAGCGTTTACCCACCCCTCTTTTTGACACAGCTTGGGGACATCCCCACACGTAATGGAGAGCTGCGTCTGTCAGTGAACGATAGGAGAAAAAGGGATTTTATTAAAACTTACCGTAAAATCCTTTTCTCCGAGTTCACTGACAGACGCAGCACCCACCCCTCTGTGCTCTGTTTTTTACGGCTTGTGTACGAACTGAAGAGCTATGCTATGAGGGGGTTTTATGTGGGAAGAGAGGACGGCCCCCATGGGAGGGGCCAGCTGTTTCTTTTCCCTGCCTAGTTAACTTCTAGTGAGACCAGCATAAAACCCCACACGTAATGGAGAGCTGCGTCTGTCAGTGAACTCGGAGAAAAGGATTTTACGGTAAGTTTTAATAAAATCCCTTTTTTTCTGTCATTTTGCTTCTGCCCCAGAATGCTAGTGAGTCCTCAACATCATAACGTACAACGCAGGACTATGTGCAAAGTAGTTCTGGATGTAATATTCACCTTCAATCCGGAGCTGTTCCCTACTGTAGTCACGGTCTGGAGTCAGGCTTGGAGTCTAGTAGCTAAAGCAGTAGATTGGCTCCCACCAACCAGCAGGATCAGCACACAAGCAGGCCAACTTGTGGGCTCAGCTGGGGTCTGGAGTCTAAGCACTAACCACTAACCAGCTCCTAATGGTGGCGATGGGTTTTGCTGCGCGTTAATGGCAGGTTGTGGTCCTCAGGATCGCCCTACCAGGAGGTGAGCAAACCGGGGTCCAGTAGCAAATATCGCAGCTAGGGATCCAGCAGAAGTGTAGTCAGTAAACAAGCCGAAGGTCGGTAACAAGTGGTTGCGGGTTGGGATTAACCACTTGCCGACCGCTGTACGACTATAAGCGACGACAGTGTGGCTCTGTCCCGCGAATTGCTGCTTATAGTCATCACTCCCATGCACGATGGCTAGGGGGCGAGCGGGGCCGCTGGTTGGGTGGACTCGATATCCGCTGGCGACTCACGATGTGAAAGAGCGTGAACGGGGGAACCGCCGATGTAAACATGGTGGTTCCCCGTTCTGACAGGCGGCATGTCAGAGATCCCTGTACTTGGGATCAGTTAGATCTCTGGTGCCCCTGCCAGCCCAGCCCCCATACAGAACACGCCTAGGGAACACAGTTAACCCCTTCACTGCCAATGACATTTATACAGTAATCAGTGGATATTTACATTTCTGATCGCTGTATAAAGGTCCCAAAAAAGTGTCAAAAATGTCCGACATTTCCACTGCAATATTGCAGTCCCAATTAAAAAAAAAAAAAATTGTAAAAACGCCAGAAATGAATTCTCATCGTTTGTAAACATGGCAACTTTTGCGCAAACCAATCAATTAGCACCAATTGCGATTTTTTTTTTTTTTTATCAAAAATATCAGGAAGAATATTAACCGCTTGCCGACCGCTGGTCGGCAATTGACGGCGACAGAGTGGCTTCGCAAATCGCCGTCATATGACGGCGGCTGTGAGATCGCGCACAGTGAGCACGCTCACTGTGTTCAGGGAGGGCCAAGGAGCGGGTGCGGCGGATTCGATCTCCGCCGGCCACCCGCGATGCCCCCCCCCCCGGAATGAAAGACGCTATAAAGTCGCCTGTACAGCCTTGTAAAACTGTGACAAAACCCTGGTAACCGTAAATATGTCGCTAGTCACGATATTTTTACGTGACTAATGACACATTTACGGTAACCGTCACTTCCCCAATTGGACGTCCCCCACGAGATTCCCAATTGACACAAGGGACCCGCACAAGATTGACACGCACCCGACGGGATTGTCCCCTTCCCTTCACTAGTGTCAAAGGTGCATTTCCTTCCGACACTAGTGTCGGGAAGGGGGAGTGTCTTGACTCTAGGCACAAATGAATGTGTCTGGAGGCAAGAAAGTAAGGCCCCCCCCCCCGTAGCGCCCACCGGCCGCCTCT
>BLSH010017222.1:277558-293044 GCA_018402905.1 Glandirana rugosa | reverse complement strand
AACTTACCGTAAAATCCTTTTCTCCGAGTTCACTGACAGACGCAGCACCCACCCCTCTGAGCTCTGTTTTGGTACGGCTTGTGTACGAACTGGAGAGCTATGCTGTGAGGGGATTTTATGTAGGAAGAGAGGACGGCCCCCAAGGGAGGGGCCAGCTGATCTTTTCCCTGCCTAGTTAACTCCTAGTTGGACGAACATAAAACCCCATGAAGTTAATGAAGAAGCTGCGTCTGTCAGTGAACTCGGAGAAAAGGATTTTACGGTAAGTTTTAATAAAATCCCTTTTTTCCCTTGTCTTCTCCCCCCCTCCCCCTCTACTTCCCTTTCCCCTCTCCCCTTCCTTCCCTTTCCTTCCCAGTATCTTCTCATCCCCTTCCCTATTCCACAATCTTTTAATCCACAATCCGGGATGAGGTGCTAACCCAGTGGTGCCACCATACTAGTATTTACTCGCCATCATGGTATAAACTTTTAGTCTATAAAAGGCTTCAGTCTTCATATCAATATTTCATCCAGGTGGCTCAGTATGAATTTGTCCAGCAATTTAATTTCAATATTTTTTGTTCTTGATAAGATCTCCACTAATCAAGGATAAGGCTCATCCTGCTGACAATACACATCGGCTTATTTTTCCATAATATTCAGTACACGGCTCTCATTGAACACCTGCCTTTCATTTTCATTTGGACAAGGCTCTCGAAATTTTGGCACAGTTTGGCCTGAAAGACGAGTGATTCACGGATCGTGCGTCAGAAGAAAGGCTAATTTGCCATTACACAGCTAAGTGGGAACAGAGAATTACTCTTTGGGACGAATGTAATATTTTAGTGTATTTAATGAATAATTGGCTTAACTACAGTCAGTCAGCTTAATGGGACACAGTGGGTGCAATTTGTTAGGTGAGTGTGCCTTGGCCACAGCAAGCAGTTTCCTTCTGTTATTTCTCCAGTATTGGGGTGGCTTGAAACAGGCCCAGCCCTGTGGATGGGCAAAACAGGCCATGGCCTAAGGGAGGAATTATAGTTTCTGGGCAATAGATTGTCCCTTGCCTTTCCTAAAACATCTGATGGTTGGAATGGTGATGGTGGTGGTGAGGGTGTGGGGGGGGGGGGTGTTATTAAGCCTAAATTTCAGCAATATAAGGATCACTAGCTAGTCAGCTTAAGCATTTATTAAAATACCCTACCTAGCACCTGGACCTGTCTTCTTTTTTTTTTTTTTTTTTTTTTTTAATTCTTTATTTATATAAAGGAACCAAACATCTATTGTAACAATAATGTTGCACAGAATAAAAACAGTATCTCTCACATCATCTTCCTATATTCTCCTGCCAGGAGGACTCCTACTGAAGTTGATGTGTTGAATGCAGAAAAATGGGCAAGGATTTGAGTAACTCTGACAAGGGCAAAACTGTAATGGCTAAACGCCTGGGTCAGAGCAACTCCAAAACTGCAACTCTTGTGGGATATTCCCAGTCTGCAGTGGTCAGGACCGACCGAAAGTGGTTCAAGGAAGTTAAACTAGCCAACCGGCAACAGGGTCATGGGTGGCCAAGGCTCATTGATGAAGTTGGGGAGGGAAGGCAGGCCCATATAGTCCGATCCAATAGAAGAATTACTGTAGCTCAAATTGCTAAAAAAAAAAATGAATTCTGGTTCTGATGGAAAGGTGTCAGAACACACAGAGCATCGCAGTTTGTTGTGTATGGGGCTGAATAGCTGCAGACTGGTCAGGGTGTGCCCATGCTGACCCGTGTTCACAGCCAAAAGGGTCTACAATGGGCACGTGAGCCTCAGAACTGGACCACGGAGCAATGGAAGAAGGTGGCTTGGTCTGATGAATCACGTTTTCTCTTACATCATGTGGACAGCCAGATGAGTGTCCGTCACTTACCTGGGGAAGAGATGGCACCAGGATGCAATATGGGAAGAAGGCAAGCCGGCGGAGGCAGTGTAATGCTTTGGGCAATGTTCTGCTGGGAAACCTTGGGTCCTGCCTGTAACGTGAAGTCACGTACCTGGTAGTAGAGCCTCTCTTTTGTAGAAGGAGACCTCTCATACAGCTCTGGCTCTGAACCCAGTGGAGTGGTGACAGTGGTTTCAAGAGCGCAGCGAGGTAGGAGTGCCTCTGTAATGCAGCAGCAGACGCTGGGTGTAGATTCTGGATGTGCTGATAGTAGGCAGCAGGAGACTGAAGAGGCAGATGCAGGTCAATGACCCCAGGAGCTGGATGCAGAGACAGACTAAAGCAGAGTGAAACAAGCCGGATCAAACACAGATAGGCAGATAAGGCAAAAACGGCAGGCAGAGAGTGGTCAATAGGCAAGCTGGATTCGACAATGGATATCAGGCAGGCAAGATATCAGCAAGGTCAAGGCAAGCCGGGTCAGGAGAGGAGAAGGCAGAGAAGTCAAAACAGGCCAAGGTCAATCAGATATCGGGTATCAATCAGGTTCAGAATAACGGACAAGCTGCAGATAAGACAGCAATGTCCAAGTGCAGTTGCTGTCCTTTTAAAGGCCCCTGGGTGCCAAGGCAGATTAGCGCGCGCTCGCGTTCCCACGCATGCGCACATGCCGGTGCTCAGCCAGGGGAATCCCTGTGCGAACCCCCGCGCGTATGCGCACAAGCCTGCACGATTGCGACGTCAATCTGGATCCCTGACACTGCCATTCATGTGGATGTTAGTTTGGAGTCCAAGCTCTCCTAGATTGTAAGCTCTAACGAGCAGGGCCCTCTGATTCCTCCTGTATTGAATTGTATTGTAATTGTACTGTCTGCCCTAATATTGTAAAGTGCTGCGCAAACTGTCGGCGCTATATAAATCCTGTATAATAATAATAATGCTTTGATGGATCAGGGCTGTTTTGCCCTGCAAAAGGGGGACCTATTCAATATTAGCTGGATGGTCACTATGTTACCGCTGATTGATGTATACAGTATCTCACAATAGTAAGTACACCCCTCACATTTTTGTAAATATTTTATTCTATCTTTTCATGTGACAACACTGAAGAAATTACACTTTGCTACAATGTAAAGTAGTGAATGTACAGCTTGTATAACAGTGTAAATTTGCTGTCCCCTCAAAATAACACAACACACAGCCATTAATTAACAAAAGTGAGTACACACCTAAGTGAAAATGTCCAAATTGGGCCCAATTAGCCATTTTCCCTCCCCGGTGTCATGTGACTCGTTAATGTTACAAGGTCTCAGGTGTGATGGGGAGCAGGTGTGTTAAATGTGGTGTTATAGCTCTCACTCTCTCATACTGGTCACTGAAAGTTCAACATGGCAAAGAACTCTGAGGATCTAAAATAAAGAATTGTTGCTCTACATAAAGGTGACCTAGGCCTAGGCTATAAGAAGATTGCCAAGACCCTGAAACTGAGCTGCAGCAGGGTGGCCAAGACCATACAGCTGTTTGACAGGACAGGTTCAACTCAGAACAGGCCTCACCATGGTCGACCGAAGAAGTTGAGTGCACGTGCTCAGCGTCATATCCAGAGGTTGTCTTTAGGAAATAGACATATGAGTGCTGCCAGCATTGCTGCAGAGGTTGAAGGGGTGGGGGGTCAGCCTGTCAGTGCTCAGACCATATGCCGCACACTGCATCAAATTGGTCTTCATGGCTGTCGTCCCAGAAGTACGCCTCTTCTAAAGATGATGCACAAGAAAGCCTGCAAACTGTTTGCTGAAGACAAGCAGACTAAGGACATGGATTACTGGAACCATGTCCTGTGGTCTGATGAAACCAAGACAAACGTATTTGGTTCAGATAGTGTCAAGCGTGTGTGGAGGCAACCAGGTGAGGAGTACAAAGACCGGTGTGTCTTGCCTACAGTCAAGCATGGTGGTGGGAGTGTCATGGTCTGGGGCTGCATGAGTGCTGCCAGCACTGGGGAGCTACAGTTCATTGAGGGAACCATGAATGCCAACATGTACTGTGACATACTGAAGCAAAACATGATCCCCTCCCTTCGGAGACTGGGCCGCAGGGCAGTATTCCAACATGATGAGGACCCCAAACACACCTCCAAGATGACCACTGCCTTGCTAAAGAAGCTGAGGGTAAAGGTGATGGACTGGCCAAGCATGTCTCCAGACCTAAACCCTATTGAGCATCCATGGGGCATCCTCAAATGGAAGGTGGAGGAGTGCAAGGTCTCTAACATCCACCAGCTCTGTGATGTCATCATGGAGGAGGGGAAGAGGACTCCAGTGGCAACCTGTGAAGCTCTGGTGAACTCTATGCCTAAGAAGGTTAAGGCAGTGCTGGAAAATAATGGTGGCCACACAAAATATTGACACTTTTGGCCCAATTTGGACATTTTCACTTAGGGGTGTACTCACTTTTGTTGCCAGTGGTTTAGACATTAATGGTTGTGTGTTGAGTTATTTTGAGGGGGCAGCAAATTTACACTGTTATACAAGCTGTACACTCACTACTTTACATTGTAGCAAAGTGTCATTTCTTCAGTGTTTGTCACATGAAAAGATAGAATAAAATATTTACAAAAATGTGAGGGGTGTACTAACTTTTTTGAGATACTGTATGTCACTTTTTATACTGCCCAGAGTTCCACTTTAATTTGCTGACTCTGCACATTTCAGAGATAAGAGTTTTCTAGTTGGTGTACAGCCTTCTATTAGCCTATCGTGCAGATAGCTCACTGCACCATCTGCTATATCCAAGTCATCTCCGAGCCGCCCTTACCTCTAATACATATTCATTGCCCTCTCCTGCACACAATATAGGGGAATATAAAGGCTTACATCGCTATTCTCTCTTCCCACAAACACAGCCTGTCCTGGATACATGAATGCAAATGATGTTCAGGAAACACGACTGTGTACAATAATGGGATTCGGGACTTTAGTGGAATTAAAAACGGTCTAAATAAAGGAGGAAGGCAGGAAACGTTTCCTCCACCATGGGTCACTCGGGTTCAGTGCAAGTGCGGTCATTGTAAATCCCTAAAAATACTCCCTCTGGGGTATATATCAGAAACATCAGTGGGGCAGATGAACGTGAATGTAATGTATTATCACCTCCAACCTGCAGCTTTCTTTGTTACCTGTATATTTCCACTGACCATATGCATGTATTGCCCTCTTGCAGCAGGTTGTTAAGCCAGTGGTGGATCCAAAACCCCTGTTCCATCGCTCTACCTCTACACTCACGAGCTTCATCAGGAGACACACATTCACTTACTTATGAGGGGCCTCTGAAATTGAAATATTTACAGGCCCGGTCGATCACACCAAACACCCGGACCCAAAAATCCCCATCGGTTGCAGGTTACGTGGTCTAGCAAGACAACCCTTCTCGCCAACCTGCCATTGTCACAATCCTGGTGGTGGAGTCTGGTTCATGAGGGGAACAACCTCTCTTACAGCCCTGGTTCCAGAACCCCTGGTAGAGCAGACAGGGAGTGCTGGAGCACGGGGGAGCACGAGGGCTGGATTCAGACACAGGTGATGGTAAGATGTCTTCCAGAGGTCCGTGCAAGACTGAGAGTAGTGGTTCAGGCCGGGTCAGCAACGTTCAGACAAAACGGTGCAGAGGGATCAGACAGATGGATGGTCGGGTTCAGGCAGGGTCGTCAGCGGGCAGGCAGCGAGGTACAGAGGGATCAGGCAGAGAGAGTGGTCGTGGACAAGCAGAGGTTGGTTCAGGCAGATAGCATGGATAATCAGGTCAAGCCGGGGTCACAGGAACAGGAAGTGCACAGGTTTCTCAGGAACACGGATTTGCTGTAGATCAGACAGCACCTGCTACAGAGTGCAGGATGCTTAAATAGCCTGATCGGCACACACGAGCGCGCGCGGAACGGCCAGGAATGGCCATTTTCCTGACACTGCCCCCCCCCCAAGGGGCAGCCTCCGGATGCCCAACCGGGCACACTTGGCTGGGTTGTTTCTCCAGAAGATTTTAAGGCATGCATCAGCTCCCCCCTTCTCTTCCTGTCAAAAGTCTCCTTGTAACTTTCCTGGGCTTTGGCCATGGTTTCCTGTAATAGCTTAGTGTTATTCTCGAGAACTTTCACTGTGCTCTGTACAGCTGGCACCTGGCTTTCGAGGACGATGTTGGGAATGAAGGATGGGTGAAAGCCGTAGTTCGTGAAGAATGGGGATTGTCCCGTGGCGGAATAAACCGTGTTATTGTACGCGAACTCGGCTAATGGTAACAAGGATGCCCAATTGTCCTGTGCAAAGGAGGAGAAACATCGCAGGTATTGTTCCGAGGTTTGATCGGTTCTTTCAGTTTGACCGTTGGTCTGCGGGTGGTAGGCTGAAGAGAAAGAGAGTTCAATGCATAGGGCGGCACACAACGACCTCCAGAACCTGGAGGTAAACTGGACTCCACGATCCGATACTATATTTGCTGGGACTCCGTGGAGCCTGACGACTTCTCGGACAAAGACCTCTGCTGTCTCAGGTGGATTTGGTGTGCCCTTCATTGGAAGGAAACGGGCCATCTTTGTTAGCCTGTCGACCACTACGAAGATCGTGGCGTATCCTTCTAACAAGGGCAATTCGACAATGAAGTCCATGGCAATCATTGCCCATGATTTTTCAGGTATAGGGAGTGGGTTTAGCAGCCCCCATGTTCTTGTCCTGCTGCTTTTGTTCCTGGCACAGGTGGGGCAGGCGTTGACATGTCTTTTACAGTCTCCGTCCGCCTGTGGCCACCAGAAGGACCGCTGCAACAGCTCTGACATCTTTCGGGTACCGAAGTGCCCGGCCAGTTTGTGGTCATGGCAGGCCTGGAGAACAGACACTCGTAGACCCTCAGGCACGAAGATCTTGTTGGCATGCCACAACAGTCCATCATTTAGCCTTAGCCCATGGTCGGGAGGACTGGTGATCCCGGCTAGGGATCGTCGGATCTGGGATAGCAGGTCTTCCTGGGTTAGCAGGAAGTTGCCGGGTTGAAGAATGGTGTCTGGTGGGATAGGACTTTCTGGGTCACAGAACATCCGGGAGAGGGTGTCGGGTTTAGTATTTTTCAATCCGGGCCGGTATGTGAGGTAAAAGGAGAATCTAGAGAAGAGTGCCCACCGAGCTTGGCGTGGTCTCAGTCTCTTTGCTGTCCTCAGATACTCTAGATTTTTGTGGTCAGTATAAAGGAGGATGGGGTGAGTAGCCCCTTCGAGTAGATAGCGCCACTCCTCCAGTGCTGACTTAATGGCCAGTAACTCTCTGTCCCCCAGGTCCTAGTTCCTTTCTGGTGCTGACAGCTTACGAGAAAAGAAGGCCATGGGGTGCAGTGACGCCTTGAGACCATGTCTCTGCGAAAGAACAGCTCCCACAGCATTTTCCGAGCCGTCCACTTCTAGGACATATGGTAGGGTTGCATCCGGGTGCTTCAAGACAGGTGCAGAGGTGAACAATCTCTTAAGTTTCTCAAAAGTTGCCTGTGCCTCGCTGGACCACCTGAACTGGGTATTCTGCTTAGTAAGCTGAGTAATCGGTGAGATGATGGCTGAGAATCTTCTTATAAATTTTCTATAAAAGTTGGCAAATCCCACAAACCGCTGGACTCCCTTCTTGTTCACCGGTGCCGGCCACTCCAGGATAGCAGCCACTTTCTGCGGATACATGGTAATTCCCTTGACGGATATAATTAATCCCAGGAAGGGGATGCTGGATTGCTCAAATTCACACTTTTCTGCTTTGGCATAGAGCCCATGCTGGCGGAGGCGACTTAATACTTTGGCCACATGTTGACGGTGTTCGTCCAGACTGGCAGAAAAAATCAAAATGTCGTCTAGGTAGACGATCACAAACTGGTCTAGGTAGTCTCTAAAAATGTCATTCACAAAGTGTTGGAACGTTGCGGGGGCGTTACAGAGCCCGAAGGGCATAACCAGGTACTCGTAGTGCCCGAACCGAGTATGGAAGGCGGTCTTCCACTCATCGCCTTCCCTAATGCGGACCAGATTGTAGGCTCCCCGCAAGTCCAACTTGGTAAACATGGTGGCCTCTCCCAACCGTTGGAACGGTTCAGGTACCAGGGGGAGAGGTTAGCGGTTCTTCACCGTAATCTTAAGTTCCCTGTAATCAATTCAGGGGCACAGGGAATGATCTTTTTTTCTCCACGAAAAATATTCCAGCTCCTGCTGGTGATGTGGATGGACGGATAAACCAGAGGCGTAACTAGAACCTTCAGGGCCCCGGTGACAGAAGTTATGGAGGGGCCCCCCTGACCCCTGGCCAGGGTCCTTGCCTCTTCCCGCTGATCCTGAGGCCCTTTATTACGGTCCTGCAGCGGCACCCCTTTCTGCCATCTTCAGGCCTCCCCATTTTGGTGAAATGCCAGGGCCCGGTCGCAATAGCACCCTTTGCAATCCTGATAGTTCCCTCACTGGTGTCAGTAGTTTTTTATTTTAATTTTATTATTTTTTTACCATTTCATTTTATTTCTTTTACAATTTTATTTTTATTATTTTTACAATTTATTTTAGGAGTTCTGTTGGGGGGCTTTGATGAGATATCAGGGGTCTAAACAAACCTCAGCCCTCAATCTCCATCTATGTAGCCTCAGCTGCACAGAATGAATGGACAGGAATAGTTGAGTACCGAGCCTCCCATTCATTCAGAAATGGAAGTACTGTATAGTAAAAAACAGTCTACTATGCTTCAGTTATGAATGAACCAATTGGTACCAATCATGTAAATGACAAATTTACCGACCCATTCCCATCTCTCCGACTCCATTCAGAAAAGGAAGCAGCCTGTAAATGGCAAATTTACCGACCCATTCCCATCTCTCCATCATGACACATCTTCTACAGCAGCTGGCAGGAGAAAAGAGGGGGGAAGACAGCAGCTCTGTGGGGGGACACAGGGACCCTGGGAACAGCAGAAGACAAGTAAACTGCATAGGAGGGGCGGCGGGGGGCAGCATATCTCCTTCATTAGGAGGAAAATGGAGGAGAATGATTCCTCTAAATGCCTCCCCCACCATCCCTCCCATCCAGGTGTACATGGGAGGCACATGGGCCCCCTGGAGCATGGGGCCCGGTTGCAATTGCAACCCCTATCGTTACGCCCCTGGGATAAACCCTTTGTTTAGCTTGTTGTCAATGTAGGCCTTGAGGGCCACCAGTTCGAGCTCAGTAAGAGGGAAGATCCGTCCGAAGGGGACTTCCGCTCCAGGAAGGAGCTCGATGGGGCAATCATAAGACCGGTGAGGAGCCCTTCTTGCTAAACACATCCAAAAAGGTGTGGTACACGAGTGGAATGGCCCGGCGGGTTTCAGGGTCTGGGTCAGAGTACAGGCAAAGCAGGGTTGGGGCCATTTCAGTGCCCGTTCGTAGGCAGTGTTGCGCACAAAAAAGTGACTGGAACCTGACTGTGCCTGTGCTCCAATTTATGCCGGGGTTGTGCGCCTGTAGCCATGGGAGGCCCAAAATAATGGGAAAAAGAGGGGAGGAGATGACGTCCAAGCGTAGGAGTTCTTGGTGCCCGCTGGGTGTGCAGACCGGCAGCAGGATAGTCTCGTGGGTAACGAGTCCGGTGCTGATGGCAGATCCATCAGCCAGGTGCATCAACATCCGGTGTGCCTTGGGTTGAAGCGGGATCGGGTGCTGGGCAGCAAATGTCCGATCCAGAAAACAGCTGCAGGCTCCAGAGTCTATGATGGCCTGAACTAGAATATTCCCCTCTGCAAGCAGCAGGGAAAGGGGTAGAGCCAAGTGAGTCCCCCTGTGTGGAGGTGCAGGCAAGGCACTGGATGCAACTGTAGGGTGCTTGTGCAGCTTGACTAGGCAGGTTCTGACTGTCTGGGTTCACCGCAATAGAGGCACAGATTGTCATTGCTGTGGCGTTGTCTTTCTTCGTGAGAAAGAGAGGGGCGGAGGAGTCCGAGATGCGCTGGGTCAGGCAGTCTGGCAGGCAGGGGTCTTGGACTGGAGCCACTGGGTGATTGGGCGAAGCGTGCTGTGGCCCTGGATCGCTCGGCCCTGCGCTCCCGGAAGCGCCGGTCGAGCTGAATGGCCAGGTTAACAAGGGCGTCCAATGGACTGGGAGCCCCCACTCGGGCCAGTTTGTCCTTTAGAGCCTCGGACAGTCCCAAACGAAACTGGTGACAGAGAGCTGCATCATTCCAGTTTGTGTCAGCGCTCCAGCGCCGAAACTCATAATCTTCTGCCGTTCGTTGGCCCTGCTGGAGAGCGTGGAGGGCGACTTCGGCCGAAGCGACTAGATGGGGGTCCTCGTACAGCTGGGCCATGGCATGGAAAAACTGGGTCAGGCTGGACACAGCCACTGCTTTTTGCTCCTTTGCTCCAGGAGACGGTGAGCCCAGGCCTGGGGGTCTCCGAGCAGCAAAGAAATCACAAAGCCCACCTTGGTAGTTTCCAAGGAGAAGGTGTGGGGAAAGTGTGGGGCTATAGCGAGAAATATAGTTCACAGGTGGTCCTGAATGCTCAAAACTTCCTGCAGTCCCCTGAGAAGCGTTCAGGCATGGGAACCCGTGGTTTGGGTGATGGGACCACAGCAGCAGGTACAGTCTCCAGAGGCAGGAGTGCAGCGAGTTTTTGTACTTGCTCCTCAAGCTGTGCATAGCCCTTCTCTAGGCCCTTCACGGCTTGTGTGAGGCCAGACAGGTGCTGACAAAGTTCATCCATAGGAGAGGGTCCCTGCACAGACTCTGTCATGGCTGTCTGATACTGTCACAATCCCGGCGGTGGAGTCTGGTTCGTGCAGGGAACAACCTCTCTTACAGCCCTGGTTCCAGAACCCCTGGTAGAGCATACAGGGAGTGCTGGAGCACAGGGGAGCACGAGGGCTGGATTCAGACACAGGTGATGGTAAGATGTCTTCCAGAGGTCCGTGCAAGACTGAGAGTAGTGGTTCAGGCCAGGTCAGCAACGTTCAGGCAAAACAGTGCAGAGGGATCAGACGGATGTATGGTCGGGTTCAGGCAGGGTCGTCAGCGGGAAGGCAGCAAGGTACAGAGGGATCAGGCAGAGAGAGTGGTCGTGGACAAGCAGAGGTCGGTTCAGGCAGATAGCACGGATAATCAGGTCAAGCCGGGGTCACAGGAAGTGCACAGGTACGGATCTCTCGGGAACACGGATTTGCTGTTGATCAAACAGCACCTGCTACAGGGTGCAGGATGCTTAAATAGCCTGACCGGCGCTATTGGCGCGCACGTGAATGCGCGTGGAAGGGCCGGGAATGGCCATTTTCCTGACAGCCATCAGTCAGGGCCTGGATCCGAACCTGGGACCTCTGCTGTGCCTGACAGTAACTCTTCTCACTGAGCCATCTCAGATGCTGGACGGTTCCCTGTCTAATTGCTTAAACAACCTTGCCTTATGACTTGTTTCTCATGAACCTTGAACTCTTTGCTCCTCCCATGAACATCCTGATTTGAGCCGTGGCTCTGTACTTCCTGTTTGCCAGATTATCGTGCTCTCTCCAGCCAATATCTCGCTCTTTTCACTCCTGCTGCCGTCCGTATCTTCACTACCACAATTTCCTGATGATGGCTGCTGTTCATTGGCCGAAACGAGTCGAAGTTTGATAACGTCATCACGACGCAGCCCTGATTGTTTGAGCAGGATAACGCGAATGTGCATCGGCCGAACGATCGCCAACCGAACGATTGCCACCCAAACGGGGTGATTCCCCAAACAAATCAGCTGCCTTTAAGCCTGGTGCGGGGATATGCGGTCACCGCAACATGTGAGTGTAAATTTTATTCAATGTTTTTAGTCTTTTTTACAATAAATCCATTATAGACCTTTTTGCACTATGAGTTTTTCCTCCTCTCATTTATGATCCACTAATGTGATGGAGTAAACCATTGAAGTGCAGCAACAGAGGAGAGCCACAGAGGGGAATATTCCCCACAAAGCTTACCCTGACCACACTAGCGACAGGTGGTCACTAGAGTGACAGTGAGTGCACATTTGTGTGGGGCACAACCAGCACAGAGTGAAACCTCTTCATCCATCTGAGCACAAGCACTTTATATGGGATTATTGGTCCTGTCTCTACGCCTGTATACTTCCTTGTTGCCTCTTTTCCTTATTGAAAGTGACTCATGGACTAATCATTAATATTAGTTTGACCCAGCGCAGAAGTTTTTGTTTATTTTATTGTATTGTGGTTTATGCCATTTCACAGCCGCAGTGGGCCACGTCTATAACAGAGTCCAGTATATTATATTATTATATTATTTTTATCTTCTTTTTTGTTACTGTATATTATTTTATTTCATTAGTATATATTATTGGCAATCCTAGGCGCTGAAGCATAGTAATCTGTCACTGAGAGTAGTGGTTCAGGCTGGGTCAGCCAAAACAGTGCAGAGGGATCAGACGGATGTATGGTCGGGTTCAGGCAAGGTCGTCAGCGGGAAGGCAGCGAGGTACAGAGGGATCAGGCAGAGAGAGTGGTCGTGGACAAGCAGAGGTCGGTTCAGGCAGATAGCACGGATAATCAGGTCAAGCCGGGGTCACAGGAAGTGCACAGGTACGGGTCTCTCGGGAACACGGATTTGCTGTAGATCAGCACCTGCTACAAGGTGCAGGATGCTTAAATAGCCTGACCGTTGCTATTGGCACTCACGTGAACACGCGCAGAAGGGCCGGGAACGGCCATTTTCCTGACAGCCATCAGTCAGGGCCTGGATCCGAACCTGGGACCTCTGCTGTGCCTGACAGTAACTCTTCTCACTGAGCCATCTCAGATGCTGGACGGTTCCCTGTCTAATTGCTTAACTCCCTTAGCGGTATTCCCGAGCGTGACTCGGGGTGGTTTTTACATGCTAGGATCGGTATCCCCGAGTCACGCTCGAGGTAGATGTGCAGAGCCTGCAGCGGGGTTCCTTACCTTCTCCTGGCGATCCAGCGATGATCTCCCATTGCTGTGATCGCCGCCGGGATCCCTGCCGCGCCGTCTGTCACTCTGGTGACTTCCTAGTTCTGTTCCCCGAAGCAGCAATGGTGCATGGGAGCGGAGCTGGGAGGGAAATTCAAATGTTGCACAAACACAAACACATAAAAAGGAGGTGATACAATGTAATCTGAGAGGATTACACTGTATCACCTTAGTATCAGACACAGTGCCCTTTCAGTGCCCCTTGCCATTGTCATTTGTGACAAATAAAAGCCTTTGAAAATGGCATCAAAAAAGCGCTGTCCTACAAATGCGCTTTTGGATCAGTTTTTTCACTTTTTAATTTTTAATATTTTAGCTGGACATTCTAAAAGTTTTTTATTTGTTATTTGCATTTTTTCCCAATTTTTTATGTTTTTTATTTTTTTTTAAATTTATATATTCGCAAAAAAAAAAAAAACAATGATAGCTTGAGGACCCTTGCAATTTCTTTGTTTGACAAATTTCATTATTTTTCATTGCATTATTGAATAAAATTATATTATTGATTAGATTATAATTCATGCATTTGTGTTTCAAATTTATCACATCTGGAATATCTACTAGAGTCTTGTTTTGGTCAGGTTTAAGTAAGTAATTACTAAGAATTGCAGGCCTATAATACATATCACCAAATTTCCATGCAAAAAATTGTACCGCTTTTGGTACAAAATTCCAGACAGAATCATACCGCCAGGGAGGTTAAACAACCTTGCCTTATGACTTGTTTCTCATGAACCTTGAACTCTTTGCTCCTCCCATGAACATCCTGATTTGAGCCGTGGCTCTGTACTTCCTGTTTGCCAGATTATCGTGCTCTCTCCAGCCAATATCTCGCTGTTTTCACTCCTGCTGCCGTCCGTATCTTCACTACCACTCGTTACCAAACTTTGGCTTATTCCTCGACTATGCTTCTGCATGATCCCAACCTGTTACCACTCGTTGCTGACCTTTGGCTTGTTGACTGACTACGCTTTTGCTTGATCCCAACTTGCAACCACTCATTACTGACTTTTGGCTTGTTTACTGACTACGCTTCTGCTTAATTCCAGCCTGCAACCACTTGTTACTGACCTTTGGCTTGTTTACTCACTATGCTTCTGCTTGATCCCAACCTGCAACCACTTGCTACTGGCCTTTGGCTTGTTTACTGACTACGCTTTTGCTTGATACCAACCTGCAACCGCTCATTACGGACCTTTGGCTTGTTTACTGACTATACTTCTCCTTGATCCCTACCTGCTATATTTGCTACTGGGCCCTGGCTTGCTCACCTTCTGGTAGGGTGATCCTGAGGACCAGGGTCTGGTACTAACACGTGGCAAAACCCATCTCCACCATCAGGAGCTCTGGTGAACACTGGTTAGTACTTAGACCCCACACCTTGGGTGAGCCTACATCATCCACCAAAGTGGCCTGCTTGTACACTTATCCAGCTGGTCGGTGGGAGCCTCTCTACTGTTATAGCTACTGGTCTGCGAGCCAGACCCCTGACCCCATCACCCTTTCCAAACCAAATCTCTGTCTTTTGCTCCCCAGGTATAGGCTTACCCTCCATCCCATAGGAATAAAGAAACTCAGTCCACATCCTACTTTTTCTCCTGTTTAATGTATGGAAACTTGTATAACAAAGTCCATAGATGATCTTTATTCCATCTTGTATGACTGGCCAAATCCAGATTTCTTGCCCACCAAAAGAGGTTTTCTTTTATTATAACTTCCAGCTGTCTTGCTGGTGCCAACTTCAGAAAAAACAGATGGCAGATCTCCGCTTACAGTCAAAAACTTCCACCCCTCCCATAAAAAGTTTATACACACACAATAAAAATATGCAAACTTGGTGGCCTTGTAAAGGATGAGGAATATGGAGGGGCTGGGTGGAACTGTGGAGGATGGGGGGGGGGGTCTCTGAAGGGGATGGGGATCTCTCCAGGAAGCTGGTTGGAAGGTATCACATGGTTTCATGGGAAATCGGGGTGTCACCTGGGGGGTTGGAGGGTGTCACGCTGAGTTGTAGTGTGTTCCGGGGGGAAGTTCGGGGAAACTCACGGGGGATCGGATAACGTCTTGGGGGATATCACGGGGACTAGAGGTTGTAACAGAGTGTCAAGGGGGATCGAATACGTCGTGGGAGGCCCGAGGGTTTCACAGGGACGTTTCAATGGTCGAAGGACCTCTCTAGGGGTAGGGGAAGTCTCTGGGGGGGGGGGTAGGAGGTGTCAAGGTGGGTCGGGGAGGTATAAGGAGTAGGAAATGTTCCGGTGGTTCAAACGTATAAAAATAACACACACATATTTGAAAAATACCCTCCCCACCTTCAAAAACTGACATTCGCCTCTAGACGGTAGACAAAAAAGACTTCAACCGTGGTCGTTCTGTCGACCTTCAATATTATTTTCTTTTGGAGAAAACCACCCGTTCTTTAGACCTAAACCGGTCAGTATGTTCTACCTTATTTCTAGTAGATACCTGAAACAATATGTTCAAAGGTATGTAATTTGTCCTCTTTTTCATCCTACACCTGACTCAAAGAAATAAGGATACCCTACCTCCCATTCGGATATGGACCCCTCGTTTTCTGTCTCTA
>BLSH010017222.1:255237-277548 GCA_018402905.1 Glandirana rugosa | reverse complement strand
CCCCCCCCCCCCCCCCCCCCCCCCCCCCCCCCCCCCCCCCCCCCCCCCCCCCCCCCCCCCCCCCCCCCCCCCACTATAATTACTGGGCAGCTCTGTGTAAAGATAGGGGATCTGAAGCTAGTTGGAGCCCCGGAATGATGGAGGCCACCCGGCAGTGAGCCACTGTTAAGAACCACTGCACTACACTAAACTAAAATTGTAAGCACTGAGTCCGCCCCAGCTATACACCCATCATGCCCAACCGAGGTTGAAGATCCTGCCCCTCTTTAACAGACCTTACATGCAGCAGTTGGAAGATGTAGAGAAGAAATGGAGTGGGGGTGCACACATTAACCAGTTCAGGTCCACCCCATAGCAGTTTTACTTTTTATCATGTATATATACAGTATGTGAGTGGGCTCCTCAGGGTAGGCCGTGCGCATGCACGCTGCTGGAGGCTCGCTTCCACTGTGATCACACACAGCGGGAGCCCAGCGACGGGTTTAGTGGACTCGATACCTGCCGATTGTATGTTACAGAGGCAGAACGGCAGTCTGTCAGTAGGGAAGGCATAAACCCTGTGTAGCTGCAAAGCAGGGACATGGATCCATTCCTTCCTCTAGTAAAAGCACCTCCCCCATAGTGCATAAACACAAGCTAGGCACACAATTAACCCTTTTGATCACCCCTGATGTTAAATCCTGCCATGCCAGTGTCATTGTGACAGTGCATATTTTTTTAGCACTGATCACTGTATTCGTGTCACTGGCCCCCAGTGTCAAAAGTGTCAGTTAGTGTCCAAATTGTCTGCTGCAATATCGCAGTCCCGCTATAAGTCGCTGATTGCCGCCATTACTAGTAAAAAAAATAAATAAATAAATAAAAATAAATAAACCCATCCATCCCATAGTTGTAGACGCTATAACTTTTGCGCAAACCAATCAATACAATCAATATACGCTTATTGGGATTTTTTTTTCTACCAAAAATATGTAGCAGAATACATATTGGTCTAAACTGATAAGAAATTCGATTTTTTAAATATTTTTTTTATTAGATGTGTTCTATAGCAGAAAGTAAAAAATACAGTTTTTTTTTTTTATAATTGTCAATATTTTTTTTTTTTATAGCACAAAAAATAAAAACCGCAGAGGTGATCAAATTCCACCAAAAAAAAGCTCTATTTGTGGGAGGAAAAAAGGACACCAATTTTATTTGGGTACAGCGTCGAACGACCGCGCAATTGTCAGTTAAAGTAACGCAGTACAGTATTGCAAGAAATGGCCTGGTCATGAAGGGGGTAAATCTTCTGGAGGTCAAGTGGTTAAAATCCCATTGTAAAATTGCCTATTCTGGTTTTATTTATACAAATGATGCATAGAATGCATTAAGTTGAAAAAAACCTCCTGACTGACTAGGTCATGTAAACAATTACAAAGGTTCATAGTTACCACTTTCAGCCAGCAGTTGGCACACTTGAGGCCATTCTCTGCCACTTATGTTTAATCCTTTACTACTAAGCTGTAAATAGCCTGTAATTAGATTTCCTGCTATTCAGTTAAATTCATAACTAGAGTTGAGCGAACTGTAAAGTTCGGGTTCGTACCGAACTTTGGGGTGTCCAGGACCCGAACCCGGCCTTTCTCAAAAAAAGTTTCGGTTCGGGGTTCTGGTATTTTATTCCATGTGTTGAATAGCTGCCAAGGGCAGCCAATCAACAAGTGTTTCACTGGTTTGCCCTTAGAAGCCATCACAGCCATGCCTACTAATGGCATGGCTGTGATTGGCCACTGCATCATGTGACCCAGCCTCTATATAGGGCTGGAGTCACCGTGCTGCATGTCACATGCTCTCAGGATAGTTTAGGGAGAGGATGCTGCTGGCTCTGTGAGGGACAGATTGCAGATATTATAGAACATCTCATCCTGCATTATTGAACGATCTGATTGTGGACTAGGTAGAGATACTAGTACTGCTGCTTTGAGGGACAGATTGCACACCTCATCCTGCTGCGCAGAACGATCTGACTGGACTAGGTAGAGTCTGTTGCTTTAAGGGAAAGATTATTCTTCTAAAATCATCTCCAAGTTCTATAGGGAAAGGTTCCAGCTGTTGCTTTAAGGGAAATATTATTCTTCTAAAATCATCTCCAAGTTCTATAGGTAAAGGTTCCAGCTGTTGCTTTAAAGGACAGATTATTGTTTCTTGCACAAAATTAAAAAGTGCATCTACATTGCTGGTTTAAAAAAAAAAAAAATTCCAAAAACTACATTTGCAGCCAACGGTGCATTTCTTGCACAAAAATAAAAAAAAATGTCTACATTGCTGGTTTAAAAAAAATAAAAAATATTCCAAAAACTACATTTGCGGCCAACGGTGCATTTCTTGCACAAAAATAAAAAAAAATGTCTACATTGCTGGTTTAAAAAAACATATATATATTCCAAAAACTACATTTGCGGCCAAGGTGCATTTCTTGCACAAAAATAAAAAAAAACAGTGTTGGCTCCTCCTCCTCCACCACCGCCACTTCCAACGCCTCCTCAACCTCCAACTCCACATCCACCTCCATTTTTAATTTTTTTATGTGATTTTAGGTTAAAAATTATTTTAAGTTATTTTCCTATCCCCATATCTTTGTAGGGCACTTGTCCGACTCTTACCCCTATTTTCCTTCCTTTTGCAGGCCTCTAGGACTTGCCAGGACTTTGCTACAGTCATTTTTGTGCCTAAAAGTTCGGGTCCCCATTGATTTCAATGGGGTTCGGGGTCTGGGATAAAGTTCGGGTCAAGTTCGGTCCTGAACCCGGACTTTTTCCCGAAGTTCGGCCGAACCCGAACTTCCAGGTGTTCGATCAACTCTAGTTATAACACAAACATCATAACAAGTCAATGGAGGAATACACACATACCTGCCTCTTGCTGGCTCATACAGAGATGGGTTTTCTATTAGACAGAGGCGTCAGCAAGCACGCAGACAGCATCTGAACTTTTTACTATAAGGCTCGATTCACACTTCTGCGAAATGGGATCCGACTTGTGAGACCCCAAGTCGCATGACATGTCAAATTCAATGTTTCCCTATGAGAGCTGTCTTAACTGATACTACACAAGTGGCTCCGACTTTAGAAAAGGTTTCTGCGCTACTTTCAGCGGCATCTGGTCGATAAGGGGCGCTTGGGCACTGCCTCCCCGCCGCTGACATAAAAAAAAAAAAAAAGGCAGCCCGACCCCCCTGCAGGAGGCGCCGGTATATTGACTTATCTTTTTTTTTTTTTCCTCGGCTTGCTGTTAGCATTAAAGTCCATGTGTGTGCGCTGAACAAGCTCACACACATATTCTGATTGGCTGCCCCCTGAGCCATCAGAGCCAATGACTCTGTCATTGGCTGCTGTGGGCAAGGGCGGGACTGTGGCGGACGTGCTGGCTGTGTGATTTTCACACAGGCACAGCAATCCGCCGGGTTTCAGTTCCGAGCTGCTCCCCATCTGCTCCAGCATGCTGACTGCAAGCCGATCTCTGCATACACCTACCTACTATTAGATGGGGTAAGTGCGGGACTTGTCCCGACTTAGGGTGGGGGGATGGTGGGAGGGGGCGGCATCCCCGCAAGCCCCTATCTGGCACCCTGTATGCCCTATCTGGTGCCCTGTATGCCCTATCTGGTGCCTGTATGCCCTAACTCATGCCCTGTATGCCCTATCTGGTGCCCTGTATGCCCTATCTGGTGCCCTGTATGTCCTATCTGGCACCCTGTATGCCCTATCTGGTGCTCTGTATGCCCTATCTGGAGCCTGTACGCCCTAACTTGTGCTCTGTATGCCCTATCTGGGACCCTGTATACCCTATCTGGGGCTTTGTATACTGCTATCTGGTGACTCTGTATACTGCTATCTGGTGACTCTGTATACTGCTATCTGGGACTCTGTATACTGCTATCTGGGACTCTGTATTCTGCTATCTGGGACTCTCTATTCTGCTATCTGGGGCTCTGTATACTGCTATATGGGACTCTGTATACTGCTATATGGTGACTCTGTATACCCTATCTGGTGATGCTGGGCTGTATACGCCTGACACAAGGGGTGGAAACTATAAGGGGTGGGGCTTATGAGAAGCCATGCCAGGCTGACCAAGATTTTCCATATACGCCAATGCAAAACAGGAGAAGTGCCATACCAAGCTGACCAAGATTTTCCATACACGGCAATGCAAAATGGGAGCAATGCCATGCCAAGCTGACCAAGATCTCCCAGGAGGCAATGCAAAACCAGAAATGACGTACGGCGCCGCGGCCCCTAAAGGAGGAAGTGAAATTAGATATGGGCATAAACCAGGTAAGTGAACAGAAAAAAATAAATACATTGCCAATTCATTTTAAGGATACACATTAGTGCTTCATGGTGAGGAGTGAAAATTGTGGGTGAAACCTTAAGAAGCCTTTTCTTGAACATTTTGTTTAAAAGTTGAAATTAGTATTTTTTGCTAGAAAATGACTAAGAACTCCCAAACATTATATATATATATTTTTTTAGCAGAGATCCTAGAGAACAAAACGGCAATCATTGCAATATTTTAGGTCACACTGTATTTGCACAGCGGCCTTTGAAACGCAATTTTTTGGGAAAAAATACACTTCAATGCATTGAAGAAAAACAAAACACAATATTTACCCCATTTTTTTAGATGTGAAAGATGATATTACGCCAAGTAAATAGATACCTAGCATGTCATGCTTTAAAACTGCGCACGCTCGTGGAATGGCGACAAACTATGGTACTTAAAAATCTCCATAGACGACACTTTAAAAATGTTTACAGGTTACCTGTTTAGAGTTCCAGAGGAGGTCTAGCGCTAGAATTATTGCTTTCGCTCTAACATTTGCGCGACACCCCACATGCGTGGTGCGAACACCGTTTGCATATGTAAACGTATGTGGTCACTTTTGCACGCAAGCACGGGGGGGGGGGGGGGTTGTTGAGGTGCTTTACATTTTCTTTCTTATTTATTTCATTTTGAATTTTTTATTTTAACACTGTCCCTTTACTTTAGGAAGAAAAAATGTCACTATGGCCCAGGAACCGGAAGTGACGTCAAACGTCGCTCCTGTCCTCCAAGGGCATAGAGACGAGTGGTGGCCATCTTCTCCATACCCAGCTAACACCAGCACCAGATCACTCCCAGGGAACGGCAGAAGGAGCAATAGTAAAAAAAAAATATCATAGTTAGGGCAGCTAGCTGGGATAGGAAGGACTGCGTGATCATGATTGGTTGTTACAGTGGTCACATGATTGGGAGTCGGTCCCGCTGGCTCCTGATCATTACTAGAGACCGGCTTGTGACAGTCTGTCTACGTCAGCTCAGTCACTGTGCTAGGAGCATGCAATGAGTGCGGTCCTCAGCCATCCATGGACACACACAGTATTACCAAAAGTATTAGGACACCAGCCTTTACACACACATGAATTTTAATGGCATCCCAGTCTTAGTCTGTAGGGTTCAATATTAAGTTGGCCCATCCTTTGCAGCTATAACAGCTTCAACTCCTCTGGGAAGGCTGTCCACAAGGTTTAAGATGTCTATGGGAATGTTTGACCATTCTTCCAGAAGAGCATTTGTGAGGTCAGGCACTGATGTGGATGAGAAGGCCTGGCTCACAGTCTCCGCTCGAATTCATCCCAAAGGTGTTCTATCAGGTTGAGGTCAGGACAGTCAAGTTCCTCCACCCCAAACTCGCTCATCCGTGTCTTTATGGACCTTGCTTTGTGCAGTGGTGTGCAGTCATGTTGGAACAGGAAGGGGCCATCCCCAAACTGTTCCCACAAGGTTGGGAGCATGAAATTGTCCAAAATGTCTTGGTATGCTGACGCCTTAAGAGTTCCCTTCACTGGAACTAAGGGGCCAAGCCCAACCCCTGAAAAACAGCACCACACCATAATTCTCCCTCCACCAAATGATTTGGACCAATGCACAAAGCAAGGTCCATAAAGACATGAATGAGCAAGTTTGGAGAAACTTGACTGACCTCAGCCCGATAGAACACCTTTGGGATGAATTAGAGTGGAGACTGCAAGCCAGGCCTTCTCATCCAACATCAGTGCCTGGCCTCACTAATGCGCTTCTGGAAGAATGGTCAAACATTCCCATAGACACTCCTAAACCTTGTGGACAGCCTTCCCAGAAGAGATGAAGCTGTTATAGCTGCAAAGGGTGGGCCAACTCAACATTGAACCCTACAGACTAAGACTGGGATGCCATTAAAGTTCATGTGCGTGTAAAGGCCGGTGTCCCAATACTTTTGGTAACATGGTGTATGTGTGGTACGTGGGTGTTAAAGCTGTCGCATATAAGCGTTATGTGGGTGGCAAGAGGTTATGCTGATTACTTTTACATAGAAATTACTTTGTGAGATTATAGATCTGGTGTACTGGAAGCCGTAGAGGGGAGAAGGAGGCGCTGAGTTCTCATCTGCAGATCTTCTAATTGGCTCAGCAAGTCAGAAGCACTCAAATGAGAACAAAACGAGGAGGATAAATAATTTACAGCTTATGAAAATGTCTGTTCCCGGGGGGGAGCTGATACAACCAGTGACACCATACATGTACATACATACAAGCATCAGTTGTTGTCATGACACCAGGGATGCAGTTTATGAACTTCAACAAGAGAAGCAATATTTTCTAGATTTCTTAGGATGGATATGTGGGCCCTCAGAAGCTCTCATCATCTCTACATTCACACCTATGAGTTTTTTACCACGTTTTGCAGTTTGTAGAAACGCACTACAGTCCATTTACTGTGGTTTCTTATGGATGTAGTTCACAGCTGTGCGTTTTGCAGCGTCGCGTTTTTTTGGAAAGGGTGGGGGACTTTTTTTTTCTCACTGCAGTTTGCATGCAATAGATTTCAACGGAGCTGCACCAGAAACGCAAGTGTTGTTTTTTTATGCGTTTTTATGGCTATTTGCGTTTTTAAATCTGCCTAGCAACAAATCCCCACCCCCTCAAAAAAAACGCAGATTGCGGCAAAAAAACAGCGGGGAAAAACGCGGGAAAAAAACGCAGAAAGTGCAGCCACAGAGGTGTGAACTGGAGCTCTTGTTGTTGCTGCCCATGTAATGCATGGTACCAGCAGTGTAAGATCTTAGAGATTGCTTCAATGATTAGGACATTAACTTTCTGTGCGGCCCGTGACTTGTCGGGGGAGATTTCCTTTTACTTCCTTTCTTGCAGATACACAAGGAAGGGGTTTGAAATCTCTTCATTGCTAGAGGAAATCACCTCTTTGACACTTGTCACCCTTGCCTACAACTGAACAGCAAAAAAAGCCCGCTTGGTAATTTTTACCTATAGGTAAGCCTATAATGAAGCTTACCTGTAGGTAAAATGAATATCTCCTAAACGGGCACCATTTAGCCCAGGGATATGCAATTATCGGACCTCCAGATGTTGCAGAACTACAAATCCCATGAGGCACAGCAAGACTCTGACAGCCACAAGCATGACACCCTGAGGCAGAGGCATGATGGGACTTGTAGTTTTGCAACAGCTGGAGGTCCGCTAATTGCATAGCCCTGATTTAGGAGATAGTCACCCTGGATGCAGCCGCTGGCGTCACCAGCGCATGCGCTTTGCAGGTCCAGCATATCTTGTCGGAACTTCAGAGCTTTGTGCTGGAACTGAGGGTTCCCGCATGCGTGGAGTGATGTCAATCACAGCGCCGGAGCTCGCGAACCCAGAAGTAAGTAGGGGGAACATGTTAGCCCTCTCAGCAGGGACATTACAAAGCTGGAGGGCTTCGTTCCAAGGTAAATATTTCATAATGTGCTAGTATGCGATGCATACTAACACATTATGCCATTGCCTTGCAAGTTTTTTTTTTTTATGCAACGTCTTTGGTTTACAACTGCTTTGGGCTCTGTTTCCACTAGTGCGACTTGTCATGCAACTTTGGACACATAAAGTCACATGACAAGTCACAGCCCATTAATTTCAATGGTACCTGTTCCAATCTATGCGACTTAAAGTTACAGCGACTGTGAAAAAGTGCCTGCACTACTTTAATGCGACTTTTGATGCAACTTTGTCTCAGAGTATACAGTCAGATCAAAATCGCACTCAAAGTTGCATCAAAGTCAAGCAACTTTGGAGTTGCATTAGTGGAAACGTAGCCTTAAGGTGTTCAACCACAGTCCTATAGTATTGTTATTAATAATTTATGTAGCTCTGACATAGAAAAGTGACAGCAGAAAAAGACTTAGTAGTCCATCGAGTCTGCCCTTTTTTTTGTTTTTGTTTTGTTTTTATTTTTTGTTTTTTCCCCATTAACCTTGTTATCTGACTATAGATTTATGTTTATCCCAAGCATGTTTGAAGCCATTTACTGTTGACTGTCTCACAACCTCTGTTGGTAGTTTATTCCAATCATCAACCACCCTTTCAGTAAAATAATACTTTCTAAGATTAGTTTTGAACTTCCCTCCAGTTAGTTTGAGGTCCCCGTGTTCTTGATTTTGGTTTCATATTGAAAAGACCGCCCTCCTGAACCTTATTCACCCCCTTGATGTATTTAAATCTTTCAATCGATGTCTCCCCTCTCCCTTCTTTCCTCCAGACTGTACATATTAAGTTCCTGAAGTCGCTCTTGATATGTTTTATCCCCCAGATCTTTCACCATTTTTGTTACCCGTCTCTGAACTCGTTCTATTTTATCAATATCTTTTTGTAAGTGAGGTCTCCAGAACTGGACACAGTATTCTAAGTGAGGTCTCACTAAAGATCTATATAGAGGAATCAGAACCTCCTTCCTCCTGCTGGTGATCCCTCTACTGATACATCCCAGAATTCTATTTGCTTTTCCCACTGCCTGGTCACTCTGTTTGCTCATTTTGCAATCATCTGAAATAAGCACCCCAAAATCTATTTCTTCTGTAGTGCTGGCTAACACTGTGCCCCCAATGCTGTACTCTCTAAGGGGATTCTTTTTCCTTAGATGCATTATTCTACATTTAGAAATATTGAACTGCAGTCTCCACTGCTTTGACCAATCTTCCAGCAATGCCAAATCATGTTCCATGTTACAGACCCCTCCAGGGATATCAACCCTATTACACACCTTTGTATCATCAGCAAAGAGACATACATTGCCCAGCAAACCTTTAGTTATATCACTTACATATAGGTTGAATAGAACAGGACCCAATACAGAGCCTTGTGGTACCCCACTAGTGACTGGTCTCTGTTCTGAGTGAACCCCATTTACAACCACACTCTGGGATCCTTTAGCCAACTGCATATCCACTGAACCACCCAAGGGTTAAGTCCCAGCTTGTACAACTTTTGTATCAGATGCTGAAATCAAGATATGCTATGTCCACAGCACCACCCTGGTCCAAAACACTGGTAATATAGTCTAACATTCAATCAGGTTTGTCTGGCACGATCTGCCCTCAGTAAAGCCGCTGCTTTGGGTCCAGCAAGCTGTGTATTTTTAGGTGATCAATGATCCTTCTTTTGAGAAGTGATTCCATTACCTTGACTACAATTGATGTTAAACTCACTGGCCTGTAATTGCCAGCTTCTACCTTGCTGCCCTTCTTGTGGATAGGTACAATATTAGCCGTCCGCCAATCATGGGGAACTTCTCCTGTTAGAAGAGATTTATTTAAAAGGTCTGTTAATGGTCCAACAACTATATCTCGAAGTTCTCTTAGAACTCTGGGATGAATACCATCAGGACCCATTGCTTTATTAAGCTTTAATCGAGCCAGTTCCTCAGCTACCTCTGTCTCCAGAAATCCTAGAAATGAACCATTATTACTAGAACCAATATGATTCCCTAACTTATCATTAGTGCAGTCTGTTTCTGAGAAGACTGAACAAAAGTAATTGTTTAAATGGTTTGCTACATCCTGGTCTCCCTCAACATTTGTGTTGTGCCCAGTTTTCATTTTGGTGATCCCATTGTATTTTTTCCTTCTATCACTAATGTACCTAAAAAAGGTTTTATCTCCTTTCTTAATAGATTTAGCAATTTCCTCCTCTTTCTGTGCTTTTGCAGCACTGATGTGTTTGGCCTGCTTTTGTCTATTTTTATACTCCCCTCTATCAGGAGGGGACATATACCGCAGTGCTGTACAGAGAACACTGAGCCATTCACATCCATCTCTGCACCAGAGGAGCTTACACTCTAATGTCCCCCCCAGTCACACACACTTATTATTATATACACCATACTATATATTTAACCACTTCAGCCCCGGAAGGATTTCCCACATTAGGACCAGAGAACTTTTTGCGATTCAGCGATGCGTCGCTTTAACTGACAATTGCGCAGTCATGCGATGTACCCAAACTAAAATTGGCCTCCTTTTTTTCCCACAAATAGAGCTTTCTTTTGGTGGTTGACCACCTCTGCGTCACTTCTGATCACCGCTATAAACCAAAAAAGAGTGACAATTTAGCAAAAAACCCAATATTTCTTACTTTTTGCTAAAATACATGTCCAAAAAAATATAAAAAAAACAAATTCACTCATCAGTTTTGGCCGATATATATAATTCTACATATTTACAAACCATGAGAATTACTTTATGGCGTTTTTACAAATTTTTTTTTTTTTTTACTAGTAATGGCGGTGATCTGCAATTTTTAGCGGGACTGCGGTATTGCAGCGGACATGTCGGACGTGTTTGACACTTTTTTTGGGACCATTGACATTTATACAGCGATCAGAAATTTAAATATCCACCAATTACTGTATAAATGTCATTGGCAGTGAAGGGGTTAATTGTGTTCCCTAGGCATGTACTAACTGTATGGGGGCTGGGCTGCCAGGGGCATAAGAGATCTAACTGATCCCGAGTACAGGGATCAGTAGATCTTTGTCATGCAGCCTGACATAGCGGGGAACCGCCATGTTTACATCAGCGGTTCCCTGCTTTACTTCTCAAACAGACGATCGCGGGTCGCCGGCGGACATTGAGTCCACCCGACCCGCGGCCCTGCTCAGGGAGCATGCTGTGGGCATGAGAGCACGCTGCTGGTGGTGTGCGCTTGCCCCCTAGCCGCGCGTGCGCCGGATTGCCGTTTATAGACGGCGATTGGCACTACGCTGCCACTCTGCAGCAGTAGATCTACGCAACGCAGTCCGGAAGTGGTTAAAATGGCTTGTGTAGCAATTCTATACAGTGATACCTTGGTTCACGAACTTAATTCATAAAACAACTCTGGTCACGAACTGCATTGGTCGCGAACCGAGGCAAATTTTCCCATAGGGTTCAATTTAAATCCGGTTAATCCGTTCTCATCTTTTTTTTGTTTTTGAACCACAAAAACAAAGTACAGTACAGTATGAAGAGAGAGAACACTAACCTTGCTTGAGACGACTTCTGGCATGGAGGAAGGCAGGTGGGAGGCGGTTATTGTTTGGGGGGGTCCCCCTCCATAAGGACATTGGAGAGACCTCCTTCAGGGGTTTCCTCTCTTCTTTGTCTCTTAGCTGCAGGCTCAGTTTTGCAGAAAAATCTGTCCAATGTCACTTTTCCTGCGCTGCATAACCCTCCTGGAAATGAGAGGCCACGTTATCGTTCATCAGATGCTTCTCAAAAAAAATCATGGCACTCATTCCATTTTTCCCTAATGGATTTTATGGCATCACTGATAACCGCCTCCCTGTCTTCCTCTTCTGCAGTGAAATGCTCCTCTGCTGCTCACTGTGGAGTTCAGAAAGGACTTCCGTGGTCAGCTCCTCATCATGTTCCTCAACAAGCTCCTCTACGCCTGCACCATCAAGTGCAGATCCATACTCTTGCCTATGGACACGATCTCCTCCACTACTTCTGCATCAGACCCTTCAAAGTCACGTTCAGTGGCACATTCTGGCCACAGTTTCCTCCAGGCTGAGTTTAAGGTTCAGTGAGTGACCTCTTTCCAGCCTTTGTCAATGAGGTTAATGAAGTGGAGAACATCTCTTCAGTGACATTAACCACTTAAGGACCGGAAGGATTTCCAGCTTTAGGACCGGAGCCCTTTTTGCGATTCGGCGCTGCGTCGCTTTAACTGAAAATTGTGCGGTCGTGCAACATTGTACCCAAACTAAATTTGCGTCCTTTTTTTCCCACAAATAGAGCTTTCTTTTGGTGGTATTTGATCACCGCTGCGTCATTTCTGATCGCCGCTATAAACAAAAGAAAGCGACAATTTTGCAAAAAAAAAACAAATTTCTTACTTTTTGCTAGAATACAAATCCAAAAAAAAAATATAAAAAAAAACATTTTTTTTCACCGTTTTTGGCCGATTTATATTCTTCATCATATTTGCGATAAAAAAAACGCAATCTGCGTTTATTGATTGGTTTGCGCAAAAGTGGTCGCGTTTACGGATGATGAGAATTCATTTTTGGAGTTTTTATTTTTTTTATTTTTTTTTACTAATAATGGCGGCGATCTGCGATTTTTAGCGGTACTGCGATATTTCAGCAGACATGTCGGAACATTTTGACACTTTTTTGGGACCATTGGCATTTATACAGCGATCAGTGCTATAAAAATTCACTGATTACTGTGTAAATGCCATTGGCAGTGAAGGGGTTAACCTGCAGGGGGCGCTCTAAGGGTTAACTATGTTCCCTGGGCGTGTTCTAACTGTAGGGGGACTTGCCTAGCTGGGGAAGGGAAGTGGTCACAGCCTTCACGTACAGGAAGGCTGTGATCACAGCCCTTCCCCCTCACACAGAGCGGAGGTCCGTGTTTACATACACGGACCTCCGCTCCTTCACTCCGGGGGGGGGCATCGCGGGTGGCCGGCGGCATCCGAAGCTGCCGCTCCCCGGACACAGTGAGCGCGCCTCCGGCGGCGCACGCGCGCTCACTGTGCGCGATCTGGCGGCCGCCGTCATATGACGGCGATTCGCCTTACAGCGCCACTTTGCCGCCGTCAATTGCCGATTGACGGTCGGCAAGTGGTTAAAACACCTAGTGAAGAGCGCCTTTGTGTAGAGCTTCTTGGAGTTGCCGATCACTTGCTGGTCCATGGGCTGCAGAAGAGGTGTCGTGTTGGGTGGGAGGAACTTGACCTTTATGAAGTCATACTCAGCATCCATATCATCCACCAAGGCTGGAGGGTGTGCCGGGCCATTGTCCATCAGAAGAAGGCACCTTTCAGGCAGCTGGTTATCAGAAAGATATTTTCTGACGGTGGGTGCGAACACCTCGTGCAGCCATTCCATGAACAATTGTCTGGTGACCCAAGCTTTCGCATTGGCCCTCTACATGACAGGCAGTCTGGCGTCGTTCACATTCTGTTGCCTGAATGCACGAGGGGTCTGGAAATGGTACACCAGTGGTGGCTTAATCTTCAGATCGGTGCTTGCGTTCGCACATAGCAAAAGCGTCAATCTGTCCTTCGTGGGCTTGTGCCCCGGCAGTGCCTCTTCCTCCTGAGTAATATAGGTTCTGTTTGATATTTTTTTTTTTCCAGAAGAGCCCTGTTTTATCACTGTTGGAACACTTGTTGAGCGATGTATGCTTCTGTCTTCATAAATTCCGCAAATTCTATTTTGTAGGCTTCTGCAGCAGACTTTTAGAACTGGAAGTCTCACCATGTCTTGTCACACTGTGGATGCCACTTCTCTTGTGGAATTTTTCAAACACCCTCTACTGGATTTAAATGCTTCACTAACACTATCACCTGTTTCTCATTCAACCACACTAACAAAAGTTTTTCCACCTCTTCCAGCACTTGCGTCCTATGCGTGATTAACATCATCACTCCGTTTGCCACATCAGCTCCTTTGATGGCAGCTTTGTTCTTCAAAATAGTCGAGATTTTCGACTTCGTCATCTTGTACTCCGAGGCCAGATCAGTCACACAAATACCACGGTCATGCTTTTCTACAATTTCCTTCTTCAGCTCAATGGTTATTTTCTTCACAACCTTATTCTTAGGATTCCTGCTTTGCACATTCTTGTCAGCTTCATTACCGCTCTGCACATTCTTGTCACCTTCATTATCACTCTGCATATTCTTGTCACCTTCATTACCGCTCTACCTTTTCTTGTCACCCTCTTCTTACCACCATGCTTGCTTTTTCTTCGGAGCCATACTGGATGTCCCATACAGTAAGCACACAAAAAAGCTTTACAGCAAGTGTGCACAGGGGTGTACAGTACGTGCTAAAAAGCACACCAAAAAGCTGCTCAATACACTCCAGAATACTGAAAGTGTCGCACAGTACAATTTCAGTGTCTCTCTGACAGTGCAATCTCCCCTACAGGAAGTTGCAACCATGTGTCAGAGCAGGGAAAATGGCCACGGCTCGTGTTTGTGAACCGAAGCGGAGTTCACGTACCGAAGAAAATTGTATGATCTTTTCTGTTCCTGAACTGAGATGTTCGTGAAGCTGTTGTATGCCCTGGGTGAAAAAATAAAAACCTGTAAGGCAAAGGCATAACGAGCTAGTATGCACTGCATACCAGCTCATTATGAAATACTTACCTTAGATCGAAGCGCCTGCACCGTCTCCCGGTCACCGCCAAGGGAAATGACATGTTCCCGCAGTGTTTCTTCTGGGTTCGCAGCTCCAGCGCTGTGAGTGGCTGGAACTGCGATGAAGTCACTACCGCACATGCGCGGGAGTCCTCCATCAAGGAGCCCTGATTTTCCAGCAGCATCTGCTGGACCTTCATAGCGCATGCGCTGCTGACGTCAGCAGCTGCATTGAAGGTGAATATCTCCTAAACTGTACAGGTTAGGAGATATTCATTTTACCTACAGGTAAGCCTTATTATAGGCTTACCTGTGGGTAAAAATGTCAATTGAGGGGATTCAACCTCTTTAAATGTTCAGATTCCAGAGAAGGATTGAGTGTGATATAGATCATATAATCATCGGTCATAGATTGAGATAATATAGCAGTACAGAGGAGCCCTCTAGAGGAAGAAAAGAAAATTGCAGTAAAATGTATTTAAAATTACCTTTTTAGGGTAGTTGTAGACATGCAGCCAAATCTCCCTTTCCTCTGAAGCCTGATCCTCCATTTGCTCGAGTGTGTAGTAGCCTGCTTATCACTACATGTCAGATTGACTTTGCTGCAGGGACGAAGCATCACGATTGCGATATGTAAACACTCCAGTCCACTGCCTATTGCAGCCTTAGGGCCGGTTCACACTAGATGCGCTGCAAATTCGCACCGCATCATAATTGCAACATGTTCATGCAAACGGATTAAGTTAACGACACCCTTCAATCAGTTTGCAAAACACAGCGTAAGTTGTAGAATTGGATCACATGGGTGTGAACACCCATGTGTTCTGATTCCAGTGCGGACCAAAAAAAGGCTCCTGCACCGTTTTGGTGCAAATGCGATGCCAGACATACAGTTTGTATGGCTGAATTTGCATCGCACAGCAATGCGGTGGGAATCACATGCGATGTCTGGCATTGCACTAGTGTGAACTGGCCCTTAGGCTCCGTTCACACCTAGGCATCCTTGATCGAGGGCAGAATTGGCGAAATTCTGCCCGTAATCCTGAATCGTGGGATGTGTTTGCGATCCCGTTAGTTTCACTGGCATCCCAATCGCGGCGTGATTTTGCGCTCACCAAATCGCGGTAAAATCCTGCAAAGAAAATCTCAGGTTGCCTGTTGCCCAAAAGAATTTCCAGAACAGAAATGCGGGACATTTTTTTTTAACATGGGTGCCTATGAAACACGTTCACATCAATGCAAAACCGTGCTTTTTTTTGCATTTTTGGTTTAATAGACTTCAATAGAGAAGCTGCAAAAAAATCATGTAGTGCGATTATACAGCAATTTTACCACCATTTGCGTTTTGTGATTTTAAATCTGCCCAACAACAAATCCCCCCCCTCCCCCCCCCGAAAAAACACAAATCGCTGCAAATTCACTGTAGAAACGCAAAAAGCACTGCAGAAACGCTCAAAAGCAACATGCCTAGATGTGAATCGAGCCTAAGAGGGGGTGGTTGGCAGGTGGAAGAAACTCAGCTCAACCATGCATTTTTGCTGACCCCCCCTCAATTCCACATCTAAATGAAGCCTTGGTGAGGAGTTAGCATGAGTTTACAATTCATCCCTGTTGTAGGGTGTTTCCTGGGAAACAGCCATCACTGCATTCTACACTGGGAGCAAGGCCCTGTAGTGCATTGTAGTGCTTAGGCTCCAACTCCTGCTCTAACCCTTGAACTTTGTGCTTTACTTACTCCTGAAACTTTGTGCATTACTTATTCTTGACCCCTGAACTCTATGCATCACTTACTCCTGACCTTTGTACATTACTTATTTCTGACCGCTGAACTTTGTGCATTACTTACTCCTGATACCTAAATCTTGTGCATTACTTACTCCTGACCCCTGAACTTTGTGCATTACTTATCTCTGACCCCTGAATTCCGTGCATTACTTACTCTACCCCTGAACTCCATGCATGACTTCTGAACTTTGTGCATTACTTTCTTCTGACCCCTGAACTCTGCACATTACTTTCTCCTGACCCCTGAAATCTGTGCATTACTTTCTCCTAACCCCTGAACTCTGCGCATTACTTTCTCCTGACCCCTGAGCTCTGCGCATTACTTGCTCCTGACCTCTGAGCATTACTTATTTCTGACCCAAGCTCTGTGTATTACTTACTCCTGAACTCTGTGCATTACTTGCTCCCGACTCTTGAACTCTGTGCATTACTTGCTCCCGACTCTTGAACTCTGTGCATTACTTGCTCCTGACTTGCTTGTGCTTACCCTGTGAGGGGAAGAGGTTGCAGAAGAAAGAGCCGAGCTGGGGCCATTGCTTCTCCTCCCGGCTGACCAGGAAGTGGGTTCTGTGACCCGATTGACCGGAAGATCTAAGATCCCCTGGTCTCAGGACCTGCTTCCTGATTGGCCAGGAGGAGAAGCAGGTGGGCAGATTAGGAAATAAGAGTTACAAAGAAATAAATGAGTCACAAACATATTTAATATACCAAGCTGCTGAATCACAACAACCCAGGTAGATTATTTTTCTTTTTATTTTATATAAATAGGACACTTTGCTCTATACAGAGATATTGAAAAAGGATTTTTGCTGCGACACATAAATAATTAATCTTCTAATAGTAAGTCCAGCTCTTCCAGAGGAAGGCGAATTCGCAGCTCTTTTTCTGTCATCAAATCAACAATCTCCTGCAACTGCTCAGGGAAATACTCCATGGCATCCATGTACAGTACCTGCGGGAGGGAAAAAAAATATAACACCTGAAAAGGGACAAGTATCAAGAAAAGCATGCTCAGAATACAAGAAAAGAAAAGCATGTTCAAAATACAAGAAAATGCTCAGAATACAAGAAAAGCATGCTCAAAATACAAGCTTTAGTACCCCAAAGGGGCCAGCACAGGGTCTTAGCTGGCCATACACTATGTGCATATTGGTTTCTGAAAAACTGGGTGAAGTTCATTATGTGGATGGTCCTGTCACGCACCCCTACCCCACCACTCGACACATCCTTTGATGTAAAAACCAGGAGTGGGACAGAAATGTTTTGGCTGCTTCGTGTACACTTGTCAAACTGACTGTCTGCTTTCTGATGGAAACAATTGGGGCTCTGAAGTTTAATGGGTCTGAAGTTTGATGGGGCACCGCCAGGACATGCTGCCCCCCCCATGTGTGCTGGGCTCCACTGTCCCACCTGCAGGTGTGGCGGTTGTTGACGCATTGAGCAGAGGGAGATAAGCAAACATCCGTTCACTTATCCTGCCTCTGGTGAATGAACCTGGAAGTTGCCTGTATTAACATACTTCTGTTTTCAGAGCAGTCACTCCCCTGCTGCTGTGACCAGAGAAGCAGTTTAAGTGGTTCTATAGGCAGAAGATTTTTTACCTTTAATGCATTCTGTGCATTAAGATAAAAAACCTTTTGCATGCAGCTCCCCCCCCCCCCCCTTATACTTCCCTAGCCCAATCTTGATCCAGCGAATGTGCACAAGATCAGCATCTCTCTCCCTCCTCATTGGCTCTGACAGCAGCAGAAGCCATTGGCTCTTGCTGCTGTCAATCACAGCCCATGAGATATGGGGGGGGGGGGGGAAGCGAGCCGCTCTTTGTATATCAGTAGACACACAGAGCAGGGCTCAGGAGCAAGCACACATGAGAGCCCCCATAGCAAGCAGCTTGCTATGGGGTCACTTAGCGGGCGGGTGGGGGATGGGGGGGGGGGCGGCAGGAGACCCAAGAAGAGGAGGATCTGGGCTGCTCTGTGCAAAACCACTACACAGGGCAGGCAAGTATAACATGTCTGTAATTGTATTTTAAAATAACTTATCATTTACAATCACTTTAATCCAGCACAAGTTCCTTGGACTGTTTGGGGAATAAGATGAGTCCCGTCTGGTACCTGTTTCTTTTGGACAGTGAGCCGGCACTTTAGGCGTTTGAGTAGCGCACACATTTTTTTCCATTTGCTCATCAAAAACATTGGTGAGCTTCTGAAGTCACTGGACAGGATATCGACAGAATGCACCAAAAACTGCTGGTCTGTGTTAGCAGCACCACTGATGTTTTTGATTTTTACGGGGAAGGAAGGGGGGGTCTTACATGGTTTCTTACCTTAGCCCATGGGCAGCTCTGTATTGCTTTATAGAAGAGACCTCGGCCCCGGTCACTATGTCCTAGAGAAACCTGCAACACAAAAAACAGTAGTCTAAGTCTGATCCATTGATAGTCTGATCAGGCAGCCTAGCTAGATTGACAAGGGCAGGTTTAGGCGGCTGTTTAGAGGGCAGACTAAGCCCTGCCTGCATCATGAAACGCTTGACACAACCAGAGCACCACCTATGACCACCCTCCCTGCTGTGTAAATGGAAAGAACGGCGCTGCTGTAGCCACCCAGACATACATTAGGATGAGTATAGGGGAAATAGAGATGGAAAGTCTATAATATAGCCACTCAAAAGGAAAGAGGCAGCTCCCCTGAACAAGGTCCTGAGTCAACCTAGTAAAACATAAAAACAGAAAAGAGCAGAGGGCGCCTCCATCTGAGTGCAGACTGTGCAAATAGTAGAAATAGAATAATGCACTCACATGTATTAGAGGAAGAGTGAGCGTGTCATCCATGGAGGACTTGTCATCACTCACAGAGATCGACAGTCAAGCGGCTGGTGTAATGCAGAGTTTGGCCAGGAAGCTGCTGGGTGGATGTGGAGGGAAGTACTGTGGCTTAGGGAGCTGGAACAACCGCAGTGCGGTGTATGCTGCGGCTTCCGGGGGTCCTCAATGCTGCACACACTGCGCTGCATTTGTTCTAGCTCCACAAGCCACAGAACTTCCCTCCACATCCACCCAGCTGCTTCCCAGCCAAACTCTGCATAACACCAGCTGACTTCCCAGAAAGCTGACACTCAGAATACATTTGATACATTTAATGATGTATTATGACGTATGATTACAGAGCTGAATCAAAGTGATTGTAAAGTCTTGGGTGGATTTTGTTAAAATAACAAACATGTTATACTTACCTGCTCTGTTTAGCGGTTTTGCACAGAGCAGCCCCCATCCTCCTTTTCTTGGGTCCCCTGCCAGCAGGGCTGGATTAACATAGGGGCTATTTGAGCTGTAGCTCCAGGCCCCTACCTTAAGATAGGCCCAGCGAGTCATTGATGCTGCCCAGCCCTGCTCTATGTGTGTAAACATGATTGATATGCAAATCATGGGCCCACCAAAATCCTCAGCACCAGGCCCATGATGCTCATAATCCAGCCCTGCCTGCCAGCACTCCTTGCTCATCCTCCCTACCAAGTCCCCATCATTGGAAGCCGCTTGCTATGGGGGCACTCGCTCCTGAGCTCCACTCTATAAGGGTTATTTACTAAAGTTGGAGAGTGCAAAATCTGGTGCAACTGTGCACAGAAACCAATCAGATTCCAGGTTTTAATGTCAAAGCTTAATTGAACAAGCTAAAGTTAGAAGCTGATTGGCTACCATGCACAGCTGCACCAGATTCTGAGTGCTCCAGTGTTAGTAAATCTCCCTTTGTGTCCCAAAGACACACAGAGCGGGGCTCAACCTTGCCCCCTGCTCCCTCGTCACTGGATGTGATTGAGAGCAGCCAATGGACCCCGTGGTGCTCTCATGCACATCGCTGGATCGAGATGGGGCTCTGGTAAGTATAAGGTGGTGCTGCGGGTGGTGGAGCTGCACCCAGAAGGTTGTTTTACCTTAAAGCACAAAATGCAGTAAGGTAAAAAAAAATCTTCTGCCTTTACAACAACTTTAAATGTGTATTTTACATCTGGCTATATACCCTGGATTAACAAGAGCCATTTATCCACTGCCCAACAACTGCCATTCACACACAGACGTTTATATCTCTACCCTTTATTTCATGGATGAACAACCTAAGCCATAGGTGCCAAAGCAGGCAGAAATGTCACTTTCAGTGGCACCTTAAGATGATCACGTGACAAGCGCACAGGCTCAGACTGGCCCGCTGGAGGACTGGAGAAGCCTCCAACTGCCCCATGCTCCCGAATACAACGCTGTTGCTATAGGCCAGAGGTCTCCAAACTATGGCCCTCCAGCTGTTGTGGAACTACACGTCCGATGAGGCATTGTAAAACTCTGATATTCACAGACATGACTAGGCATGATAGGAATTGTAGTTCCTGAACAACTGGAGGGCCATAGTTTGGAGACCCCTGCTATAGGCTGTAGATGACGGCTCACTAGGATATCAATTACAAAGCTTGGCCTGCACCTCTGCACTGTGGCCCATCCACCTCCATGAAGTTTTGAGGCCTGATGCGACAGGTGCTGGCCCTATTCCCAAGTACCAGTGTAAGCCCGCCAGTGGATATCATTACATGAAGTAGCACAAAAAAACACAATACATAACCCAATTTTTTGTGAAATATAAAAGATGTCACACCAAGCAAATAGATACCAAACATGTCACGCTTTAAAATTGCGCACGCCAGCGGCGACAGATGACGTAAATTTTACTATCCATAGGCCAGGCTTTAAAAGCCTTCATAGGATACCACTTTATATCTACAGAGGAGGTCTGGTGCTAGGATTATTGCCCATGATCTGATGTTCGCGGTGATACCTCAAATATGCGGGACGATCACTGTTTGCGTGTGTGTAGGACTGACGCACACGTATGCCTTTGCGTGCTAGCATGGTGGCACTTTACTTTTTTTTTCAATTATTCATTTATTTTATTTTTACACTGTTGCTTTTTTTTAATCACTTTTATTGCTATCACAAGGAAAGTAAAAATCTTTGTGACAGCAATAGGCATCTGGCAGGTACTCTCTATGGCTGGATTTGGAGTCAATAAGACTCTAAATCCCTCCTTTGCACTTGAAAGCATTCAAAAGCAAAGATCTGCGTTTTTTTAATACTGTTGATTTTCAAAAAAATGGCACCATTGACAGCCGGGTAAACCGCTACCGGGTTGCCATAGCGGAGACCTGATCAAAGCCGATTCCTGGCTTTGTATGGGTCTACAGCCAGCGGACATGCTGGCCGGTAGCTTAGGTCTCCCAGTGGGACAGGAGAGATCGAGAGCCACGGAAGGCTGGGGGGGGGGGGGGATTGGGGACCTCCCCTCCTGCTATAAGAGAGCTGAGGGCTGGCTCTAAAAAACGGTACCGGGGTAATGCCTGCACAGGTCCGGCTCTACCACTAGGCGGAGTAGGGGGCCTCCTAGGGCGCACTGCCGCCCAGGGCACCTGGCCGCTGTTGATCCGTCACTGCTCTACATCGATCACTCATGTCACTGGAGAGCCGCAGCTAGCAGCACCCCAGGGAGGTAAAATGCGCCTGCTGTGAACAGTGAAGACATCCCCGCTGCCCCCGCACTCTGAAGAAACAATTTCTCCTCTCCACCCCCATTCTGTCAGCTTGCTTTCTCTGGGACCACTCTATCCCCAGCCTGCAGTGCTAGTGCTACCCTAGCAGCGGCAGTGAGGGGAGAGAGCTGGGTCAAAGAGCAGCTGGCCGGCCCGGAAGTGCTGCATTAATGATGGAACCGGCTGGGGCAGGTGAGATGGAAGCCCTGCATGTAGTTCTGGGTTTGCCGCGATTTCCCCTCCCTTCTCCCGGATCTTTTGTGGGAGGACAGACAGCACTGCAGCGCCGCTCTCCTCGAGGTGAGGCCACCACTGATGCTGGCTCAGGTAGTGGAGAACAGGCAGCACGCTCAGTGCTGGCACTCAGTCAGCCGAATTAAAAAGAACTGCATTGCATTGTGTACAGATGTGCTAAGGGGGAAGGGGGGTACAAAGAGGAACTGGTGTGTGTGTGCGTGCAGGGGGGGGGGGGCTGGGGCATACAGTGGAG
>BLSH010017222.1:237307-255227 GCA_018402905.1 Glandirana rugosa | reverse complement strand
CTGTGAACAGTGAAGACATCCCCGCTGCCCCCGCACTCTGAAGAAACAATTTCTCCTCTCCACCCCCATTCTGTCAGCTTGCTTTCTCTGGGACCACTCTATCCCCAGCCTGCAGTGCTAGTGCTACCCTAGCAGCGGCAGTGAGGGGAGAGAGCTGGGTCAAAGAGCAGCTGGCCGGCCCGGAAGTGCTGCATTAATGATGGAACCGGCTGGGGCAGGTGAGATGGAAGCCCTGCATGTAGTTCTGGGTTTGCCGCGATTTCCCCTCCCTTCTCCCGGATCTTTTGTGGGAGGACAGACAGCACTGCAGCGCCGCTCTCCTCGAGGTGAGGCCACCACTGATGCTGGCTCAGGTAGTGGAGAACAGGCAGCACGCTCAGTGCTGGCACTCAGTCAGCCGAATTAAAAAGAACTGCATTGCATTGTGTACAGATGTGCTAAGGGGGAAGGGGGGTACAAAGAGGAACTGGTGTGTGTGCGTGCGCGGGGGGGTGGGGGGGTTGGGGCATACAGTGGAGAACAGAGGTGCAGGGGCTGTGGTATCTGCCTGCTTGTACAGACAGGCAGTTACACAGTTAGCCTGTCCATATGCTACCCCAGCCTGTCCATATACCTGCGGACCACGGCTGGCATGAGGAAGCGAGCCGGTGCCGCCATTATATGTTTTTAGGCCAGGTCCAGAGGCACAGGTGTGGACCATGGCTAAAGAAATGGGTAGAGAGGAGCTGCAAAAATCTCCACCTCCATCGTATACATGAACAGGGCGAAGTGGGTGGATTCAGGGGCGGAGCCAAATGGGCAGCAAAATGAGGTTTCGCCTAGGGTGTCAAAAATCCTTGCACCAGCCGTGTGCCTGCAGCTGCATATCATCTCGGTATAACCACTTGAAGTCAAATTATGTACTAGGTACATGATTTGATGGCAAGTGGTTAAAAATTAATTTGTGTTTTTGGCTTGTAGTGCTCAGATACAGTGAGGTTCGCTTTAATGTGGAAAAGGTTGCTGACCCTGGCTTTAAATAATACACATATGAAACCTACAGAAGGGGAAGGGTCCAGAGATAACTCACCGTGAAGTGCAGGTACATCCTCCAGAGCAGCACACATCCGGACCCACGCTCCGTGGCCACACAGTGTTCAAACAAGGCTTTGATGCGGTTGGACAGTCCAGTCTCTGGTAATAGTGTGTGCACCTCTCCCATGTCCACCCTGCAAAACACAGACAACCTCAAGTCACACAGCCCTGTGTGTTCCCAAAACGCATTTCATTTATCAAGGCGAGGATTGGCACGTTTTTTTAGACCCATTATAAATGCATTTTAAAAAAAGTTAGAACTCTCAGTACATATCTGGCCACATACAAAATCTACATAGGTGTCCCGGTCTGCCGATGATAGCAAATCAAGGCCGCTGGAGGTGCTCACAGGGTTGGAGGAGATGTAGAGGCGGGTCCACACCCAAGCTGACATCACTTCCACCCTATACCTACAGGGTCCTGGTGTAGCGACTTAAAGAGGAAGTAAACCCAGATTGGGTTTACTTCCTCAATATAAACCTGTAAAGTAGAAACATAATGGGCTACTATGCATCGCATAGTAGCCCATTATGTGGCACTTACCTGCAAACGAAGCCTGCAGCGTCCAGCGATGTCCCCGCTCCAGGCCGCGTCCATCTTCTGCCCCTCTTCCTTCAGGGGCCGCGACTCTGGCGCTGTGACTGGCCGGAGTCGCGTGACGTCACTCACGGCACAGGGTAAGTGGAGAAACGGCACAGAGGCGGTTTCTTCACTGCGCATGTGCTGACATGAGGTCGGCACATGCAAAACACTGCATATCTCCTGAACCGTGCAGGTTTGGGAGATATGCAGTGCACCTACAGGTAAGTCTTATTCTAGGCTTACCTGTAGGTTAAAGTGGTTGTCACAGGTTGACAACCACTTTAATAGGAAACCTCACAGAAATGGAAACCGGAAGGGACGTTCCGTAGCCGCCATGTTGCTACACCCGCACTCGTACGCAGTAAGGATAGAGAGAAGGCGGCAAGCGGACATCTTATTACACTCACCAGAGTTTTTAATTTGACACTTATTTTTAACAGTAAAGGGAGATTACACACTGAAATACAGGATTTAGAAACGCGTCTCACTGTTTTGATGTTAAATTTTAAAAGCAGCGGTGTTTTGTGACATTTGCTAAGCTGTGAGATCACAAGGCTTGCCGCTGCTTTTAAAATTGAACATCAAAACATTGTCACGTATTTCTTTATACTGTATTTCAGTATGTAAGCTCTGTTTACTGTTAAAAATAACTGTGAGATTAAAAACGCCGGTGGGTGTGAAAAGATGTCCGCTTGCCGCCTTCTCTCTGTATCCTGCATCCTCTCTGTATGCCCCCCCCCCCCCCTTTACCAAATGGCGGGACAATGCCTCCTGGAATATGTGATGTGCATATCCCAGGAGGCAAAGAGTACGCAGTGCACATCATTCGCCTTTTTTTGGGCACAGCTTCTGCACCAAACCTTATCATGATTACCTTGGGTTGTGATGGGGCAAACCGAATCTAGAATTGAAGCGCAACAATGTGATATTACTGTTCAGATACACATTTATTCCAATGTAAATTTAAATGTAACCGTCAACGCATTTCAGGTGCTAAGCATTGCCCCATCACCAGGGCTTGGAAGATGGGAAACAACATACAGTATGTGGTCTTTGTATTGAAAAACAAGTTAATATTTAGACTGTCAGTTCTTCAATTCTAGGCAATAAAAATCTGTCAGTTTTAACCTTTCCCAGATCCCCCAGAAAACAAAAAAAAATAGCATAACTTTTACTGGGAGCTGGGAGGATTATGGTGGAGAGGAGGCAACAATTTTCTAGTCTTAGGCCGACCATACACGGTTCAGCAGGAACCAGCCGAGATTCAAACCTTTGACAGGGCTGAAAGTACCAAGCTGATTGATCAATCAACTTGGGTACAACTAGCCTGCCAGATTCGCTTGCGATTACCGCAAGCAGCTGCTAGCGATAATAACTGTCTTCTTTGGGCCAGGGCGGCTTCCCCCGCCATGAGAAGACAATTGCTCGGCAGGAAGGATTCCCCTGTCAACACTGTGCGAATTTATTTCCTACAAACCATGGTCTATAGTCGGCCCCTTTCACACTGAGGCTCTTCTAAACTACCAGTAAGGCTACTATCACACGTTTTTCAGGTGTGATGATGTCACTCCTGCACATGCCTGGAGGAGCCATCATTTACAGCACAGGATTCTGAAGGAACGGCCCGGGCGGCCGTTCCTTCAGAGTGCATGCACCGATGACGTCATTGGCTGCATATACAGTAAATATCTCCTGAAAGGTGCACGTTTAGGAGATACTTACACTACCTATAGGTAAGCCTTATTATAGGTCTACCTATAGGTGCAAGTACAAGATTGAGGTTTACAACCACTTTAACCACGTCTATTTGGGCGGACGTCATATGACGTTGCTGCCTTTGAGTGGTGATATCTGAATGGTGCCTGCAGCTACAGGCACCATTCAGATATAGTTTTTTAGAGCCAACAATTCCCCGTCAGATAAAAGTGGTCTTAGCAGCGGGATTTGCCGCAAGGTCACTTTTATCAGTGGCGGGAGAGGTGCCCCTCTCCTCCCGCCGCTTTCCCGTCATCTCCGCCGCTTACCGGACCTGCCGGCAGCGGCAGAGATGATCGGATCCGTTCTCCCCAGTGTCCGTGAGCCGAATGAGCGGCTGAAGCCGCTCACCCGGCTCCATAACATGGCAGGGCGGAAGCCACGTCACAAGTCGCTTCTGCCCAATGGTCTTAAAGGGCCCATTTTTTTTTTTTATAACTGTCATTTTTTTTAAATATTTATTTATTTTTTTGCATTTTACTGTAAATATGAGATCTGAGGTCTTTTTCACCCCGGATCTCATATTTAGAGGTCCTGTCATGCTTTTTTCTATTACAAGGAATGTTTACATTTCTTGTAATAGGAATAAAAGTGATCAAACTTTAAAAAAAGAACAGTGTACAAATAAAAAGTTAAAAGTAAAATAAATAATTAAAAAAAAAAAAAAATGAAAGCGCCCCGTCCCCGCGTGCTCGCATGCAGAAGCGAATGCATACGCAAGTCCCGCCCATATATGAAAACGGTGTTCAAACCACACATGTGAGGTATGGCCGCGATCGTTAGAGCGAGAGCAATAATTCTAGCACTAGACCTCCTCTAACTCAAAACTGCTAACCTGTAGAATTTTTTAAACGTTGCCAATGGAGATTTTTAAGTTGCAAAGTTTGTCGCCCTTCAGCGAGCGGACGCAATCTTGAAGCATGACATGTTGGGTATCAGTTTACTTGGCATAACATTATCATAACATGGAAAGAAATGGGCCTAACTTTACTGGTGTCTTATTTTTTAACTCAGAAAACTGATTTTTTTTTAAAAAATCGCGATTGTAAGACCGCTGCGCAAATACGGTGTGAAAGTTTTGCAACGACCGGCATTTTATTCTCTAGGGTGTTAAAAAAAAAATATATATATATATATATATATATATAAAATGTTTGGGGGTTATAAGTAATTTTATGGCAAAAAAACCTGGTTTTAACTCATAAGCACCGAACCCAAAAAACAGGCTCGGTCTTGTAGTGGTTAAACAAGTCATGTCTGCCCCCAGTACAGGATGATGAAAAAGGCCTGGGTTACCTTTGAACAGATTCCAGCAGTTTTTTCCTGTCTTCCTCCGCCCGAATCGCAAACAGATATGGCTCCAGGGCATCCGACGTCCTCCTGACCCCATCGATGAACCTCCTGGCTTTGCTAATATTGTGAGACCTGCTCTCAGTCTGGATGTAGGATTTCCACAAGGCAATGTTGTTGGGATACAGACGTAAAGCATCCAACAATGCGTCCCTGAGAGGCGCCCGTGGGTACACGCTAACCTTAATGTGATGTGTGAGCAAGTATATTTGCATCAGCTTGACAGCCTGCAGAGGGCTGTATGAGTCCTGTGATTCTCCACACCCAGCTGTAGGGGGTGACAGTGAGCCAGTGACCTCCTTGAACACTGTAACGGCAGCCTCCATGCCCATGGTGAGGTACTGGAAAAGTGCGTAACACCCCGTTAATGTGACCAGCGACGCAGAGGGCGGTGAATTCAAGCTGTCCTGCAGAGCGTGCTCGTAGGTTTTTCGTGCTTTCAAAATAGTAATAGCCTGAGTGGGTCCCCTATAGGGTTGGTAGGGTGCACTTTCTGCCAGGCTGGCCAGTACATGGACCGCTCGAGACCTGCCAGCCCCCTCCAATGGGTCCATTATCCCTCCTTCCAGATCTGCATACAGTAAACAGAGGCTACAGAGTTGTTGGTCCTTTAACCCTTTGCCTCCTGCCAGACTGATCGCAGCATCAAACACCTTCCTGGCCTCCTCTGTGTTCCCCAGCAGCCACTCCAGGAGGGCATACTCCTTCCACAGCGCCAGGCTGTTCCGGTTCCATGGCTCTTTCAGCAGACTTTTGGCAAGTCTCTTACTCCTCTTCCCCTGGGATTTAAGCTGCTTCTTCCTCTGTGTTCCAATACACTGGACAACCTGGAACAGCAAAGAACATAACGCATCACCCAGCAGTCACATACACGCTGATCAAAAACAAGCTTGGTGTGGCCATGAATATGTACCAAGCGTTACAGATGGTGAATCTGAATAACCTTTGTTAAAGGGAACCTGTCACCACCACATACTTTTTAATGGAGGGAATGAACTCTGGAGGCTTTGTCTAAAAAAGACAAGAAGACAAAGGGATTACTGTGGTCTTTCTGTATTTGATCCTTCCCTCTCCATCACTGATCCACTATGTCTTGTTCTGCATTGTAGAAGAAAGGTGTGGGGCCCTTGATCACTCAAAGTGGAACTAAACCTTGCTATCCTTTTTTTGTTGCCAAGGAAGCCGTTATCTTTAACCACTTGCCTACCGGGCACTTTCACCCCCTTCGTGCCCAGGCCAATTTTCAGCTTTCAGCGCTGTCGCACTTTGCATGACAATTGCGCGGTAATGCTACACTGCACCCATATGACATTTTTATCATTTTTTTTGTCACACAGCTTTCTTTTGGTGGTATTTAATCACCACTGGATTTTTTATGGTTTGCTAAATAAACAAACATTTTTGAAAAAAAAACAAAAAAAACTTTTTCATAGTTTGTTATAAAATTTTGGAAACAGGTAACTTTTCTCCTACACTGATGTGCACTGATGGGCAATGGTAGGGGACAATTATGAGGAGTCACTGATGGGCACTGTTTAGCATCACTGGTGGGCACTGTTGGACTGCACAGATTATCAGGACACCAATAATCAGTGCCCTGATTATTAGTGTAGACGTCCCTTTTAGAGAAGCCAGTGATCGGCTCTCTTCTCCGATCCTCACGCTGTTAGCATGAGGAAAGGAGTGCCGATCAACGGCTTCTATTTACATCCGTGATCAGCTGGGATTGGACACAGCTGATCATGTGGTATTGTGGCTGGAATGGATGGCTTGTTTCCACAGGATCCAGGAAGAACCACGCTGGTCAGGAAGTGATGTCACCGTCGGGCGGAGGAACCGGGTTGGGGCTGAGCAGGGTCAGTCAAGATGCAAGGCTGTAGGCTGGGCTACGCGCTCAGAGTCTCTGCTCTTTCTATTGGCCTGCTGCCCTCTGGTGGAGAGCAGCTATTTATACACCTAGGGCTCTGCAGCTGTAGTACTACAACAGCCAGCGGACCAAGTTCATAAAAAAAAAAAAAAAAAACCAGTCTTTTGTGGTGAAATCATGGCAAGTCAGTCTTTTGGGGAGGGGGGGCAACAGGTTTAATAATGATGGAAAATAGCAAAAGCCATTGGTAAACATTGAAGAGGTTAGCGGTCTATAACAGACCAATTGGAACATGAAATGGAATATATAAGAAGTTATTTCCACATCATGGAAGTAGTGGTAGCAATGAATTATTTGATGAAAGTATTAATTGGAATACTGACTAAAAACAGTGGGCATGGGGAAAAGGTGCTGGTGGCTTACCAAAATATGAGAGCTTGTTGGTGGTGGCAAGCATCTGTATGTACACCACACATTATGGAACAATGTGAGGGGTGAGTTGCTAATTCTACTCCCCCTATCTGTAATACAGGGCCCCAATAGTGTCCCTGGTTGATGCCATATATGGGCAACCGCTATAACAACCAGTGGGATGCCATGATGGAAAAAGGGGTTATATGTCTCCTCGTTGAGTCCTCCAGGCGACAGAGAATTGAGGGTATATATCCAGGTTTCCTGCCGCCATAGTCGTTTGAAGCGCTCTGCAGCAGGGAAGGTGCTGGGAATGCATTCAATGACCCATACTTGAAGGCCTATGGAGGATTTATGGTGTTCCTTAACCACTTTCCGTCCGCCCACCGTCAAATGACAGCGGGGCGAAACGGCTATTGCTCTGGGAGGACGTCATCCCTTTAAGCCGGGATTGCACACGATCGGGCGCGCGCATCCCGGCTCTGTCGATGTCGGCGTGTCCCCTGGACACACCACGTCACCGACGGGGGTGAACAGCCATTGGTCATGGCTGTTTACCATGTGGTCGGCCGCGACAAAGTCACGGCTGATCACAAATGGTACTGCCTCCATCTGCGCGTGCGCGTCTGAGGCGGCGCGTTCCCAGGGAACACTGCCTGTCACCGACACTGGAATCAGCCGCCAGCCGGCGGCTGTTACCTTGTGATCGGCTGTGATCTACTCACAGCCAATCACATGTAAATGTAAACAGAACGGTAACTCACTGTTACCAGCTCTTCTCACCTCACACAGATTCCAGTGTAAGGAGAGAAGAGCTAGGATCAGTGAGTTACTGATCTGTATAGCACCAAACACATCTGTCACATCACTCCTGCCCCCCCCCCCCCCATGCATCTGTCACCCAACAGTCACTCCATCTGCCCCCATAAAGTGCACCTGTCACCCATCAGTGACCGTGGCGTGTCACCCATCAGTGACCGTGGCCTTTTCATCCGTCACCCATCAGTGACCGTGGCCTGTCACCCGTCACCCATCACTGACCGTGGCCTGTCACCCGTCACCCATCACTGACCGTGGCCTGTCACCCATCACTGACCGTGGGGTGTCACCCATCACTGACCGTGGGGTGTCACCAGTCACCCATCAGTGACCGTGGCGTGTCACCAGTCACTGACCGTGGCCTGTCACCCATCAGTGACCGTGGCGTGTCACCCGACAGTGGCGTGTTACCCATCAGTGACCGTGGCGTGTCACCAGTCACCCATCAGTGACCGTGGCATGTCACCCATCACCCATCAGTGACCGTGGCATGTCACCCATCACCCATCAGTGACCGTGGCATGTCACCCATCAGTGACCGTGGCGTGTCAACCGTCACACATCAGTGACCGTGGTGTGTCAACCGTCACCCATCAGTGACCACTACCAGTCACCCGTGGCCTGTCACCCATCAGTGACCACCACCAGACACCAGTCACCCATCACTGACCACTCCCGTCACCCATCAGTGACCACCGCCAGACACCCGTCACCCATCAGTGACAACTGCCAGACACCCGGCACCCATCAGTGACCACCGCCAGACACCCGTCACCCATCAGTGACCGCCGCCTGACATCAGTCACCCATCAGTGACCACCGCCAGTCACCCATCAATGACCACCGCCAGTCACCCATCAGTGACCACCGCCAGTCACCCATCAGTGACCACCGCCAGTCACCCGTCACCCATCAGTGACCGCCGCCTGACACCAGTCACCCATCAGTGACCACCGCCAGTCACCTGTCACCTATCAGTGAGCACCGCCAGTCACCCCTCATCCATCAGTGACCACTGCCAGTCACCCATCAGTGACCACCGCCAGTCACCAATCAGCAACCACCGCCAGACACCAGTCACCCATCAGTGACCACTGCCAGTCACCCATCAGTGACCACCGCCAGTCACCCATCAGCGACCACCGCCAGACACCCGTCACCCATCAGTGACCACCGCCAGACACCCGTCACCCATCAGTGACCATCGCCAATCACCTGTCAGAGACCGTCATCACCTATCAGTAAACATCACCTGTAAAAGTCTCACACATTTGCTATTGCCATACTCTGGAGAAGTAGCAGAATGTATTTTGGGGTGTCATTTTTGCTATGTACATGCTATGTGTTGGAAATATCATATAAATGGACAACTTAGTGTAAAAATAAAAGAGTTTTCATTTTTTTCCCACATTTTCCAAAAACTACTGGAAAAAAATGACATGTTCAAAAGCCTCATAGATTATATGTTGGGGTGTTTGCTTTCCAAAATGGGCTCATTTTGTGGGCAATGCCATTGTCCTGGTGCTCCAGGGCCTTCAAAAATGTGATAGGTCGTCATGACATTAGATGTGTAATTTATGTCCCTAGAATACCTGACGGTGCTCCCTGCATGTTGGGCCTCTGTATGTGGCCAGGCTGTGAAAGTCTCAGACATGTGATATCGCCATACTCAGGAGGAGTAGTAGAATGTGTTTTGGGGTCTAATTTTTGGTATGCATATGCTGGGTGTGAGAAATAACCTGAATATATGACAATTTTGTGAAAAAAAAAATCTTAATATTGCAAAGAATTGTGGGAAAAAAGTACAACTTCAAGAAATTCACCATGCCTCTTACTAAATAACTTGGGCTGTCTATGTTCCAAAAATAGGTCATTTGGGGGTTTTTTGTACTTTCCTGGCTTGTTAGGGTCTCATGAAATGAGATAGGCTGTCAGTATATCAGTTGTGTTCAGGTGTGATCAATTTTCAATGATTGGCACTATAGCTTGTAGACTCTATTACTTACACAAGGACCAAATAATATACACTTATTTGGTTTTTTTTTTACCAAAGATAGGTAGCAGTATACATTTTGGCCAAAATTTATGAAGAAAAATTACTAATTTGCAAAATTTTATGACAGAAACAAAGAAAATGCATTTTTTCACAAAATTTTCAAACTTTTTTTATTTATAGCACAAAAAATAAACAACCCACTAGTGATTAAATACCACCAAAAGAAAGCTCTATTTGTGTGAAAAAAAAGACGCAAATTTCATATGGGTACCGTGTTGCATGACTGAGTAATTGTCATTCAAAGTGTGATAGCGCTGAAAGCTGGCCTGGACAGGAAGGAGGTTTTCGTGCCCAGTATCGAGGTGGTTAAAGAAATGTTGCCACAAAGAACACCATAAATTCACCACAGGCCTTCAAGTATGGGTCATTGAATGCATTCCCAGCACCTTTCCCGCTGCAGAGCGCTTCAAACGACGTTGGCAGGAAACCTGGATATATACCCTCAATTCTCTGTCGCCTGGAGGACTCAACAAGGAGATAGAGACACCTACCATACTATAATTCCCGGTTTAACATATAACCCCTTTTTCCATCATGGTATCCCACTGGTTGTTATAGCGGTTGCCCATACATGGCATCAACCAGGGACACTATTGGGGCCCTGTATTACAGATAGGGGGAGTAGTATTAGCAACTCACCCCTCACATTGTTCCATAATGTGTGGTGTACAGATGCTTGCCACCACCAACAAGCTCTCATATTTTGGTAAGCCACCAGCACCTTTACCCACTGCCCACTGTTTTTAGTCAGTATTCCAATTAATACTTTCATCAAAATGCCAGCAATTCATTGCTACCACTACTTTCACCATGATGTGGAAACAACTTCTTATATATTACATTTTATGTTCCAATTGGTCTGTCATAGACCGCTAACCTCTTCAATGTTTACCAATGGCTTTTGCTATTTTCCATCATTATTAAACCTGTTGCGCCCCCCCCCCCCCCAAAAAGACTGACTTGCCATGATTTCACCACAAAAGACTGTCTTTTTTATGAACTAGGTCCGCTGGCTCTTGTAGTACTACAGCTGCGGAGCACATGCTCTCCTAGGTGTATAAATAGCTGCTCTCCACCAGAGGCTAACAGAAGGAGCAGAGACTCAGAACGCGTAGACCAGCCCACAGCCTTGCATCTTGACTGAAACCGCTCAGCTCCAAACCGGTTCCTCTGCCCGACGGTGACATCACTTCCTGACCAGCGTGGTTCTTCCTGGATCCTGTGGAAACAATCCATCCATTTCAGCCTATTGGGAGGATCCTATCCAGCTTCCCAATACCAGTGGAGCCCGCAGAGCTATGCACCATATTGGTGTGTGATGACTATCCTATGCAGCGTCTGGACAACTCTAAAATGCTATTTTTCTAGGTCTTTATGATGCTTGGTAAACGGAGGTCACTCTCGACCAACTGGGCAACACACCTATTCGTATTTTGTTTGTACCGCTCATCTATGTTGATTGCTTTACATGTATACTGTTACTCGTCTAAATAAAAAAATTACAAAAAAATCAGTTTTGCACAGAGCAGCCCAGATCCTCCTCTTCTTGGGTCCCTCTTCGGAGCACCTGGCCCTTCCCTCTTGTTGACTGCCACCAAAGCAAGCAGCTTGCTATGGGGGCACGCGAGCCGGGCAACAGCTCCGTGTCTATTCAGACACAGAGCCATGGCCCAGCCCCGTCCCCTTTCTCTCCTCATTGGCTGACTGACTTTGAACAACAGCGGGAGCCAATGGCGTCATGCTGCTGTCTCAGCCAATGAGGAGGGGAGTCCACGGCAGCTGAGACACTCCTGCAACATCGCTGGATCTAGATGGACCTCAAGTAATTATTATGGGGTGCTGGAGTGGCTGCTGCACACAGAAGGCTTTTTATCTTAATGCATAGAATGCATTAAGATAAAAAACCTTCTGCCCTTACAACCCTTCTAAGTTTCTGCATAGGGTGTACTGTACCCCTTGGCCCGGTTCTTTACCGGTCTTCGGGTCCCCGATGCCGCCATGCTGAGTATAAGAAGCTTGCTAACTGGCTCCATGTGCAAGCAGCGCTGCGCTGTGTGAATGGTCCCCGCAGGGAGGAAGGGGAGTAAATTTCTGGTGGAATCGCCTAGGCTAGGGGTGTCAAACTCAAGTCAGCTGTGGTAGACTGCTGAATGCTGAGACCGGGGAGGCAGAGATAAGGAGGTACAGCTGCATAGGGAGGTACAGGATCTGTAGGAGGAGTTCGGTCCTCCTCTCTGCTGGCAACTGCTGAGACAAGATGGGGGCAGTAAAGAAGGGTCACCGCAGCTGCAGGAGGGGTGCGAGGGCCACATGAAATGGCCTGGCAGGCCGCTTTCTTTCCGTGGACCTTGTGTTTGACACATGTGGCATAGGAGATTATAGTGGAAGTGGGGAGTAGCTACCTGTCAAAACTAGGTACCCGCTATTCCCCCCAAAAAAACCCCCAAACAAACATTGGGGAGGGGGGTGAACTTCCGTTTCTCTGTGAAGTTCCGCTTTATTGGTACAGAAACAACCCAGAAGCAAAGACTTTGCCTACAAGGCTTCCAATATGTCTGCACCAAATTGGAAAAAGATGTCAGCCAATCTGATTTATCTGAAACTAGCGAAAAAGGTGCACTGGGCAGGGCAATATACAAAACAATACAAAAGGGGTCCCCAGCATACAGACCCGGTCACCCTGCCAGAGGGAGCAAGCTGACAGGGTCACTTAAAAGCATATTTTGTAGTGAAGAGTTAACAGCCTGATATAATATTTTAGAATCCTCGTATGCTGTTCCTTACAACCCCCAATCATCTTATAAAGAAATGAGTGATATCTGGCAATTTCAGGTTCCATTACCTTGGAGAGTTCATATTGCAGCCAGCAGACACACAGCTCCATCTTCTCTTGTCCCTGGAACAAGGACATTGAGGATTGGAAGACGTTCTGTATGAACCGTTCACCTTCCTTACAGTGGCCTATCTGCTGCCTCCCTCTGTTCACCGTGTTGAGGTGTCCGACTGTACTCACCCCAGCCAGGGGTACTTCGAATGAAGTCACCAATCTCTCACCAGCTGACATAGGGTCAAAGAGGGAGAGCTCATCCAGGGCGAGGTATAGACAGGCTGGAGGGGGCCGAGGGCCGCAGGGGACACCCAGGAACTGCAGGAAGGACAGCATCAACTGGAACTTTAATGCCGGGCTGGTGATCCTGAACATAGACGGTCCAAGGTCATCAAAGAGGACCTGTAACAGGAAATGGCTGTGAGCAGAATCCAAAGGTTCATACAATAAAAAACAGACAGACATTCTCTCTTCACATAAAAAGTATTATTGCTTATGTTTATTAAAACCCTTCTGAGAGCAAAACCTAAATCCCCCCCACCCCTGAGTACACCGTAATAATTTATCCTCACCTTTTTAAAGACGATCTACTCATCTGAATCTGCTGTCCAAGTCTCTTGCCAGCACTGGTTCTGGGTTAAATCCAGCACTGCAGATGTACCCAAGCCAGTAGGTCCCTGACAGTTCCCTCAATAGACATCGAATAGAAAATGTCCATGTCATATAGGCGGTGACGTGGACACCCAAAGAAGAATCCTGTCCCATGTGCTGGGGCAGCAAAGTGGCTAAGTGGTTAGCACGTCCACCTAGCAGCACTAGGGTTGCTGGTTTGAATCCAAACCACAAGACTACCTGCATGGAGTTTGCATGTTCTCCCTGTGCCTGCGTGGGTTTCCTCCGGGTACTCTGATTTCCTCCCACACTCCAAAGACATGCTGGTAGGTTAATTGTATCCTGTTTAAATTGGCCCGAATAGGTGTATGTATGAATGCAAGTTAGTGACCTTAGATTGTAAGGTAGGGACTGATGTGAATGTACAATATATTTGTAAAGCGCAGCATAAACTGATGGCGCTATACAAGTACCAATAATGAATAAATAAATGGAAGAGGAAAGGTGGCTTGAGACTGCAGAAATACATTACCAAAGCTTTAAAGGAGTTGTAAACTCGCACTGTTTTTCACCTTAACCGCTTCAGCCCCGGAAGGATTTACCCCCTTAACGACCAGAGCACTTTTTGCGATTCGGCACTGCGTCGCTTTAACTGACAATTGCGCGGTCGTGTGACGTTGTACCCAAACAAAATTTACGTTCTTTTTTTTCCCCACAAATAGAGCTTTCTTTTGGTGGTATTTGATCACCTCTGCGTCACTTCTGATCACCGCTATAAACAAAAATAGTGACACTTGAAAATAAAAAAACATTTTTTACTTTTTGCTAGAATAAATGTCCAAAAAAAATGTTTTGAAAAAAAAGTATTCATCAGTTTAGGTCGATATATACAGTTGTGCTCATAAGTTTACATACCCTGGCAGAATTTATGATTTCTTGGCCATTTTTCAGAGAATATGAATGACAACACAAAAACTTTTCTTTCACTCATGGTTAGTGTTTGGCTGAAGCCATTTATTATCAATCAACTGTGTTTACTCTTTTTAAATCCTAATGACAACAGAAACTACCCAAATTACCCTGATCAAAAGTTTACATACCCCAGTTCTTAATACCGTGCATTTCCCCCTTTATCATCAATGACAGCTTGAAGTCTTTTGTGGTATTTGTGGATGAGGCTCTTTATCCTCTCAGATGGTAAAGCTGCCCATTCCTCTTGGCAAAAAGCCTCCAGTTCCTGGAAATTCTTGGGCTGTCTTGCATGAACTACATGTTTGAGATCTCCCCAGAGTGGCTCAATGATATTGAGGTCAGGAGAGTGAGATGGCCACTCCAGAACCTTCACTTTATTCTGCTGTAGCCAATGACAGGTCGACTTGGCCTTGTGTTGTGGATCATTGTGTCCAATGGGCAGCTTCCTGTCTGATGAATTCAAATGTTCCTCCAGCATTTTTTGATAACACTGCATTCATCTTGCCATCAATTTTGACCAAATTTCCTGTACCTTTGTAGCTCACACCTCCCCAAAACATCAGCGACCCCCCTTCCGTGTTTCACAGGCCTTGTTGACTTCTCCCCAAATGTAACGTTTATGGCTGTGGCCAAAAAGCTCAATTTTGGTCTCATCACTCCAAATTACGTTGTGCCAGGTGGTTTGAGGCTTGTCTCTGTGCTGTTTGGCGTATTGTAAGCAGGATACTTTGTGGCATTTGTGTAGTAATGGCTTTCTTCTGGTGACTCGACCTTGAAGCCCATCTTTCTTCAAGTGCCTCCTTATTGTGCATCTTGAAACAGCCACACCACGTGTTTTCAGAGAGTCCTGTATTTCACCTGAAGTTATTTGTGGGTTTTTGTTTGCATTCCGAACAATTTTCCTGGCAGTTGTGTCAAATGTTAGTTGGTCTACCTGACCGTGGTTTGGTTTCAACAGAACCCCTAACTTTCTACTTCTTGATTAGAGTTTGAACACTGCTGATTGCCATTCTCAATTCCTTGGATATCTTTTTATACCCCTTTCCTGTTTTATACAATTCAACTACCTTTTCCCGCAGATCCTTTTACAATCCTTTTACTTTCCCCATGACTCAGAATCCAGAAACGTCAGTGCAGCACTGGATGAAAGATGCAAGGGTCTGTCAGGAGTCCAGATACTCATTGGCCATTTATACACACACACTAATTACAAGCCAACGGATCACAGGTGAGGATGGTTACCTTTAATAGCCATTCAAACCCCTTTGTGTCAACTTGTGTGCAAATTATCAGACCAAAATCACCAGGGTATGTAAACTTTTGATCAGGGTCATTTGGGTAGTTTCTGTTGTCATTATGATTTAAAAAGAGTAAACACAGTTGATTTATAATAAATGGCTTCAGCCAAACACTAACCATGAGTGAAAGAAATGTTTTTGTGCTAGCATTCATATTCTCTGAAAAATGGCCATGAAATCATAAATTCTGGCAGGGTATGCAAACTTATGAGCACAACTGTATTCTTCTACATATTTGTGTAAAAAAAAAAAAAAAAAAAAAAAAAAAATCGCAATCGCCGTATATTGATCGGTTTGCGCAAAAGTTGCCGCGTTTACAAACCATGAGAATTAATTTATGGCGTTTTTACTATTTTTTTACTGGTAATGGGAGCGATCTGCGATTTTTAGCAGTACTGCGACATTGCGGCGACATGTCGGAAACTTTTGACACTTTTTTGGGACCATTGGCATTTATACAGCGATCAGTGATATGAAAATGCATGGATTACTGAATAAATGTCATTGGCAGGGAAGGGGTTAACACTAGGGGGTGATCAAAGGGTTAACTGTGTTCCCTGGGAGGTGTTACTAACTGTATGGGGGAGGAGTGTGATCGCTGCTCCCATATACAGGAAGCATACAATCACACTCCTCCCCCGTCAGAACGGAGATGTGTGGTTTACACTGATGGATCCCTGTTCTGTCACTGCGGGGGAGTGATCGCAGGTAGCCGGCGGACATAGAGTCCGCCCTACACGCTCCCTGGCTCCCCCGGAACACAGTGAGCGCGCATGCCACCGGCGGCGATATTGCAGTCGCCGTCAGGTGACAGTGATATGCAATATCGAGCCAAGTTGCCGCCGTCAAGCCACGGCAGGCGGTCGGCAACTGGATAAAGATGAAAGAATAATGACATGGCCCCCTTCCTCACCTGACCTAAACCCAATTAAGAACTTGTGGGCCCTTCTTAAATGGGTGAATTACGGTGAAGGAAAACCATACACCTCTCTGAGCAGTGTCTGGGAGGCTGTGGTTGCTGCTGCACAAAAATTGATCGTCAAGAGATCAAGAAACTGACAAACTATATGAATGGAAGGCTTATGACGGTTATATTGGTCACTGTTTTTTTATTTTTTCCTGAAATGTCAGAAATTTTTATTTGCAAATTTAGAGTTGTTTATTATTCTCACTTTAACAAATCAAAATAAATGATAGATGGGAACATTTTTGTTTTTCATTTAGCTGCATAATAATTCTGCACACTATTAATTGCTCAATAATTGTGCACACATAGATATTCTCCTAAGAAAACCAGAACCTCACTTTTACTTTCTTAATCACTTCAGCCCCGGAAGGATTTACCCCCTTCCTGACCAGGCCATTTTTTGCGATAAGGCACTGCGTTACTTTAACTGACAATTGCGGGTGGCCGGAGGACATCGCAGCCGCCGGGCCTGCGTGTTGGCTCCCCCGCCATGCAGTGCGCACCCGCAGTGTCTCGTGTACGAAACAATGTACGGGTACATCGTTTCGTGCAATAGGGCCACCCTGCCACAGTATATATGCAATGGGCGGTCCTTAAGTGGTTAAATATTCAGGTTTGAGGTTTATTAACATTTTGGATTGACAGAGCACTGTAGTTGTTCAAGAATGAAATGAATCCTCAAAAATACAACTTTCCTATTAACTGTGCACACCTTAATTGTTAATTGTGTAGAGCAGCCTTTTTCAACCAGGGTGCAGTGGCACCCTGGGGTGCCTTCTGGGTTGCCTTGACAAAAATGTCTAAAAGTTGCTCCAAAATGCCCAAAAATTGTGATCAAGCCTGCCTTTCTGTTAGACAAAGCCATAGGCTTTCATTGTGCAACATTGCAACCTTAGGCACCAGTGGCGGCTGGTGAAGTTTTTGGATGGGGGGGGCGCCAGGCCCCGCCCTTCCCTTTGACCCCTCCTACTTTTAATAAGCCCCGCCCCTTATAGAATCCACCCACACCGTCCCCTGTATTCCACATATTGTGTTAGGAGTATACAGCTCAGCATCACAGGACACAGTATACAGCTCAGCATCACAGGACACAGTATACAGATCAGCATCACAGGACACAGTATACAGCTCAGTATCACAGGGCACAATATACAGCTCAGCATCACAGGACACAGTATACAGCTCAGCGTCACAGGACACAGTATACAGCTCAGCGTCACAGGACACAGTATACAGCTCAGCGTCACAGGACACAGTATACAGGACACCGACTCGACATATGACACAGGACACTGCGACTCGACATATGACACAGGACACTGCGACTCGA
>BLSH010017222.1:222383-234695 GCA_018402905.1 Glandirana rugosa | reverse complement strand
GAAGTGAGAGGAAATATCTCCAACAGTAAATCCACCCAGTAAGTGACAGACCGCAATAGAACTCTGAGGGCTTGTACATGTACGTCAAAATGTGGCAATGGACACACTTTAACCCCTTCACACCAACGTAACACATATAGGCGGCTTCACTGGACTGGGCTTTTTTACGTGGGGCCACAATTTGTCTTTGTGCCGGGAGTGCGACACACAGATCGCTCCCAGCACAGGGACCGGGGTGTCTCAGCGGCAGACCTGAGTCCGGTACTAACAATCGGGACCCGGATCAGGGTCATCTGATCGCTGTGATAGCCTCCGATTGGCTATCACAGTGATCAGTCACTGTGAAACAAGCCCCTGTGTTTCTCTCTCTGTGAATGGAGGGGAGAGATACATTGTATCGCTCTCTGTTCTTGCAGTGAGAAGAAAAAAAAAAAAAAAAAGATATATATATATATATATATATATATATTTATTATTATTATTATTATTATTATTATTATTAATAAATAATATGACAACAGCTGCCCTTAGAAAGACGTCATCATAAAGAATAGACGTCATATAGATGTATATATTCTGGGAGTGTTGGGTGCAGACATCACATCTGGTGTGCAGCGTGGAGCAGCAGCAGGAAGGTAAGCGGGATCCGGACCAGGGCAGAGCAGATGGCACACGTGATATGCAACATGGGAACGCTATAGCAGAAGGTGAGCGGAAACCGTAAAGAGGACTGCGTGGACAACTGGGGGATTAGAGCAGGAGAAAATAGGATTTTTTGACTTAACGTAAAATCCTTTTCTCTGAGTTCATTGACGGACGCAGCCTCTTATCCTTGACATGTGGGGTTTATGCGCCTTTCACTAGGAGTGGACTAGGCAGTCCTCACTTGGCATAACCCCTCCTGCCCTGCTCAGCAACTCAGTTCGTAACAAGCAGTACAAACTCAAAGAGGGGTGGGTGCTGCGTCCGACTCAGAGAAAAGGATTTTACGGTAAGTCAAAAAATCCTATTTTCTCTTTCGTTCATTGACGGACGCAGCCGCTTATCCTTCACATGTGGGGACGTCCCAAAGCAGTGTCAAAACGAGCGGTGGGCAACAACAACAACTGTACCCAACAGAAAAGTTCTCCGGGAGGCGCCCGACGCGCCTCACACCACCGCCTGCAAAACTTTGCGGTCAAAAGCAGCATCCGAGGACGCTACAATATCAACTCTGTAAAATTTTGAAAAAGTGTGCACCGAGTTCCAAGTGGCCGCCTTGCACACCTGAGAAACCGACGCCTGATGTCGGAAAGCCCAGGAGGTCGCCAGATACACCCGTAGAGCCCTAACCACATCCAGGGAGTGCAAAGCAACCTCCTTAGGATGAGACGGGCGCGGACACAGCGAATGTCCTCATTGATGTGAAAAGAAGAGACCACCTTTGGTAGGAAGGAAGGAGAAAGGCGCAAAACCGCCTTGTCCCTATGTAGGACCAAGTACGGAGACCTACAGGACAGAGCCGCCAGCTCAGACACCCACCTAGCGGATATAATAGCCACCAGGAAAGCCACTTTTTGCAAAAGCAGCTAAAGGGAAATTTCCCTGATATTTTCAAAAGGCGGCTACCAAAGCACTGAGAGGACCAGATTAAGGTCCCAAAGGCGACCATACCTGGGGAGCGACATGACGAACCCCCTGGACAAAGGTACGAATCAATGGATGCGTCGCCAAAGGACGCTGAAAAAGAATGACCAGGGCAGAAACCTGCCCCTTGAGAGTGCTCAATGCCAGCTTGTGGTCTAGGCCTTGTTGAAGGAAGGCCAGCACCCGAGCCACTGAACAGAACGGGGTTCCACACCTCCGCCTCGCACCAGGCAATGTAAGCCTTCCAGGTGCAGTGGTATATTTTGTGTGAAAAGGACTTGCGCGCCTTGGGGAACACACTATTCGGGGAACACATCGATCAATATCCCAAGGGGGGCCCCCGACCTATTAGGGCCCCCGTCAGGGTCCGACTCATCCCAGAGGCAGGAGAGGGGTACGGCCCGCCATACGCCCAAGTCCCTGCCCGGGAAACCCAGGACCGCCTCGCTGCCAGCTACTAGAAAATGGTGGCCGGACCACCGCAAAATGGCGACGGCCGCGGCTACCAACCATGCGGCCGGCCCCACCAAAGGTAAAGGGCGCCACTAAGGGCCCCCACGTCCCAGGGGACCCCAAGAGGAGGTGGGGGGAAACGAGCAGCGGCCATGCAGCATAGGGGGAGGGAGAGGGGAGGGGGGTGCAGAAAAGGGGGAACCAGCCCGCCAGCCTAACACCCCAGGGGAGGAACCCGCCTGCCTGTCCCGCACCCCGGGGGGGGAGCGTACTTACCCATCCAGACAGGCGTAGCGGGTCGCCACCCGAGACAGACCTGCCACCCAGCCAGTTTGGGGGGCGCTGCCGGCCATGCGACACCCATGACGCGAGCCTGAGGACCCGGTCCTAAGTGCGCTGGCGGGACGTTTAACCCGCCGGCCGCCCCGCACGGAACGAGGCCCGGCGCGGCTGACCCCGCGTGCGGCTAAAGGTCGGCTGGCATCCGTTGGCCACACTGGGGAGACTACCTGGATCTAGGATATCCAGCCTGTCACCCAGCCGGCTACTTGATTGCATTCTTCATCAGATGTCTTGAGAAAAAAAGAAAAAATGGGGAACCGCAGATCCCAGCAGGGAGCCAGGTCCTACTCCTTGCACTAGGCTGAAAAAACTGAGTTGCTGAGCAGGGCAGGAGGGGTTATGCCAAGTGAGGACAGCCCCCTGGGAGGGGCTGTGTCTGCTTTTAGCTGAACTACGTTCTGCCTAGTCCACTCCTAGTGAAAGGTGCATAAACCCCACATGTCAAGGATAAGAGGCTGCGTCCGTCAATGAATGAAAGAGAAACTAGCAATGTCACACATGCTGTGCAGCGTGGGAGCAATATAGCAGGAGGTGAGCGGGGACCATAGAGAGGTGTGGTACAGCAAACCAGGGCATCAACAGAGCTGGAGGTTCCTACTGAACGGGGATCAGCAGAGCTGGGGGTACTACTGAGCAGATGATCTGCTGAACAAGGGTACCAATGAGCTGGGGATCTGCTGAACGAGGGCAACAATGAGCTGGGGATCTGCTGAACAAGGGTACCAATGAGCTTGGAATCTTCTGAACAAGGCTACTAATGAACTGGGGATCTGCTGAACGAGGGTACCAATGAGCTTGGAATCTGACGAACAAGGGTAACAATGAGCTGGGGATCTGCTAAACGGGTACTACTGAGCTGGCGATCTACTGGGCCCCTTTATAACAAATAGAAAATCAATGCAAACACAGGGCATTTGCCAGGCTTTATTAAAATGAAAAAAGCACCATCAATGCATTATTAAAGCATCACAGAAACATTAAAGCAAGTGTAATGAGCCCTGAGAGGTTTCAACAGAAAGAAAGTGCTCTTCCACACTAGCAGCTGGGGAACAGTAAGACCGTAACAACAGATAGCTGAGCCACCGTGGATCACTTTTAAAAGAGCGGTAAACATTACTGTCATTTTGCAAGAGTCCAAAGGGAGGCCTTCTGAATCCTGTAGCAAGATCATGGAGGGCATTTTAATCTTTTAAAGTGTAACTCCACTTTTGTTGAGAAAAAAAAAACATTCCCCCCTAGGTGATCTATGTACATTACAAGGATTAGAACAACCTTTGTCGCAGATTCCTACCTTTTGTTATTCTGAAGAGATCCCTCTGTGTTTCTCTGTGCCTCTGTACTGAGTGAGTCTAATGGGAGTGGTTTCATATTTATCTGTCAGCTGTAGGGCACTAATAAGGTAAGCTGCTGGGCCTGCATCCCTTTAGACGTGTTCCTATTGGAAGTATCTCTTCAAAAAAAAAAAATGACATTTTTGTTGCAGGGGATGCCTGAAATCTGACTTATATCTTAGGCAGAATTCTGGGAAAATTGGTGAGCCAATCACACAAGCAGGAAATGTTGTTTCTAGGGAGTGGTCAGTACACATTCTGTGTACAGAACAACGCCAGGTATCCATATTGCACTACATTTCCAGAAAATGACAGCGGCTGCAGATTGAAAAGGAAAGGTCATTTTTAAGAACATTCAATTACAATATGACTTGTGTCACAATTATATGCGCTATGTTATTTTTTTCTTTATTCGTGATTTTTTTTCCCCCCACGAAAGTGGACTTACCCTTTAAACTTTTGCCTAATGACTAGAAAGGTTCTGAACTCTCTCACCTGTCTCTCGGGATCCTCGCAGTCTTCCTCCGTCTGCTTCTTATCTGGGTCCGCTCTCCATGGTAAGAAATGTCTAGCCTCCCGCAAACTCTCCATGTCCAACCAGATCTTATGACGGGGAAGACTCTTGTCTTTTATATCAAGGTCCTCCTCCACATCCTCCTCTTCCTCCTCCCCTGAAAACACACATGGCCAATAATTGATCAAAGAACAGTTTTACTTTAAAGATTATGCTTTTATCAGGTTGTTTTCAATCACTAAATATTCCCAAAATTACCACTTTACTTGTTGGCAAGCAAACGATGTGCACAGGAAGTTACAGTGAGTTACCCACCATTTCTGCCCTTTTCCTGCCCTGCTCCATCCATCAGAAGTCTTCATAAAGCTATAACAGTCACATTTAGGCCTCATGTACACTGGGTGTTTAAGCCCTGGATGTACGAGAGTCCGGCATTTAGGTGCAGGCAGAAGGCACAGGTGCACTGTCCAACCCTGCAAAACTCTGAGTGGCTGAAAGCTGCATCAGGTGCTAATTACATTTAGTGCAGGATACACCTAGGACAGGGGGAGAGTTACTAAAACTGGAGTACTTAGGTCTGGTGCAGCTGTGCATAGTAGCCAATCAGCTTCTAACTTCAGTTTGTTCAATTAACCACTTGACGTGCCAAAGGTTACTATTGAATGGGGGATCAGCAGAGCTGGGGGTTACTAATGAGCAGGGGATCAGCAGAGTTAGGAGTACAACTGGGCAGGTGATCTGCTGAACAAGGGTACTAATAAGCCGAGGATCTGCTAAACAAGGGTACTAATAAGCTGAAAATCTGCAGAACGAGGGTACTAATAAGCTGAGGATCTGCTGAACGAGGGTACTAATAAGCTGGGGATCTGCTGAGCAGGGGTACTACTGAGCTGGGGTTATACTGGGCCCCCTTAAAACATATAGAAAACCAACGCAAACCCAGGGTATTTGCCAATCTTCATTAAAGCTTCAAAAAAGCATTATCAATGCATCACTGAAGTATCAACAAAAGATGTTGAGGCATTGTCCATTTTAATGTGAGTTGAAATCGATGCAATGTACCTTCCTGGCGAGGCCATTTTTTGCGTTATTGTAAGGGACAATTGCATGGTCATGCGACACTGTACCCAAATAAAATGTATGTCCCATTTTTCCCCACAAATATAGCTTTCTTTTGGTGGTATTTGATCACTTCTGCGGTTTTTATTTTTTGCACTATAAACAAAAAAATTAGTTCTGAAAAAATAAATAAATTACACACACACACACACACAGTATGTCACAAGAGTGTACGGCTTGTATAACAGTGTAAATTTGCTGTCCCCTCAAAGTAACTGAACACACAGCCATTAATGTCTAAACCGCTGGCAACAAAAGTGAGTACACCCCTAAGTGAAAATGTCCAAATTGGGAAAAATTTTCCATTTTCCCTCCCCGGTGTCATGGGACTCGTTAGTGTTATGAGGTCTCAGGTGTGAATGGGGAGCAGGGGTGTTAAATTTGGTGTTATTGCTCTCACTCTTTCATACTGGTCACTGGAAGTTCAACATGGCACCTCATGGCAATGAACTCTGAGGATCTAAAAAAAAGAATTGTTGCTCTACATAAAGATGGCCTAGACTATAAGAAGATTGCCAAGACCCTGAAACCGAGCTGCAGCACGGTGGCCAGAGAGTGGTTTAACAGGACAGGTTCCACTCAGAACAGGCCTCGCCATGGTCGACCAAAATAGTTGAGTGCACATGCTCAGCGTAATATCCAGAGGTTGCCTTTGGGAAATAGACATATCAGTGCTACCAGCATTGCTGCAGAGGTGGGGGGTCAGCCTGTCAGTGCTCAGACCATACGCCGCACACTGCATCAAATTGGTCATGTCAAGCATGGTGGTGGGAGTGTCATGGTCTGGGGCTGAATGAGTGCTGCCGGCACTGGGGAGCTACAGTTCATTGAGAAAACCATGAATGTTAACATGTAATGTGACATACTGAAGCAGAGCATGATCCCCTCCCTTCGAAGACCAGGCTGCAGGGCAGTATTCCAACATGATAACGACCCCAAACACACCTCCAAGATGACCACTGCCTTGCTAAAGAAGTTGAGGGTAAAGGTGATGAACTGGCCAAGCATGTCTCCAGACCTAAATCCCATTGAGCATCTGTGGAGCATCCTCAAATGGAAGGTGGAGTAGCACAAGGTCTCAAACATCCACCAGCTCCGTGATGTCGTCATGGAGGAGTGGAAGAGGACTCCGGTGGGAACCTGTGACGCTCTGGTGAACTCCATGCCCAAGAGGTTTAAGGCAGTGCTGGAAAATAATGGTGGCCACACAAAATATTGACACTTTGGGCCCAATTTGGACATTTTCACTTAGGGGTGTACTCACTTTTGTTGCCAGCGGTTTAGAAATGAATGGCTGTGTGTTGAGTTATTTTGAGGGGACAGCAAATTTACACTGTTATACAAGCTGTACACTCACTACTTTACATTGTAGCAAAGTGTCATTTCTTCAGTGTTTCACATGAAAAGATATAATAAAATATTTACAAAGATGTGAGGGGTGTACTGTATATATATATGAGTGACATTATGCAAGGTGCCACAAGGACAGGACAGGTGATACTTGTCGTCTCGCATGCGATCACTTTGAGGCGACTAGCGAGAGTCCAACCCGGGTTTTGCCAGCCATCGTGGCAGAGCTGGTTCTGGTCCTGACTTTCTGGTCCACTCAAACCCCTCTCCACCTGCATTTAATGACCAGGAAGAGAGCAGAGGAGAACTCTATCTTGGATCTCAGAGGGAGAAAGCGGAGTGAGCTCTGTGTGCTAATTTGGACTCAAAGATCAAGGTTTGCACTGTGCTTATGTTTTGTGGGTGTCGGGGACAGCTCCAAACTGTATAGAGAGGGACCCATGGGGACACTCGTGACTACCAGACGGCGGTCTTTGAGATTGACACCCCTTGCGGTAATGTGAGTCATTCAGTGGTGGTGGTACGTTCACTACTTTGACGCCCTAGTGGGCAGGGATTTTCCCCATTTTTGAAGGTTATGGGAAGGCACGGGGAGTCTGGAGAATAGAGCTCCCCCTGCTGCGGAAGCATGGACCTCTCGCCAGACTGGTTTTGCCAAATGGAAGGGGAGACTGGTGGCAGGAACAAGGAGGGAGGAGACCCTCTTTCCTTTCCTGTACTGGCTGGGGAGCCGGAGGAGCTGGGTGGGGGGCTAATGACCCTGACAATGTCTCTGACGGTGAGAGTGAACCGAATATAGTACCCGACTTAGAGGTCTGGAAAGAGGACTTCTGTACAGAACTACGGGATGTCACTCTCCTTGGATCCAGAGAAAATGTGAAGGTGATGGATGGGGAACCTGCGGACCCTAACTGGGGGGTGTCTTTTCCCTACATGGCGCTTAAAAATAATGTGTTTTATCAGGTGGTGAAACGCAGGGAGGACCAGGTGGAACAGTTATTGGTTCCCAAACCCTTCAGCAGGATGGTGCTAGATCTGGCCGATGGACATATAATGGGAGGACATATGGGTATGGGGAAAACCATGGAGAGAATAACCCAGATATTCTTCTGGCCTGGGTTGTATGCAGACGTCCAAGAATACTATAAATAATGCCGTGAGTATCAAATGACGGCCCCGGCACCCCATTTTCATAGCCCTCTTTTCCCACTTCCCATAATTGAAGTGCCATTCGAGCGAATTGCCATGGATCTTATGGGACCAGTAGTAAAATCTGCAAGGGGACTCCAGCACATCCTGGTGATCCTGGACTATGCGACCCGCTATCCTGAGGCCATACCCTTGCGGAATACCTCTGCTAAGACTATCGCCAAGGAATTGGTCCAGGTGTTTAGTCGGGTGGGGATCCCTAAAGAAGTCTTGACGGATCAGGGTACCATGTTCATGTCCAGAGTGACCAGAGAATTGTGCAAGTTGTACAAAGTCTCCCATCTCTGTACCTATATTTACCACCCCCAAACTGACGGTCTGGTGGAAAGGTTTAACAAGACCCTCAAGAGTATGCTAAAAAAAGGTGGTGGATAAAGATGGGGGAAAATCAACAATCTCCCCCGACCTCCTCTTATATCATAACACTTCCCTTTAACCGCATACTCTCCCTGACCCTCTCCTTGTCTCTCCCCCTCCCCTACGCCCTCACCCCTGGATCCCTAACATAAGACGCATTGCCTGATTTCTGACGAGCAATGCAAGAGCACATATGATCACCTCCTTCTACTTAATTGCTCACCAAAAGGTTGAATCCTTATAACCCTTGTTATTTCAATGTTATTTCAATGTTTATATGTACATTAAAGGCACCACTGCGCTGGAATGCCTACTGAAATATTATCGTGTTCGTGTACATGCCTTTTCCTTCCTAATAAAACTTTATGGAACTAAAGATGGGGGAAATTGAATTTTTTTGCTGCCGTGCCTAATGTTTGCCATACGAGAGGTTCCACAGGCGTCTACGGGGTATTCACCCTTTGAACTCTTGTATGGTAGACATCCCAGTGGGCTGCTAGAGGTCGCAAAAGAGACGTGGGAAGGAGAGGCCACCGCATAAAGAAGCATCATAGAGCACGTCTCCTTGATGCAGGATCGAATCGCAGCTGTCCTGCCCCTTGTAAGAGAGCATATGGAGCAAGCCCATGAAGCCCAGAGAGAAGGGTTTACAATCGGGGTGTCCCCACGGTTGAAAGTAAATTCCTGGCAAAGTGGTAGGGTCCCTTTGAGATTAGGGAAAGAGTAGGGGAAGTAAACTACAAAAAATTTACCAGCTTGGGAAAAGGAAACCGGAGCAGTTTTACCATGTTAATCGCCAAAAACCATGGAAGGACAGAGAGTTTATTGGCGGTGCCCACTTAGATCCCCATAACTCCATAACTGTCCCCATCACCGAGTCCTTGTCACTGATGCAACAAAACAACTTTAACCACTTCAGCCCTGGAAGGATTTCACACTTTAGGACCAGAGCACTTTTTGTGTTTCGGCACTGCGTCGCTTTAACTGACAATTGCGCAGTCGTGCGGCGTTGTACTCTAAATGAAATTTGCGTCCTTTTTTCCCCACAAATAGAGCTTTCTTTTGGTGGTATTTGATCACCGCTGCGTCATTTCTGATCGCCGCTATAAACAAAAGAAGAGCGACAATTTTGAAAAAAAAACAAATTTCTTACTTTTTGCTAAAATACAAATCCAAAAAAAAAAATATATATAAAAAAACATTTTTTTCAACGGTTTTGGCCGATTTTATATTCTTCCTCATATTTGTAATAAAAAAAAAAAAAATTGCAATCAGCGTTTATGGATTGGTTTGCGCAAAAGTTGCCGCGTTTACGGATGATGAGAATTCATTTTTGGGGTTTTTATTTTTTTTTACTAGTAATGGCGGCGATCTGCGATTTTTAACATTACTGCGATATTGCAGCGGACATGTCGGACCATTTTGACACTTTTTTGGGACCATTGGCATTTATACAGTGATAAGTGCTATAAAAATGCACTGATTACTGTGTAAATGCCATTGGCAGTGAAGGGGTTACCCTGGGGGGAGCGCTCTAAGGGTTAAAGGTGTTCCCTGGGCGTGTTCTGACTGTGTGTGGGCTGCCCTAGCAGGGGAAGGGGAGTGATCACAGCTTCCATATAGAGGAAGGCTGCGATCACCGCCCTTCCCCACCTCACAGAACGGAGATACGTGTTTACATGCACGGACCCCCATTCTTTCACTCCGGGGGGGGGGGGGCATCGCGGGTTACCGGCGGAGATAGAGTCCGCCACACCTGCTCCCTGGCCCCCCCCCGGACGCAGTGAGCGCTGGAAGCTGTGATCACTCCCCTTCCCCTGCGGTTGGCAAGCGGTTAAGAAATTTGTCAGCAAAAAGAGAGACTTTTCCTCTTCCCTGCCCAGACTGACCACTGTACTACAACATGACATAATCATGGAACCAAGGGTCTGTGTAAATGTAAAACCCTACCGAATACCTGAGGCTAGATGAGAGGTGGTGATGAGCAAAATAAAAACCATGTTAGACGTGATAGAGGAGTCCCACAGGGCCTGGTCGAGTCCTATAGTGCTGGTCCCAAAGCCCGATGGCACTATCCGGATCTGTAACGATTTCAGGAAGCTGAATGACGTGTCTAAGTTTGACGCATACCCGATGCCGCAGGTTGACGAACTTGTGGACAGGTTGGGAGGTGCCTGGTACATAACAACCCTAGACCTAACTAAGGGATACTGGCAGATACCCCTGAGGATGCAATGGGAAAAACAGCCTTCTTTACCCCAGAGGGGTGCTTCCAATACATGCGAATGCAGTTTGATCTGCATGGGGCCCCTGCATCTTTCCAGGGGATGATGGACAAAACTTTGAGGCTGCATTGGCCCTATGCAGCGGCCTATCTGGATGATGTTGTCATCCGCAGCCCAATCATATCTGCCCCGGGTACAGGCAGTGGTAGATTTGCTGAGGGTAGCAGGTTTAACAGCCAACCCGAAAAAGTGTGCCATAGGTCTAGAGGAGGCCAAATACCTTCGGTATGTTATTGATCGGGGTCCGATTAAGCCCCAGACCAATAAAATTGAGGACATTCAAAAGTGGCCCCAACCGGTGAACAAGAAACAGGTTTGTGCCTTTCTGGGGATTACAGGGTATTACCAACGCTTCATCCCCGACTTTGATACCATTGCCATCCCTCTGACTGATCTGATGAAGGGTAGAGGGTCAGGAATGGTTAAGTGGAATCCCAAAGCCGAGAAGGCCTTCCAGAAATTGAAGCAAGCCCTTTGTGGACAGCCGGTGCTCGTGAACCCAGACTTCACAAAGGAGTTTGTGGTTCAAACCGACGCCTCTGAGGTGGGACTAGGTGCTGTTCTGTCCCAGATCAGAGACGGTGAGGAGCACCCGGTCGTCTACTGAAGCAGGAAGCTTAATAGGCATGAAAGGAATTATGCCATTGTGGAGAAGGCGTGCCTGGCTATCAAGTGGGCCTCAGAGGCCTTAAAATACTACCAGTTGGAAAGGTCATTCAGCCTAGTCACCGACCATGCCCTCCTTAAGTGGATGTGTAACAACCGGGAGAATAATAGTTGGGTGACTAGGTGGTTCCTGGCCATACGGCTGTTTAAGTTCTCAGTGGAACACCGGGCCAGAAGGCTCCAAAATAATGCAGATGGTCTTTCCCGGGCCCACTGCATGGTCGGGACAGTTGCTCCACCCGAGGGGCTTGAGCAAAGGGATATGTGACGTTATGCGAGGCGCCATAATGGACGGGCGGTACTTGTCGCCTCGAATGCGATCACTTTGAGGCGACTAGCGAGAGTCCAACCCGGGTTTTGCCAGCCACCGTGGCAGAGCTTGTTCCAGTCCGGACGTTCTGGTCCACTCAAACTCCTTTTCACCTGCATTTAATGACCAGGAAGAGAGCAGAGGAGAGCTCTATCCTGGATCTCAGAGGGAGAAAGCTGAGTGAGCTCTGCGTGCTAATTTGGACTCAAAGAACAAGGCTTGCACCGTGCTTATATTTTGTGGGTGTTGGGGACAGCCCCACAATGTATAGAGAAGATCCTGATTGTTTCGTTTAGCGTTGGACGGCGAGGTTTTGTTTTCTGTTTTTTTATGTGTTTTGATCTTGTAAACCTGTAATAAACCTGGCAAGCCGCCAGATTTTAACCGCTTAACAACCGCCCTATAGACAAAAGACGTCTACAGGGCGGTCGCTTAATTCTGGGAGGACGTCTATTGACGTCCTCCCAGAATCGCGGTTCCCGCGCGCAAATAATGTCCAAATGTTCTAGTTTTGTGTATTTTTTTGTCTTTTGTTTTGGAGCGGCAGGTTGCGATTTGCTTTGTTAGTCCTAGAAGAGATATGTAACACCCCGACAGGGGTTGTGGGTGTTTTATATTCGTGCCACGTTCGGAACAAGAAACTCAGGTTTAATCGTGCGTCTCGAGTGAGTCGAAAGAGGGAGACTCTAGGTCCTATCTCGAGAGGAGACGAGAGAAGGACCAGTAATTTACGTCCACTTTTCCTCAAAC
>BLSH010017222.1:181242-195908 GCA_018402905.1 Glandirana rugosa | reverse complement strand
TTTGCTAGAAAATGACTTAGAACCCCCAAACATATATATATTTTTAGCAGCAACCCTAGAGAATAAAAACACTTTCATGAATTAAAAAAAAAAAAAAAAAGCACAATATGTACCCCATTTTTTTTGTAGAATGTGAAAGTTGATGTTACGCCGAGTAAATAGATACCCAACATGTTGCGCTTTAGAATTGCGCACGCTCATGGAATGGCGCCAAACTTTGGTACTTAAAAACCTCCAAACGGTGGCGCTTTAAAAACATTTTTTACGGATTACCAGTTTAGAGTCACAGAGGAGGTCTAGTGCTAGAATTATTGCTCTTGCTCTAACGTTTGCAGTGATACCTCACGTGTGGTTTGAATGCTGTTAACCTATGCAGGCGTGACCTATGTATGCATTTCTTGTAGGGGAGCTTTAAAAAATATAATTATTTTTACACCTTTCCTTTAATTTTTTATTTTTGATCACTTTTATTTCTATTACAAGTAATGTAAACATCCCTTGTAATAAGAATAGGGTATGGCAAGGTCCTCTTTACAGAGGGATCTGGGATCTATAAGTCCCCACATCTCTCCTCTATGCTGGAAAGCCTGAAATTAAAAAAAAATTGATCTCAGGCTTTCCAGCTAAAACAGCAGCGTTTACATCTACCAGAGCCGGAATTGACGTCATTCTGACCACCAAGGGTCATAGAGCTGGCTGGGGACCATCTGGCCCCCGGCCAGCTCTATGGTAAACCACCCCTGCTGGGGGATTCATTCTCTGCCTCCCCGATCGCAAGGAAGAAACCGGAGAAGCACCAGAGGGCAGCAAGAGGGGGGCGATGTCCCCTCCCGCCACCTGTAAAAGCAATGAAGCGGCTAAACAGCCGTTATGATGGCTTTTACATGTGAGGAAATCGCTGGGTGAAAAAAGATCTCTTAATCTTGCCTGCAGCTGCACCCATCAGACCGATATCTCCACTCAAAGTCCAGGATGTCATATGGGCAGCAAGGGGTTAAAGCTTCACCTATGGAGATTTTTAGGTACCGTTGTTTAGAACTGTTCTACGGGCATACGCACATTTAAAGTGTGACATGTTTGGTATCTATTTACTCGGTGCAACATTATCTTTTATATTTTACAAAAAAAAAAATGGGTATTTTATTGTGTATGTGTGCACTAAAATTCATTGAAGTGTACTTTTTCCTGAATATTTGCATTTAATAAACTGCTGCGCAAATATTGTGCGACATAAAAAAATTGCATCACCCACCATGTTATTCTCCAGGGTCTGTGCTTAAAATAATTCATAATGCTTGGGGGTTCTAAGTAATTTTCTGGCGAAAAAAAAAATGGTAATTTTTGCATGTAGGAGAGAAAAGTCAGAATTGGCTCAGAGTGGAACTGGTTCGCCTGTAATACAGATATATTGAGCGTGTATTCCCCTGGTGGCACATGCCCTGCAGGCCGCCCGCTGTGTACTGAAGTGTACTCACCACACATGGAGCGCTCGGTGCCCGGCACAACTGGATGAGACAGCATGCTGCCATCTAGTACGGCGGCGAGAGTGGAGAGACATTTTCCGTAGATGGCGATCACTTTGGAGACGGAGAAGGTGCTGAAATGACTCTGAGAGAAGAGAAGGTATTTCTGCCAGAGCTGCGGGTCATTGGGGTGTAGAAAAACCAGCTTCTGCCACTCCTTCAGCAGTGCGGGGGCCTCCCAGAACTCTGCGCACAGCCGCAACCGCGCCAACTTCAGCTCCGTGCTGCCCGGATTGCTCTCAATGGCTCTGTCCAGGATAGACAGCTTCTTCTCCAGGACCAGTTTGAAGGACATGCGATAGCTGTCCACCTCTCCCTCGCAGGTGGAGTACATGCTGGGCTGTGCCAACAACTCGTCCTTTAAAGAGTAAAGAAATAAAGAAGATAACAGCATAATAATTTATATCCAAAACTCTTTGTGATCATGTTGTGCCTCACTTTCATGTAATTGTTTTGTGTTGTATTGAACTTCATTAGGTTATTGTTCCATAGTATGCTGACATCTAGTGGAGGTTTGGGCCACCGCAACCTTGACTTTGGTATCTTTCTCTGTCCTCCCCTCCTTTTCGGTGCTAGTTTAGTCCCAGCTAGACCCTCACCACTTCTTCCATGTTTCCTCAGTCAGTGATAGTTGTGCACAGAGACAGAGCTAGGGAAAGTCATGGTATGCTTACATCGTTGGTAAAGGTGAATAAAGACACCAGTCCATCAGTTCAAGGTGTATGGGTGTATATGTGTGTGTGTATTTAAGTCTGTACCATTTACATACAGTGCCTTGAAAAAGTATTCATACCCCTTGACATTTTCCACATTCTGTCATATTACAACCAAAAACGTAAATGTATTTTATTGGAATTTTATGTGATAGACCAACACAAAGTGGCACATAATTGTGAAGTGGAATGAAAAAAGGAAAATGATAAATGCTTTTCAAAATGTTTTACAAATAAATATCTTAAAAGTGTGGCATGCATTTGTATTCAGCCCCCTTTATTCTAATACCCCTAACTAAAATCGAATGGAACCAATTGCCTTCAGAAGTCGCTTGATGAGTAATCTCACTATAAATACAGCTGTTCTGTGAAGCCCTTCAGAGGTTTGTTAGCTAGAGCTATTTTGCAAAGAATGGGCAAAAATGTCCTCTCTAGATGTACAAAACTGGTAGAGACTTCCCCAAAAATACTTGCAGCTGTAATTGCAGAGAAAGGAGGTTCTGCAAAGTATTGACCCCGGGGGGTGAATACAAATGTACCCCACACTTTACAGATACTTATTTGTAAAAAATTTTGAAATTCATTTATCATTTTCCTTCCACTTCACAATTATGTGCCACTTTGTGTTGGTCTATCACATAAAATCCCAATAAAACACATTTACGTTTTTGGTTGTAACATGACAAAATGTGGAAAATTTCAAGGGGTATGAATACTTTTTAAAAGGCACTGTATATCCCTGAATACTGCATTCTAGACTGTACTCCTAAGATGCCCATCTACAAGTTTTTTTTTCATTTTTCGACAATACCTGTAAACATCACCAACTGTGGAAGGCAGTTCCACATCCTTGCTGCTCTGACAATAAAGAACCCCTTACGCAGCTTAAGGTTAAAGCGCTTCTTACACTTCAAAAGACTGGAAATAAATCTTCTGTACTGCACTTAGCTTAAAGCGGAGTCTCCTGTGAAAAAAAAAACTGTAGCTGCTGACTTTTAAAAGACAGCCACTCACCTGTCCCACGATCCAGTGGTGTGCTCACCCCAGTCGGTTTCACTCGCTGTCTTCTTTTCTCGGCGGCGGCATCTTCACCCAGGTGCCCACAGCACATGCACGAGCAGCGCATCATGAGTGGTGGATGCAGTCTTCTGGGTCCTATCAGTGTCAGACTGCAGGGGTGGGGGTTACCTCCCTGCGCTCCTCAAAAGTGCCAATTATTCAGGAGCGGGGGAAGAATCCTTAAAGCGGAATTTCCCTTTTTGGTGGAGTTTAGCTTTAAAGGATACGTTCATCTTTGGGAACATGTGACATGTTCCCAATGCTGCAGCCCAATCCCCCCACCCACCCCTCCTGTGACAGCAGTACGGGAAGAAGTTCCCCGTACCAGCTGTCACTTTTTGAAATCAGCGCAGCCATGCAGGGCTCCACCCACGTGGCCCCATCATTCATTCATTCACACAGCTGTGTGTGAGTGAATGAACTACAAGCTCCGACATCCTTTGTTGGCAGTCGGCTTGTAGTTCTCAATGAACTACCACGGCGACGTGGAGCACTGCGGTAGTTCATTGATTCTTCCTGTCAGATTTTATCTGCTTTACCGTTTTACCTGCAAAAAATGTGCATTATTTTTATCTAAAAAGTGAACTTATCCTTTAACCCTTTCCCGCCAGCAGTACGCAGATATGCTGCCTCATGAAGTGTGTCCTTATCCTTGAGGCGGCATATATGCATACCTGTCTTTGTGCTGAGAGTGTGCCGCAGAGTGGGCCGCACAGTGCGCTCTCAGGACATAGACCGGACTGTCAACGAGAGCCCCAGGTCTTGTACTAATGAACGGAACCCGGGACTCCCAGGTCCAGGTCACCTGATCACAGTGATCAGTCACTTCATACCCACGATAAATGCGATAAAGGGTCCAATGAATTGGATGCCACTGACTAGTGAGGGTGCAGTCTGAAGAGAGGCAAGTCCAGAACTAAAGCACACTGCAGAAATAGGAAGGATTAGCCCAGCCACTGCACACGTCTCCAGGCCTGTGTGGTTAGCAGGTAAAAGCAGCTCTGATTCATCCAGGCCATGTCCCAAACATCATGTTTCTTCCCCCACCCCCGGGGCTTAAAGGGATTGTAACGGTACGTTAAAAAAAAAAAAAAAATTATACTTACTTACTCTGTGCAATGGAATCGCACAGAGCAGACCGGGAACCTCCTCTTTTTAGGTCCCCCCCTCTCTGGCCAGTGTCCCTATGGGAAGCCGCTTCCCATGGGGGTACTCGTGTATGCTCGCACCCGAGTCCCTCTGCTGCGTTAATGGACACAGACAGCAGAACTGGGCCTGCCCCCCTCCATCACTGGCTTTGATTGACAGCACTGAGAGCCAATGGCTCCCAGTGCCCCAGCAAAGCCAGCGAGTGAGGTTGAAAAAAGATCTGCAGTCGTGCACAGCGATGGATAAAATGAGGTCTCAGTTAAGGTAAAGGGGGGGGGGGGCAGTGTGAGGAGTGAATGCCGACACCTAAACATTTTTTATCTTAATGTAAGTATTGCATTAAGGTAAAAAATATTTAGGCTTTACAATCACTTATGGGCTTTATATCCATGATTAAGGCCCAGGTGCTGGGTTGGCAACCATCAGTAAATTTACGGACAGTTTGTAAATAATCAGTAACTTTTACAATTGTCTGCAACTATCAGGGGCTGATAATTTGTCATGCGGCGTTGACTTTTTAAGTGTAAACCAGGCAAATTTCTTGGTTATGGGTATCGTCAGTATTTCCATATCATGTTTTTACTGTTTAAATATCAGTGGTCTTAGTTTTTAATTGAAGTTCTATAATTTTTCAGGTTGTCAGTAAAAGAAATGTGCCCCATCCGTAAACTTTCCGTGTTTTGTCACTAAAGAATGCTGCGGGAGGTTGGCAACACTGCCTGGGGGCAGGACGAAACATGTTGGGGGCATGGCCTGGATGAATCAAAACTGCTTTTACCTGCTAACCACTCATGCTGGGAGAGGTGTACGGCAGCCGGGCTATTCCTTCCTATTTCTGCAGTCACTGTATAGCCTGCCCATGTGGTTTCTTTCTCTTCTACATGGAGAAAAAAAAAAGATACATTGTATAAATACAGGATACATTATATAATACATTGTATAAATACAGGATACATTATATAATACATTGTATCTTTCTCTCCTTGCAGGGGAAAAAGGTGTAAGGCCCCTTTCACACAATGGGACCGCTCGGATCCGCCTGTCCGTTTTTCAGGCGAATCCGAGCGGGCCACCCATAGACCTCTATGGGCAGGTGGATGTCAGTGGAGATGTGTCCGCTGACACCCGCCTGCCATCCGATCCGTCAAGATCCACTAAAATAGACGTATGGGTGATACATTCACCATCCGTTTAGCGGATCGGATTGGATGGGATCTGATGAAAACGGACAGGCGGATCCATTTTCTTTCGATCTGCCCATAGAGGACAGCGGGGAGCTGTCATCCGCCGACTCAGCGGAGATCATCGGAGAGATCTCCCGCTGAGCTGGTGGACCCCACTGAGCGGATCCGCTCCCTGTGAAAGGGGCCTAAATGTTCAAAAGTGTATAAATAAATAAATACATTTTTTTTTTTAAAAAGGGTCAATGTCAGTACATTTTGATTGCAAAAAACACACGCGAGAGGGCGCAAGCTCCTCGTGCATTACCACCAATTTACTGAATCCCCAAAGACAAATGGATAATATTTTTAAAAAGGCAGGCATAACATGAATACTTCAGCCATGGACGGTATTGTCCCATCATTGGACAATCTGATTGGAAAGCCAACACGTCACTTCAGAGCTGAACCAATCCAGTGAGAGGAGGGGCGCTTCTGATCCGTGACCATTTAAAGGGTGACATGAGACTGGCTTGGTTCAGAGCTGAGGAAGGGAGATATCTCCCAAAACGCGTTAACTTTCCAATAACCCTTCAAAAAAAAAAAAAAAAAAAGTGTCCTGAAAAGAAAAGAAATGGGGTATAATCCACCTGGATACACGAAGTAGTTGTGATGATATGTGCGGTTTTACTAACGCTTGTCAAAGTTGCAAAATTGTGTTCAGAATTTAACATCTGTTTTACCCTCAGTCACTCAGGGGTTAAATAAAATTGTGTTGGAGTTCAATCCTTCCCCTCCTTTACTAGAAAAGAAACCTTTTTTTATTTGTCGGTGTTGCGGTTGCAGATTTCTCATTTCCTGCCCGGTGAAAATGTTGTCAGCAGGAAAGGAAGTGAGGGGAAATCTCCAAATAGCACTAAACCTCTACAGAGAAGCAGAGATTTTATTCTTTACTGTTTGGTTTAGAGGCAGTGGTGCTCAACCTGTGGCCCACCAGCTGTTGTGGAACTACAAGTCCCATCATGCCTCTGCCTTAGGAAGTCATGCTCGTTTAACCACTTGCTGACCACAATACATATATACAGTGGATATAAAAAGTCTACACACCCCTGTTAAAATGTCAGGTTTCTGCGATGTAAAAAAATGAGACAAAGACGAATCATTTCAGAACTTTATCCACCTTTAATGTGACCCATAAACTGTACAACTCAGTTGAAAAACAAGCTGAAATCTTTTGGGGGGGGGGGGGGGGGGATTAAAAAAAAAAAAATAAAATAACGTGCTTGCATAAGTGTGCACACCCTCTTATAACTGGGGAAGTAGCGGCGTTCAGAATTAAGCAATCACATTCAAATGCTTGTTAAATGGGAGTCAGTACATACGTTATCATTTAAAGTGCCTTTGATTAACCCCAAATAAAGTTCAGCTGTTCTAGGAGGTCTTTCCTGACATTTTCTCAGTCACATCCTACAGCCAAAGCCATGGTCCGCAGAGAGCCTCCAATGAATCAGAGGGATCTCATTGTTAAAAGGTATCAGTCAGGAGAAGGGTACAAAAGAATTTCCAAGGCATTAGATATACTTTGGAACACAGTGAAGACGGTAATCATCAAGTGGAGAAAATATGGCACAACAGTGACATCACCAAGAACTGGACGTCCCTCCAAAATTGATGAAAAGACAGGGCTTGAGTCCTGCAGGAATGCATGGGAGTGCCGTACCTGTACTATTTATACAGCAGGAACGGCAGTGTCCTGTAGGACTGGCCTCAACTATGTGAGCTGTCTGTGCATGAGCAGTGGATGTTCGGGAAGTAGAGTGCATCTGTGCTGACACGGGGGGGGGGGGTTTGGCGGCCAGCCCGAGTGCCACACATTGGGGGGGGGGTGTCTTCCCCGGCGCACCCGTCCTCCCCGCTCTTGGTCCTTCTCCAGCAGCCGCTATACTATACCGCACCGCCAATCTGCAAGGCAAGATCCCCGCCCTGCTGCTCTACTGTCATTGGCTGCTAGGACCGCCATTGGCCTAGCAACCAATGACATCACGTGTTCTCCCCGCCCTCTTCAGCATGTTCCTCCAACCAGCTCCAGCCCCATGCAGCATGCTTCTTCGAGCTCCGCACCTGCCCCCTGCCTGCTGGCTGGAAGGAAGGTACATTCACAACTCTGATGGGGGACACTCTGATGTCCGATGGGGCACTCTGTTGGCACGCCCATCCTCCCCTACCTTGGTCCTCTTCCTCCAGCGGCCACTGTAGCAAAGTCCCGCCTCCAGTGATAGGCGGAACACTGATCCAATCCTGCCAAATTGAATCAGTGTGATATGTATTATAGAAGCTGGTCTAGGAGGCATGACCTGCATTGCTGGGCACTGGTAAGGCTGCATTAGATGGGCACTGGTAAGGCTGTATCAATGGGCCTGGTAAGGCCACATTGCACTGGTGAGGTTGCAATGCTGGGCACTGATCAAGCTGCATTTACTGGGCACTGGTGAGTCTGCTTTGCCGGGCACTGATCAAGCTGCACTGCTGGGCACTGACAAGACTGCATGTGATGGGCACTGACAAGATTGCATTTGAAGGACACTGGCAAGGCTGCATTTGATGGGCCCTGGCAAGACTGCATTTGATGGGCCCTGGCAAGACTGCATTTGATGGGCCCTGGCAAGACTGCATTTGATGGGCCCTGGCAAGACTGCATTTGATGGGCCCTGGAAAGACTGCATTTGATGGGCACTGGAAAGACTGCATTTGATGGGCACTGACAAGACTGCATTTGATGGGCACTGACAAGACTGCATTTGATGGGCACTGACAAGACTGCATTTGATGGGCACTGGCAAGGCTGCATTTGATGGCCTAGGCCAGGGGTAGGGAACCTGCGGCTCTCCAGCTGTTGTAGAACTACATTTCCCATCATGCTTCTGGGAGTAATTGTAGCCATCAGCCTTGCAATGCCTCATGGGAAATGTAGTTCTACAACAGCTGGAGAGCCGCAGGTTCCCTACCCTTGGCCTAGGCTGTAAGAAGAGTGCCAAGACCCTGAAACTGACCTGCAGCATGGTGGCCAAGACCATACAGCGGTTTAACAGGACAGGTTCCATTCAGAACAGGCCTCGCCATGGCCCACCAAGGAAGTGGAGTGCACATGCTCAGCATCATATCCAGAGGTTGTCTTTGGGAAATAGACATATGAGTGCTGCCAGAATTGCTGCAGAGCCTGAAGGGGTGGGGGGTCAGCCTGTCAGTGCTCAGACCATACGCCGCACACTGCATCAAATTGGTCTGCATGGCTGCCGTCCCAGAAGGAAGCCTCTTCTAAAGATGATGAACAAGAAAGCCTGCAAACAGTTTGCTGAAGACAAGCAGACTAAGGACCTGGATTACTGGAACCATGTCCTGTGGTCTGATGAGACCAAGATAAACGTATTTGGTTCAGATGGTATCAAGCGTGTGTGGCGGCAACCAGGTGAGGAGTACAAAGACAAGTGTGTCCTACCTACAGTCAAGCATGGTGGTGGGAGTGTCATGGTCTGAGGTTGCATGAGTGCTGCTGGCACTGGGGAGCTACAGTTCATTGAGGGAACCATGAATGCCAACATGCACTGTGACATACTGAAGCAGAGCACGATCCCCTCCCTTCAGAGACTGGGCCACAGAGCAGAATTCCAACATAACGACCCCAAACAAACCTCCAAGACGACCACTGCTTTGCTAAAGAAGCTGAGGATAAAGGTGATGGACTGGCCAAGCATATCTCCAAACCTAAACCCTATTGAACATCTGTGGCGCATCCTCAAATGGAAGGTGGAGGAGCGCAAGGTCTCTAACATCCACCAGCTCCGTGATGTCGTCATGGAGGAGGGGAAGAGGACTCCAGTGGCAACCTGTGAAGCTCTGGTGAACTCCATGCCCAAGAGGGTTAAGGCAGTGCTGGAAAATAATGGTGGTCACACAAAATATTGACACTTTGGGCCCAATTTGGACATTTTCATTTAGGGTGTACTCACTTTTGTTGCCAGCAATTTATACATTAATAGCTGTGTGTTGAGTTATTTTGAGGGGACAGCAAATTTACACTGTTATACAAGCTGTACACTCACTACTTTACATTGTAGCAAAGTGTCATTTCTTCAGTGTTGTCACATGAAAAGAATAAAATATTTACATAAATGTGAGGGGTGTACTCACTTTTGTGAGATACTGTGTGTGTGTATATATATATATATCCATCCATCCATGTACATACACACACACACTTTTTTATTTTTGAGGTGGGGGGGTATCTTGGGTGGGTTCCCACACCTTTTTTCCCAGGACCTGACCCGGCTAAATTTTGCAAAAACACATCTGAAGCCTCCCAAAAGCATGTAGGAAAAGGTGTCCTGGTCTGATGAAACCAAGGTTGAACTTTTTGGCCATAATTCTAAAAGATATGTTTGGCACAAAAACAACACTGCACATCACCAAAAGAACACCATACCCACCGTGAAGCATGGTGGTGGCAGCGTCATGCCTTGGGCTGTTTTCTTCAGCTGGAACAGGGGCCTCAGTCAAGGTAGAGGGAATTATGAACAGTTCCAAATACCAGTCACTATTGGCACAAAACCTTCAGGCTTCTGCTAGAAAGCTGAACATGAAGAGGAACTTCATCTTTCACCATGACAACGACCCAAAGCATTCATCCAAATCAACAAAGGATTCACCAGAAGAACCTGAATCCCATTGAAAATCTATGGGGTGATCTGAATAGCGCTGTGCACAGGAGATGCCCTCACAATTTGACAGATTTAGAGCCTTTTTGCAAAGAAAAGTGGGCAAATATTTCCAAGTCAAGATGTGCCATGCTGATAGACTCAAAAAGGTGCTTCAACAAAGAATTCGTTTAAGGGTGTGCACACTTATGCAACCATATTATTTTCGTTTTTTTTATTTTTACCTCCCTCCGCCTAAAAGATTTCAGTTTGTTTTTCAATTGAGTTGTACAGTTTATATGTCACAATAAATGTGGAAAAAGCAGGGTGGATAAAAATCAATGATTTTTTTAAAAAACAAATAATTCTGATTTTTTATTTTTAGCAAATTTATTTTTATAAAAATAATAATTTTGTTTATTCAGCATGAAATGTAGCTTAGTCAAGTAGCATGAGGCTGTATATTCTGCAATAGTTACATTTTTGGTAAACTCATTCAATGAATCCAAGCTCTGCAAGCTGAGATAACATGCACTGCATTGATGCATCCACACAATGTCACAGTAACCAGGAGATAAAACAAAGTTCAGAAATATTCCTTTATCTCATTGTTTTGCAAATCTATGTACACTACAAACTGTATGATTGAATCGGTTCCGATATCGCCATTTTACTAACCTGAATACTTATTATTCTAAATAGGAAACCTTCATTTTGTTTGCAAATATTAAAGATTCTAACTACCAGCAAGAATGAGCCCTTACATTTAAAGAGCACCTGTCATTTCATATCCATCATGGCAGCGCCTGTTAGCGGACATCCACTCACCTGCTGCCGCCACGTCCCTCACCTTGTTGTGTCCCTGCCACATCAACAGCCATCGCATTAAAGTGAATGGGACTGTCGTTGAGTCAATAGCGGGTCAGAGGAGGAGCCGCTGTGGGACAGAGATGACAGTTGCTCTTTAAAAATTATGATTTAAAATTGAGTTGATTTAAAACGAGCCTTTTTATTAGTGATTTAAATCATGATTTAAACCGTGGTTTAAAAAAAAAAAAAAAAAAACTTGATTTAAATCAAATCCACCCTGGGAAAAAGTTCTGAATTTATTTATCTTTGTCCCATTTTTTTACATCACAGAAACCTGACATTTAAACAGTGTAGATTTTTATATCCACTGTATATATATTTTACACACATTGCAGTTTTCAAGTGGTTTACCAGGGTTATGGCTAAAAATATCATTCATAACCCAGGTGTCTTTCTTTTTTTTAGCCAGCGGATGGCTCTCTAATGAAAGCGGTCCGAGCGGCTCATTAGCCACTGGATCACTTTCCGAAGCAGTGGAAGGGAGGGGATACCCCCTCCCGCCAGTGTCTCTCAGGCTTACCGTTTCCGCCAGTGCATCAGAGAAATGATCTGAGGGGGTGGCTGGCTGGTCACAGAGGCAGTAAGAGAGTAGATAGTCTCTGATCGCCTCTATGGACTTAAGGCTGGAGCAACGTCATTTACGGTCCATGCTGGAAGTAAACTCTTTTTTTTTTTTTTTAAAGTAAAAAGGTTTTTTGATCTTTTGCTTTCAGGCCTCATACACACGGGCGTATCTAAAAAAATAAACAAAACGTCGGGCCCGACGTCAAGGAAAAAAAGTCAACGTTTTTCGGCGTTATGCATTGGCGTTTTTGAGCGTTAGTGAGCGTCGGCGTCAATAGGCGTTTTTTAAAAAAAATCATCCCTCTGCTATTTTTCAACCTAAAAACGTCGGCGTCAAAAAACACCGGAAAACGCCGGTACAATATTAGGTGGCGTTTTGTGGCGTCGGCGTCAAAAAACGTCAAAACGTTACAGCCTCAGAACGCGATGGCCATGGGTTCTACTTTCTGCTCACTAACGCCGACGCCACCTACAGCTCAAAAACGCCGACGTTTTTATGGGGCCATTGACTAACATGGAGAGCTGCAAAAAACGCCAGAAAACGCCGGCGTCAAAAAACGTCCGTGTGTATGAGGCCTCAAAGGTAAATGAGAGATTTGGGGTCTTTTTGACCCCAGATCCCTCCATAAAGAGGACCTGAAATCCTTATTTCTATTATAAGGGATGTATATATTCCTTGTAATAGGAATAAGTGATATAAAAAAAAAAAATAAACAAAAAAAAAAAAAAGGGACAGTGCAAAAAGAAAAAAAAAAAAAAAATGTAAAGCGCCCCCATCTTTCCGTGCTTGCGCGCAAAAGTGACCACATATATAAGTTACGCATGCATATATAAACAGTGTTCGCATCCCACATGTGAGGTATCGCCGCGAACGTTAGAAAGAGACAATTATAATGCTAGACTTCCTCTATCTCTAAACAGGTAACCTGTAAAAAAAATTAAAGGCAGTGCCTATGGAGATTTTTAACTATTGTAGTTTGTCGCCATTCCACGAGTAATTTTAAAGCGTGACATGTTGGGTATCTATTTACTCAGCATAACATCATCTTCCATATTATACAACACAACTGGGATATATGTTATATTTTGGGGTTTTTTTTAATTCATTAAAATGTTTGAAAAACTGCTGCGCAAATACCGTGTGACATAAAAAATTGCAAGAATCGCCATTTTATTCCCTAGGGTCTGTGCTAAAAAATAAATAAAACAAATAACTGTTTGTAGGTTATAAGTAATTTTCTAGCAAAAAATACTGTTGTAAACAAAAAGTTCCAAAACAACACCTGGTCTTCAAGTATTTAACGAACAGCCTTGCAACGTCTCATGGGACTTGTAGTTCCTCAACAGCAGGAGGGCCACAGGTCAAGCACCTAGACACATGCAGAAGAAGAAGAATTTGCACAATATATGAGAGATGAGAAATACCTGAAATGAGACAAACTCCATCCACGTCTGGATATCTCCGGGGTTCTCCCGGATCCTCCGATTATAATCCTCCACCTTCCCCAGCAGTTCAGTGTCTCTGGGAGCGGCTGGCGGAGTCTTGTCCTCCGGGCCTCCTTTGCCTTGTAGCCACATCGAGGTGGAGTCATCATAGACACCCAGAGGATTCACCCAGCTGGTGCGGGCAGCAGAGGCGGAGGAGGTATCTGGGTCATAGTCCATCACCGGAATGAAGCCGGCAGATGCCGAATCCGTGTCCTTACTACAAGCCACGTGCTCTGCCCGGATCCTGAGCATCTGTACTGCGCTCCTGCTGTAGTATCGCTCTGGTTTCTTGTGAGATGGCTTCTTCCCAGGGGCGCCCTCCCATACAATCTGCTGTTTTTTAGGGTCAATCCCCAGGCAAGAATGACCTTTCCTCTTGTATCTGGGAAGAGAATGCATCAAGAGAGGTTAACATTGAATCATCGTCCTTCCCTTCGGTCTTGCACCGTTGTACCGGCTTCTCCCCTAGGCTGAAACGTCTTACTCTGATTTCACTGCACACTGTGAGCTTCTCACAATGTGTATTAGAAGCTGCAGCAAGTCAGGTAGAGCTCCGCCCCATTTCCTGGCTGGAGGATGTCCAGCACTAACTGTCCTTGGCCCACTCCTTTCATAAACTGAAATTTCTGTCCCTTCAATCATGGAGGCTCAGCATCACATGTGGGCGGTCTGCATGCAAATACAGCCTGGCTAGGAATACCCACCGTCAACGCATTTTGATTTTTGCATAACTCCTTCCAAGAGCCAGCCCACTGCTTGCATCAGGACTGAGGGCTCCGGAGACGAATACAGAGGAAGGGGCTGTGACGTGTTCAGGAAACTATACAGTTTACAGCACTATGCTGGCCCCTCCCACCAGCCACGATCTGCCTGCATTGCATAGAGAAGCCAGTGAGACCAGTGAGGACATGTAATGTAAAGGGAAAGATTCTATTTAAAATTTTCATTAGCATGTTTATGAGGAGAGAGCGGGAGGAACCACGGAAGGAAAAATATGGCACTTCCTGTTATGAGGTGACAACGCCAGGGTGGATAAAAATCAATGTTAAAAAAAAAAAAAAAAATATGGGATTTTTTTTATTTAACCACTTGCCGACCGCCGATCGGCAATTGACGGCGGCAAAGTGGCTCGTTCCTGCAAATCGCCGTCATACGACGGCGGCTGCGGGAACGTGTATAGTGAGCGCGCGCGCGCCGCCGGAGGCGCGCCCGCGCGCTCACTGTGTCCAGGGGGGGCCAGGGAGCGGGTGCGGCGGCTTCGATTGCCGCCGGCCACCCGCGATGCCCCCCCCGGAGCGAATGAGCGGAGGTCCGTGTATGTAAACACGGACCTCCGCTCTGTGTGAGGGGGAAGGGCTGTGATCACAGCCTTCCTTTACGTGAAGGCTGTGACAACTTCCCTTCCCCTGTTAGGGCATCCCCCATACAGTTAGAACACGCCCAGGGAAC
>BLSH010017222.1:125523-136052 GCA_018402905.1 Glandirana rugosa | reverse complement strand
GTTATAGGGCCTCACGCACACTGGATGGTATAATAATAACGTTATAAAAAGGCCAGTAGCTTTGCAGTCAATTTCTCAACGTTTTTCAATGTTTTTGCAATAGCGTTTTTTAGCGTTTTTCAGCGTTTTTAGGCAATTTTTTTTTCAATGGGATCAAAGCGGTTGAAAAACGCTGGTGAGCTGCGTTTTTGAGCGTTTATCTGCGTCTTTCAGCGTTTTTTGACGTAAGAGCATTTTTACAGCTGAAAAATGCCTCTCAGAACCCACTAGTCTTGGGGTTTTTTACAGCCAAAAAACGCCCCTGCCAAAACCAGTTGATAACAGCCTATGTGTGCATGGACACCCAGGATAACATGATGGGGAGTTTATTGACTGTAGGTGAAACGTCTGAAGCCAAAAACAGCCGCTGTAAAAAACGTCCTGTGTGCAAGAGGCCTAAGAGTTATAATTTAGGGGGGTTTGTGGAGAGGGGGGGATTTATGCTAGGAGGGGGGATATGGGGGAAATTGTGCTGGGAGGGGGAAATGTAAAGTAAGGGGGAGAAGATGAGTACTAGGAGAGGAAATTTTAGGGGTAGAGAATTTGTGATAGGAAGGGTGTTTTTTTTTTGGGGGGGGGGGGCAAAGGTTTTTTCTGAGAGAAGGGATTTCAGCAGGGGGGCAGATTTGTACTTGGAGGAGGGGGAATTTATAATTAGGGGTATGCATGCAGATTAGTGCTCATACATCTTGGGGGGGGGGGGTTTGGCATGCTCGCCCTGGGCTCCGGATGACTTTGTCCCGGTACTGAGGAAATGTATGTAGGCATAGGACACACCCCCTGCCACACCCCCTTAAAGGAGAATTATGCAAAAAAAATGATTAGTGAAACCCACAAGTGCTTTTTTTTGCTACTAATCTTCCTTTTTATACCGGCTTTTGAAATTTACATAACTCAGAAGACTTGCTTTCCGGAACTTTGTCTCTGAACAGACAGGGCCCTAAACGCCGGTAGCACTCAGTACAGCGTTCAGGCCCACCCAGCTGCAGCCTGCCATTGACAGGCTACCTGCAGCAGGGCTTGATGCTGCACCTGCCCTTCCGGGGAGAGACGTACTACATTGTAATGGCCCAGTGCGCAAAGGGGCTTTACGTTGCGTCCCAAGCACCTTCAAGAAGAAATGGCCCCTTTAATGCATGCTAGTGCATCATATTGCTGCATATTTACAAAGATTATATTTTTAAAGATTAACCACTTGCCTACCAGCTGCCGCCATTATACTGTGGCAGGTTGGCACGGCTGCGCAAATTGCCGTAGGTGGACGCCGGACACGTACACGGCTATCTGTGGGCATGGGCACCCAATCGCTGGCAGGGGAGCCAACCAGTGGGTCCGGCCACCCACGATCGCTCCAGAGAGAGGCAGAACGGGGATCTGCTAGTGTAAACAAAGCAGATCCCCGTTCTGTCAGGGAAGTAGAGTGAGATTGTCTGTTCCTAGTGATTAGGAACAGCGATTTCTCTCCTCCTCCAGTCAGCCCAGCCCCCATACAGTTAGAAACACCTCCCCAGGGAACACATTTAACCCCTTGATCACAACTAGTGTTAAGCCCTGCCAGCGACATTTATACAGTAATCAGAGCATTTTTATAGCACTGATCGCTGTATAAATGTCAGTGCTCCCAAAAAAGTGTCAAAAGTGTCCGATCTGTCCGCTGCAATATCACAGTCCCGCTAAAAATCTCTGATCACCTCCATTACTAGTAAAAAAAAAAAAAATGCCATAAATCTATCCCCTATTTTGTATACGCGATAACTTTTGCGCAAACCAATCAATATACGATAATTGGGATTTTTTTACCAAAATATGTAGAAGAATACATATTGGCCTAAACTGAGGAAGAAATTTGTTTTTTTACATTTATTGTTTGGATATTTATTATAGCAAAAAGTAAAAAATATTGTTTTTCTTTTTTCAAAATTGTTCTTTTTTTGTTCATAGCGCAAAAGAATAAAAACTGCAGAGGTGATCAAATACCACCAAAAGAAAGCTCTATTTGTGGTAAAAAGGACATCAATTTAATTTGGGTACAATGTCGCACGACTGCGCAATTGTCAGTTAAAGCGATGCAGTGCCAAATCGCAAAGAATGGCCTGGTCAGGAAGTGGTTAAATCCTTCCAGGGCTGAAGTGGTTGAAACAAATAACTTTTGAACCAACATTAACACGTTAATTCTTCTTCTTTGCGCCTTTCAGTTTACATTCACTTTAACCCGCCGGACGCGGCGCCAAACAAAGCGATGATGTCATCTTGCAGAAGCTGAGCATTAACGACCTGTTTAAGGCCTGTTGATTACAGCTTGGGCTAATTTTATTGTAGCGGTTGTTTGCAGAAAGTTCACGCTGCAGATATAAGTGTTCAGGTGTTGCCGTATATTAAAAAAGAAAAAGACAATCGAAATGCTCCGCCATCAATAATTCAGGTTGCTGCAGTGTAAAGCGCTGTGTTAATTATTCATGGTGAAGCACTCTGTTTTATGGCAGCAGTTGTTAGTCAATGCCAATGTGGTCAGCTGCGAGTTCCAAGGAGGATGAGACAGCCGGCGTTATCAGGAGAGGTCTTAAAGGCGCAATCCTTAAATTAGTCCTAAATTTTGTCCTTGAAATCCCCCCAAAAATGAATTTACAAGAGCCCTTTCACACTGGGGCCGCCTGAGCGTCAGCGGTAAAGCGCCACTAGTTTAGCTGCGTTTTACCCATGATATAGCGGCGGCGGCACTATTAGGGCAGCAGCGGGGCACTTTTAACCCCTAAGAAGGGGTTAAAAGGGGTTAAATGTGCTGGCGCTGCGCGATGTACCGCTTCGGAAGCACTGCCCATTCATTTCAATGGGCAGGGGCAGTGGAGGAGTGGTGGAGGAGCGGTGGAGGGGCGGTGGAGGAGTGGTGGAGGAGCGGTGGAGGAGCGGTGGAGGAGCGGTGGAGGGGTGGTGGAGGAGGGGTGGAGGGGTGGTGGAGGAGCGGTGGAGGAGCGGTGGAGGAGCGGTGGAGGATCGGTGGAGTAGTGGTGGAGGAGCGGTGTATACATCGCCCCCGCACCGCCCCAAAATGCTTCTTGCAGGAGTTTGTTTGCTCTCCTGCAAGCGCGCCTCCCCAGTATGAAAGACAACACTGACTTTCATTAAGAATCGCTTTGCAGGCGCTATTTTTAACTAAATAACGCCTGTAAAGCGCCTCGAAAGGGGTCTAATTGTGAATACTATAACAATCTTCTCCTGCAGCTTCTCAGGCGATCGATTTGTTATCACATACCTACCTTCCCAGCCATTATGGTGCTTAAGGACTGCTTTTTCTGTCTCTAGCATATGATCTATTTATACAGTATATAATCATTAAAAAACTTGTGACCAGGCCCTGGTGTCTGCCAACATGGGGGGAAGGTGGCAAGATGGAAGGAAGGGGCTTGCTGCAGAACATATGAAAGGGTGCATCTGCTGGAGAAGTTGTGCGACTTGCTTGCGATCTCCTGGCGACTTCCTTTGCAACTCCCTTGCGTCTTGTTTGCGATTTCCTTGCCACCTTGCTTGCAACTTTTGTGATTCAACATTGAAGTCTATGGCACTGAAATCACACCAAAGTCGCAGAAAAGTAGAGCAGGAACCATTTTTTTTTTTGCTGCAACTTCGGTTGCATTGATTAAGACGGCACTCATTGAAATTAATGTGTTTTGACCTGTCAAGCGACTTTATGGGGGGGAGATTTACTAAAAGATCTCTCGGTTTCTCATCCCTGAAGAGAGAGATTGTTCTCTCTGTACAGAGCTCTGTGTTTCAAAAGTCAGTATAAAGGAATAGTAGTGGTAAAAAAGCATGTTATACTCACCTCCTCTGTGCAGCGGTTTTGCACAGAGCAGCCCCGATCCTCTTCTTCTGGGGTGCCACTTCATAGGGAGCCCCCATGGAGAGCCGCTTTCTCTGGGGGCACCCATGCGGGCACGCTCCTGAGTACTGCTGCTGTGTCCATTGACACAGACAGCAGGACACGGCCCTTCCCCCCAAGTCACTGGATTTGATTGACAGCAGCGGGAGCCAATGGCTCCTGCTGCTATCAATCTATCCGATGAGGACCCGAGACAGCAGCTGGATCGGATTCAGGTTAGGAAAGGGGGGGGTCTGGGGGGAGCTGCAGCACAAAAGGTTTTTCAGCTCAAAGCGGAATTCCATTAAAAAGTGAAACTTCTGCTTTAAGGGAAGGTGACCCCCCAACACGCCACAATTGGCATGTCTTTTTTTTGTGGGGGGGCCCTGTTTTCCTGGTGCCACAGAACCGGAAGGTAGTCCACCCCCCCCCCCCCTCGGCGATCTTCTGTGACGCGTCACAGGTCCCAGAAGATACACCGGCCATTCACAGCACGCAGCGCGATTCGCGCATGCTCAGTGTGTGCCCAGCTTTGAAGCCAAAGCCAGGTGCCCACACTTGTGATGCCGGTGCCGCCGAAGGGAGGGGGAGAAGAGCGACGCTGCGGGCGGCCGCATCGCTGGAGCCTGGGACAGGTGAGTGTCCGATTATTAAAAGTCAGCAGCTACACTTTTTGTAGCTGCTGACTTGTAATAGGGTGGAGCTCCGCTTTAATGTATAAAATGCATTAAGGTGAAAAACCTTGAGGCTTTACACCCACTTTAAAGTGGTTGTAAAGGCAGAAGGGTTTTTATCTTAGTGCCCGTCTCATACTTACCTGAGCCCCATTTCTATCCAGCGATGTGCACGTGCACCTCAGCCGTCCTGGACTCTCCCTCCTGATTGGCTGAGACACAGCAGTGGTGCCATTGGCTCCCACTGCTGTCAATCAAAGTTAGTTAGCCAATCAGGAGAGAGAGGGGCGGGGCTAAACCACAGCTCCATGTTTGAATGGACACACAGAGCTACGGCTCGGCTTGGGTGGAAGAAGCTTGCTATTGGGTCACTCAACAAGAGGGAGGGGCCAAGAGCGCTGACGAGGGACCCCAGAAGAGGAGGATCCGGGCTGCTCTGTGCAAAACCATTACACAGAGCAGGTAAGTATAACATTGTTGTTATTTTTAAAGAAAAGAAAAATGAGACTATAGAATCACTTTAAAGCTTTGTGAATTGAACCTGGTTTTGGCCTGACGTTAACTGATTGTCGGCAAACACGGTAGTAGCAACAATCATTGTTTGCTGTAATGGGAAGGAAACCTTGACAGCGTTGACCTTTGTACACAACAAATATCTGCATGTGTGTGTGCAAACACCTCTTATCTCTCCCTTCTGTACTTTGGTATGTGCAGCATTTTTGGGGTTAATCATTCATTGTAGTCACGCACACGCCTAACGCCGTCTTGAGTCAGAGCGTGGATGGAGAAGCGGCCTGTTGCTGGGGGAGCCACCAAAACAAACAGGAATCGCGCCTTTTCTGTGATATCATGGAGCGCATTCCGACACATTCCACAACCGGAGGCCCAAGGACACCTAGAAACCCAGAGAGGCCTCGCTGTGCGGAGAAAACTGCGAAACGAGGAAAAAGAAATATAAATGAAAATGTCAACGCCAAGCCCAAAAAAATAGAAAGGTCAATGACGCCTTCATTTAATCCTTTCACTGCCAGGGCGGTTGGTTGTCGTTTTTTTTCACACGTTTAAAAAAATAATTTCCTGGAACCAACATGGCAGCATGCATGTGGTAGTGCGCTGCCATGGATTGGCACTAGAAAGGAAAATTACGGTAAGTATTTCATACAATTTCCGGTTTTCCTGGCAGCAATCATTAGGCTGGGTTCACACTATTGCGAATTGGATGTGGGTTCCCCGCATCGAATTCACAAGTCAGGAGATTGTGACCGGCTCTCTATGGAGGAGCCGACTCCGGGGTGAATTGCACAGGGGTCCTGTGTGTCTTCTGGTCAGTTTCAGGTCTGAATTCAGCCAAAAATTTGGGCTGAAATCAAACCTGAAACAGAGAATGGAGACGCACCGGACCCCTGCTTTGAGCCACTCCGTACTGCGCCTGCGGTGTGGACCCTGCCATAGGCGTGCGCACATAGGGTGGAAGGTGTGCCTGGGCACACCCTAATCACCCTGTACTGTGCAGATTCCCCCTGCTGTCTGGCTGCAGAGAAAGGGACTGGGGAATCTCTGTCCTCTGTCTCTTTCTCTGTCTCAAAAGTGAGACATCCTAAATAAAATTGTAAAAAAAAATAATAACATTTTAAATATAATATTGCAAAAAATAATAAAAAAGAGATTGTAAAAAAAAAAAATAAATAAACTACTGACACCAATCTCTGCTCTACTAACACTGTCCTCTGCTCTTCTGACATATACACACACACTCGTGTTTGTTTGCGCTTTGTGGTGCGCACCCTAATGCAATAGGCTGCACACACCTATGGAGCCAGCCTTAACCACTTCCTTACTGGGCACTTAAACCCCCCTCCTGCCCGAACCAATTTTCAGTTTTCAGCGCTGTCGCTCTTTGAATGACAATTGCGTGGTCGTGCGGCGTTGTACCCAAACAAAATTTGCGTCCTTTTTTTCCCACAAATAGAGCTTTCTTTTGGTGGTATTTGATCCCCTCTGCGTCATTTCTGATCGCCGCTATAAACAAAAAAAGAGCGACAATTTTGAAAAAAAAACAATATTTTTTACTTTTTGCTATAATAAATATCCAAAAATAAAAAATAAAAAAACAAATTGATTCATCAGTTTTGACCGATTTATATTCTTCTACATATATTGGTAAAAAAAATCGCAATCTGCGTTTATTGATTGGGTTGCGCAAAAGTTATAGCATTTACAAACTATGGACATTGATTTATGGCGTTTTTATTTATTTATTTTTTTTTACTGGTAATGGCGGCGATCTGCGATTTTTATCGGGACTGCGATATCGGGGTGGACATGTCGGACATTTTTGACACATTTTTGGGACCAATGACATTTATACAGCGATCAGAAATTTAAATGTCCACTGATTACTGTATAAATGTCATTGGCAGTGAAGGGGTTAACCAGCAGGGGGCAGTGAAGGGGTTAACAATGTTCCCTGGGTGTGTTCTAACTGTGGGGGGGCGGGGCTGGTCGGGACATAACAGATCTAACTGATCCCAGTGACAGGGATCAGTAGATCTGTTGTGTCCCATTCACAGAATGGGGAACCACCGTGTTTACTTCGGCGGTTCCCCGTTCCTCCTCTCTGAAAGGAGATCGCGGGTCTCCGGCGGACATCGGGTCCGCCCGACCCGCGGGCACGCTCCCGCGGGCGCGAGCGGCGCGTGCACGTGCCGCTCGCGCCCGCGGGAGCGTGCTCAGTACAAGCCAAATGGGAGGATGTCTATTGACGTCCTCCCGGCATTTTAGAGCCGCGCTGTAGCCGTCATTCGGCTATGGCGCGGGTGGGAGGAGGTTAAAGTATAACTAAATAGAAAACCCTTTTATTTTAGTTTTGGACAGAGTGGAGAGGGATTAGAACCCCTGTCAGTTTTTATTGCTGTCTGTGACCCTGTTAAGGAGATTCCACCTCTTTATTTGTCCAGTTTACCATCATGATTGAACGTGAAAGTAAAAAAGAATCCCAAATTTTGGGCTATCTTCAGAAAAGTGATAGAGGGGAAATCTTCCAATGGGGACACTAGTTCTGGTGACTTGTACGTCCCCAGGGAATTCCCTTAACTGGTTCCCGACTTGCGTACATTTACTGCTGCTGAGTGGCGCTGTCCAGCGAATCACCGTTTATAAACAGCGGCTCGCGCGTGTACTCTTGTGCCCGCCGCACTCTGCAGGAGTGTGGCCGTGGGTCGGGTGGACTCGATCTCCGCCGGCGAGCCACAATTGCCTAGCAGAGAAGAAAAACGTGGAATGTAAACACAGTGGTTCCCCGCTCTGTCAGATAGCATGTAAGAGATCTACTGATCCCGGTCACTGGGATCAGTTAGATCTCTTATGCCCCTGGCAGCCAAGCCCCCTCACAGTTAGAACACGCCTAGGGAACACACTTAACCCCTAGATCTCCCCCTGCAGGTTAACCCCTTCACTGCCAATGACATTTCTGTTTTGACAGGCGGCATTTCAGAGATCTACTGATCCCTGTACTCAGGATCAGTTAGAGCTCTGTTGCCCCTGGCATCCCAGCCCCCATACAGTTAGAACACACCCAGGGATCACAGTTAACCCCTAGATCGCCCCCTGCAGGTTAACCCCTTCACTGCCAATGACATTTATACAGTGGTATTTATATTTCTGATCGCTGTATAAATGTCATTGGTCCCAAAAAAGTGTAAAAAATGTCCGACATGTCTGCCCCAATATCACAGTCCTGATAAAAATCGCAGATCACCGCCATTACTAGTAAAAAAAAAAAAATAATAAAAGCGCCCGAAATTAATTCTCATGGTTTATAAACGCGGCAACTTTTGCGCAAACCAATCAATAAAAGCCGATTGCGATTTTTTTTTTACCAAAAATATGAGGAAGAATATAAATCGGCCAAACTGATGAATACATGTGTTTTCTTATATTTTTTTTGGATTTGTATTTTAGCAAAAAGTAAGAAATATTGTTTTTTTTTCAAAATTGTCGCTCTTTTTTTGTTTATAGCGGTGATCAGAAATGACGCAGAGGTGATCAAATACCACCACAAGAAAGCTCTATTAGTGGGGAAAAAAGGATGCAAATTTAGTTTGGGTACAACGTCGCACGACTGTGCAATTGTCAGTTAAAGTGACACAGTGCCGAATCCCATAAAGTGATCTGGTCCTAAGGTGGGAAATCCTTCCGGTCCTTAAGTGGTTAAAGTGTTACTAAACCCTGGACCCTGCATTCACTATATCTGGCCTCCCACAGTACACAGAACATGGAAATGCAATTATATTATTAAATATAAACTGCTAAATACATTTTCTCATCAGAAGTATATAGCAGTCTTCTGACTTATATCAGTGTCTGGTTAAAGAAGTATTGTGGAGACCAGACAGCCAGCTTCACCCTGGGTAAGGAGGCGGGTGGGGGTCCTCACCATGCATAATTCACATCATTTGTATGTTGGTATTTACCTTTTCAGTGATCTGATGATGTTATGACTAATGTCTTTTTTCTTTATTTGTAGTTTGATGTTCACAAATGTTCTACTAACTATACTGTACCCTCCTATGTCAGCTCCTGAAGAAGCGGTAACAATATCCGCAAAACATGTTGAGCAAATAATTTACAGATGGTACAACTCAGTATCACTTCATCCGTGATTGAGAGAGCTACATACAGGACACAGGGATGTTTATTTACTAAAGGCAAATCCACTGTGCACTACAAGTGCAGTCGCTGTAGATCCGAAGGGGACATGCAAGGAAAATATAAAACAGCATTCTTGCTTGCACATAAAATCAGCAGAGCTTCCCCTCATTTCAGATCTTCCCCTCAGATCTAAAGTGCACTTTCAAGTGCACTTGCAGTGCACTTGTAGTGCAGAGTGGATTTTCCTTTAGTAAATAACCCCCAATGTGTCTCTCTTGTTTTAAACAAATGTGTTTTAAACTATTTGTACAATAGAATCTTGAATTGTATATCTGTACTGCGTATCCCAAGTTTCTATGGTACCATAAAAGTCCATTCTAGCCTCCACAATACTTCTTCTCCATATTAATGTTGGGACGCAGGTACCCCCTATACGTGTTTCTTAATTATGGCACTTCCTTAACTACAGTTGTATGCAAAAGTTTAGGAACCCCTGACAATTTCCATGATTGTCATTTATAAAAATTTGGGTGTTTGGATCAGCAATTTCATTTTGATCTATCAAATAACTGAGGGACACAGTAATATTTCAGTAGTGAAATGAGGTTTATTGGATTAACAGAAAATGTGCAATTTGCATCAAAACCAAATTAGACAGGTGCATAAGTACTGCTAAGCAGTGCCCACCAGTGCCACCTATCAGTGCTCACCAGTGCTGCCAATCAGTGCCTCATCATCAGTACCACCTATCAGGGCTGGCTATCAGTGTCACATATCAGTGCCCCCTATCAGTGCCACCTATCAGTGCCCATCAGTGCCTCATCATAAGTGCCACCTATCAGAGCTGCCTATCAGTGTCACCTACCAGTGCCTATCAGTGCCACCTATCAGTGCCGTCTATCAGTGCCCTTCAAAGTCACCTATCAATGCCCATCCGTGCCACCTATTAGTGCCCACCAATGCCGCCTCATCAGTGCCACCCATCAGTGCCCATTTGTGCCACCTATCAGTGCCCATCAGTTCCGCCTCATCAGTGCCCATCAGTGCCACCTATCAGTGCCCATCAGTGCATTATGTCCCCTACCTCACCCACCCAATATATTCCCCGAATAATCTTCATCCTCCCCAGTTTTCCTTCCCGCCCCGGACCGGGGGGGTAGGTTTTTGAAGTGGTCGGCGGTGACCTCCGACGTGACTACCCGTGACTATCCACCGTGACTACCCGTGACTACTCCGCCTTGACTACCCGTGACTATCCACCGTGTTTACCCGTGACTACCCACCGTGACTACTCCGCCGTAACCACCCGT
>BLSH010017222.1:93349-105483 GCA_018402905.1 Glandirana rugosa | reverse complement strand
CCCCCCCCCCCCCCCCCCCCCCCCCCCCCCCCCCCCCCCCCCCCCCCCCCCCCCCCCCCCCCCCCCCCCCCCCCCCCCCCCCCCCCCCCCCCCCCCCCCCCCCCCATAAATTTTGTTTGGGTACAGCGCCGCATGACCGCGCAAGTCAGTTGTCCGTTAAAGTGGTTGTCAACTCGTGACAACCACTTTAACCTACAGGTAAGCCAATGATAAGTGCCCTGCATATCTCCCAAACCTGCACGGTTAGGTAGATATGCAGAGTATTAGCTGTGCCGACGTCATTTCGGCACATGCGCAGTGAAGAAACAGCCTCTGTGCCATTTCTTCACTGAGATTGTGCCGTGACTGGCGGCTCCCGTGCGCATGCGCGAGAGTGATGTCATGCGACTCCGGCCAGTCGCAGAGCCAGAGATCGCGGCCCCGGAAGGAAGAGGGGCAGAAGATGGATGTGGCCAGCACAGGGGACAGCGCTGGACGTCGCAGGTTTTGTTTGCAGGTAAGTGGCACATACTGGACTATTATGCGATACATAGTAGCCCATTATGCATTTACTTTACAGGGGAATACAGAGCAAGTAAACCCCATCAGGGTTTACTTCCACTTTAACCACTTGCCGACCGCCCGCCGCAGCGTGACGGTGGCAAGGTGGCTCATTGTCGCGAACCGCCGTCACAGGACGGCGGCCGCGATAACTAGCATTGTGAGCGCCCGCGCGCTCACTGTGTTAGGGGGGAGCTAGGGAGCGGGTGCGGCGGACTCGATCGCCGCCGGCTACCCGCGATGGCTCCCCGCACTTAAAGAACGGAGGTCCGTGTAAGTAAGCACGGACCTCCGTTCTGTGAAGGGGGAAGGGCTGTGATCACAGCCTTCCTCTACATGGAAGCTGTGATCACTTCCCTTCCCCTGCTAAGGCAGCCTACACACAGTTAGAACACGCCCAGGGAACACAGTTAACCCTTTAGAGCGCCCCCTGCAGGTTAACCCCTTCACTGCCAATGGCATTTACACAGTAATCAGTGCATTTTTATAGCACTGATCGCTGTATAAATGCCAATGGTCCCAAAAAAGTGTCAAAATAGTCCGACATGTCCGCTGCAATATCGCAGTACCGCTAAAAATCGCAGATCGCCGCCATTACTAGTAAAAAAAAAATAAATAAATAAAAACCCCAGAAATTAATTCTCATCATCCGTAAACGCGGCAACTTTTGCGCAAACCAATCAATAAACGCCGATTGCGATTTTTTTTTACCAAAAATATGAGGATGACTATAAATCGGCCAAAATCGATGAAAAAAAATGTTTTTTTATATTTTTTTTTTGGATTTGTATTTTATCAAAAAGTAATAAATTTGTGTCTTTTTGCAAAATTGTCGCTCTTCTTTTGTTTATAGCGGCGATCAAAAATGACGCAGAGGTGATCAAATACCACCAAGAGAAAGCTCTATTTGTGGGAAAAAAAGGACGCAAATTTTGTTTGGGTACAACGTCGCACGACCGCACAATTGTCAGTTAAAGCGACGCAGCGCCGAATCGCAAAAAGTGCTCTGGTCCTAAAGTGTGAAATCCTTCCGGGGCTGAAGTGGTTAAAGCAACGTAGTGCCGTATCGCAAAAAGTGGCCTGATTATGAAGGGGGGGGGGTAAATCTGTAAATTTGCGGGGGGTGGGGGACGACATAAATTTTGTTTGGGTACATCGTCGCACGACTGTGCAAGTCAGTTGTCAGTTAAAGCAACGCAGTGCCGTATCGCAAAAAATGGCCTGATCATGAAGGCGGGGGGGGGGGTAAATCTTCTGGGGGTGAGGTGGTTAGAACTTTTGTTTACATTTATGCACACCTATGCACAGGTACATTGGCTGGATATGCAAAAAGCATCCATACCTGGAATTTAGCTTTTATTTTTTGTTTAGTAAAGGCTAAACTGAGTTTTCCATCTTGTAAAATGGTTTGTTTGCCACTAGAGGGCAGTCCTATCCGCTCAGGCAGTGATGCGTTGCACTGATAGCTAAGCTCAGCCCTGGGGGTCTGTTGGTTTAGGGTTACAGGCTGGGAGGGAGGGGATGCTCATGAATTATTTCCACCTTTGTAGACACCAATATGATTCCTATACCAAGCCCCAGGCTGTAGTTGCAGCACTGATCAGATAACACGAGCAAGGGTTTCCTTCAGCACTTCCTGCCTGTGTTCATTGTAACTGCGATATGATTTTATCACCATAACCACTACATGCAACAATGTTCCGCTTCACACATTTCCTTGTACACAGCCACTGCCAGTATTGTTATCCTCCAGCAGATCGGCTTCAATGAGGGCAACCCTAACTGTCAAACAGGTATGACAGGGGTTAGGCCAACCACATTCTTTCCGCATTCATTTTATGTATCGAGGAAGATCTCCGGGGTCATTGAACTCCCTATTTATTTGAAAAAAAAGATAATAAAGCGGAACTAAACCCATCGATTTAACAGTTTCCCAAAAGCCACGTCGTGAGTGCTGATAAGGCAGTACAGCCAGCAGCCTTCCTGTACTGGGCCTGGGCCCCATCAGTTCAAAAGGGGGGCTGCTGAGCTGTACTGTCCTATTGCAGACGCCAACCCTCTTCTGCCTGCTCCTGCAACGCTGCCAGGTTCTCCTCCTATTTCTCCCTCCGGCTTCACTACAGGGGGATTGGTTTCCAGCTCATCTGCTATGCAAAAAAGGAGAAAGGCTGGTGCCATGGAAGTCGGCTAAAACATAGTTTAATTATTGCGTGTAAACAACAGTCAAAAAAGCCAGCGTGTTTCGGCCGTCAGGCCTTAATCATGGCTCAGAGCCATGATTAAGGCCTGATGGCCGAAACGTGTTGGCTTTTTTGACTGTAGTTCACATGCAATAATAAAATGATGTTTTAGCCGACTTCCATGGCACCGGTTTTTTTCCTTTTTTGCATGGACTATATGGAGGTTTACAGAGACTCCACAAGCTGAGCGCTGTGCTCATGAGGCTCACCAGGCATTGCACAGGAGGTAGTAGCTCAAAAGCACCTCTTCCATTTATTTTCCATCTGTTGTCTGGGCCCCCCTGTGTGCCCATTTCCCCCACATCGCTGCTGGCTTTCCTCCTCTCCTGCCAGCAGCTGCTGCGGGCACACAGGGGGATGTTTCAGGATGGAGAGCGGGGGAAATGGCTGGTAAATATATAATTTATTGGTCCCTTCCTTTTCTGAATGAACACAGTGAGAGGTCAGTACTAACCACTCCTGTGTCCATTCATCACTGAAGCATAGTAAACTGTGTCAACTATGCTTCAGTTTGTGAATGAGCAGGAACAGGAAGCCTCAGAGTGTTTCCTATTCATTCATCTGTGCAACCAAGGCTGCATAGTAAGGGACTGATAAATCTATGTCCTCAGTCACTTCTGGATGGGAGGGGGGACTGTCAGGCAGGGCCGCCATCAGGGGGATACAGGCAGTACTGAAGTACAGGGACTGAGCGCCTGTAGGGACGGAGAACTCCTCGCTGACAGAGACACTGGCTTCCGCATCGTGGTGCTGAGGACTGGAGGAAGCCATGTAGAAGCCCATTGGTCAGTACTCCTTCAGGGGGGCATGGTTATTTCCAGGTTTGAAGGTGGTGGGAAGCCCACTCACAGATGCATGCAGACAGGAGGAGAAGAGCGGCGGGTAAGTAACATGCTGCTACTGTTGGCTGACTATTGGCAATGTACTGTGTAGCAATACACAACAATACATTGTCAATACAAAATCTATTGTTGTTGTGTATTGACACTGTATTGTTGTGAATTGCTGACTATGCCCCTGCCCTGTGCTGGAATTTCAATTGCATTGTGGAGAGGGATGGATGATGCCAGGTGGAGGTGGCATCATCCATCCCTCCGCTTCCGCCCGGCATCATCCATCCCTGCGCCTCCGCCCGCCATCCCTCCACCCGGCATCATCCATCCCTCTCCAGGATTCTGGGTGGAGGTGGGGATATATTGTGGAGAGGGATGGATGATGCCTTGTGGAGAGATACCGGGCGGAGGTGGCATTATCCATCCATCCACCTTCGACCAGCATCCCTGTCAATATATCCCTATATTGTGGATAGGGATGGATGATGCTGGGCGGAGGTGGGGATATATTGTGGAGAGGACCCTGGGGAATGTTGTTGGTCAGGTCCAGGGGGGCCCAGGCCTGAAGCTGTGTAAGGGGCCCCAAAATTTCTGATGGCTACCCTGCTGTCAGGGGGGCTGTATTGGACCCGTGATTTCTAACAGCAGCCCTACGTGAGTGGTAGCTGTCACAGTTGCTTGTGCTCTCAACTGAACTGTCAAGCCATCAAATGACAAGAGTAATAACTAATCACATGTGCAGCAGCATGGGAACAGCAGATCAAACAGCGGCTATGATGGCAGCCCCCTTGGCTGTAAAGGTTAGGAGGGTTTAGTTCCGCTTTAACTAAATCAGTAATTCTTCATTTGTGTACACCCGTTTCGTTTTTGTCCTGGACTAGGTAAAGTAATGGATTCAAATGCTAGCAGACTTCACAGGAACTTACCTTATCCCTGCTTCTCTGGAGCAGGAAGTGAAAGGAAATATCTCCAGCTATAGAGATTGCTATAATATCTGCCATTGCATGCCTGTTGCAGATCCAGATTGTTTGACCTGGCTACTCTCTTGCCTGCTATCTGCCTTGACCTCTGCCTGGACCTACTACTGTATTGCTTGCTGCCTGCCTTGACCTCTGTATGGACCTGACCACACTTTATCCTGCTGGCTGCCTCAACCTCTGCCTGGACCTGGCTACTCTCTTGCATGCTGCCTGTATCAACCTCTGTCTGACCTGACTGCTCTCTTGCTTGCCATCTGCCTCGACCTCTGCCTGGACCTGACTATTCTCTTGCTTGCTGCCTGCCTTGACCTCTGCCTGGACCTGACTACTCTCTTGCCTCCTGCCTGTCTCAACCTCTGCCTGACCTGACTGCTCTCTTGCCTGCCACCTGCCTCGACCCCTGCCTGGACCTGACTAGTCTCTTGCATGCTGCCTGTCTTGACCCCTGCCTGGACCTGACTACTCTCTTGCCTGCTGCCTGTCTCAACCTCTGCCTGACATGACTACTCTCTTGCCTGCCACCTGCCTCGACCTCTGCCTGGACCTGACTACTCTCTTGCTTGCTGCCTGCCTTGACCTTTGTATGGATCTGAATACTCTCTTGCCTGCTGTCTTCCTGCCTTCCTACTTTTCTGCCTGCCTCAACCTCTGTCTGACCTGACTACTTTCTCATCTGCCGCCTGCCTCGATCTCTGCCTGGACCTGACAACTCTCTTGTCTGCAGCTTGTGAAGAACTTTCACACTGTACCCCTTTTGTCCAGCAAACCCTTGGTAGGGCAATAATGATGGCTATAACCTGGTGCCAGTTTGCAGCAAATAAAACAAGGGACCGTTAGGGTCTCTGACCTACCACCCCGTAAATTCTGTGCCTCAGGTGCAATGAAACGCGTTAACTCTGCCACCAATCTTCGCTGTTTTCATGAGCTCCACTAGCTAATGAAACATTGCAATCCTAACACTTCCTGGGGTTTCTAATGCCTGGTTCCCCCCTGATCATTGTGGTTCCTGCCTGTGGCCTCTACATCACAACAGGACATGGCAGCAATGTAACGGCCAGAAGAAAGAACCACAGTACCCAGCAGGGGGACCAGGAATACGACACCCAAAGTGTATTAGATGCTGAAGATCCAAAACATAAAACATACAACAGGGGCCCCATGCCAAATGATAAAGTGTAAATAATTTTATTTGTTCATAATGTCATTGCATAAAACAGTCAACGCATTTCAGGGGCTAGCAGTACTTCCCCTTCATCAGGGCTCAGTGAATAATGAGAGGGCTCTGATGGCTTGATTACATTATCAAAGATAGATCTGTAGTCTGTTAGTGAAAATTCAATTAGGCAGCATATGTCAGTACAAGCAGCGACTGCCAGTGCTTATCCTTGCATATGCTGCCTAATTGAATTCTCAATGTGTACACTGAGCCCTGAGGAAGGGGGTTGTTGGTCCCCAAAATGCGTTGGATGTTTTATATGATCATGTAAACAATTAAAGCGATTTGGACTTATTCACTATTTGGTCTGGTTCTTCAATATCAACACATGAACACAAGATATGCTAGCCAAGCTGGCTATGCTTCTACAGTACCGCTTCTATGAATACTGGTCCCTCAGACCAATGGCTCTTCACACTCATTTAGCCTTGTAGATTGCAGCACCTCACTGTGCAAGTCTCTCATTAGGAGCCCACCTGACTCCTGGGACAAGACCTTCTGTCTCCTGGTTTGGCGCACCTGGTCCCTGGCTGAAACCTCCTGTCTACTGACTCCTGGCTGGGGCACCTCTGACCCCTGGTGGAGACCTCCTGTCTCCTAACCCCTGGCGGAGACCTCTTGTCTCCCGACTCCTGGCTGGGGCATCTCTGACCCATGGCTGAGACATCCTGTGTCTCGACTCCTGGCTGGGGCACCTCTGACCCCAGGCGGAGACTTTCTGTCTCCCAACTCTTGGCTGGGGCACCTCTGACCCCTGATGGAGACCTCCTTGTCTTCTGACCCCTGGCGGAGGCCTCCTGTCTCCCGACTCCTGGCTGGGGCATCTCTGACCCATGGCTGAGACATCCTGTGTCTCGACTCCTGGCCAGGGATAGGCAAAGTGTCCGCTCCCGGACACCAGTGTCCTCCACTGCAGCTTGAGGTGTCCTCGGCCGCCTCACTTTTTTTTTTTTTTAGTATACTGTTCTGATGTCTCCTCCTAGGTGTAATGTGTGTGGTACTGTGACTGGTGCAGCCGGGCCGGGTGCGCAGCGTCGCCCACTCCTCCTCCTGACAGTGCAGAGTGATCTCTTTCGGACTCTTAGCTGCCTGAGGGAGGGGCTGGCCTAGGAGAGGAGATGTCACGGATCGACCTGTGTGGAGGACCCCACTGCCCCAGCTCAGACTCCCAGGCAGCACTCAGCCAAAGTCAGCCCAGTCCCAGCCAGCCCCAGCCCAGTCAGGTCCTAGCCCAGTCCAAGGCAGGCCCCAGCCCAGCCAGGCCACAGCCCAGTCCCAGGCAGGCCAGTCAGCCCGCCCGGTCCCAGCAGGCAACAGTCAGCCCCAGCCAGCCCAGTCCCAGCAGGCAGGCCCCAGCCAGCCCAGTTCGATCCAGGCAGCCAGTCACATGCCAGCAGGCAGGCCCAGCCACAGCAAGCCCCAGCCCAATCAGGTGCTAGCCCAATCCCAGCAGCCAGGCCCCAACTCAGTCCCAGGCAGGCCCCAGCTACAGCCAGCCACAGCCAATCCCAGGCAGGCCCCAGCCACAGCCAGCCCCAGCTTAGTCAGGTCCTAGCCCAGTCCCAGGCAGGCCCCAGCTAGCCCCAGCCCAGTCCCAGACAGGCCACAGCTAGCCCAGTCCCAGGCACACACCAGCCCTAGCCCCAGCCCAGTCCCAGGCAGGCCATAGCCAGCCCTAGCCCCAGCCCAGTCCCAGGCAGGCCACAGCCAGCCCTAATCCAGTCTCAGCAGGCAGGCCCCAGCCCAGTCTCAGGCAGGCTCCAGCCAGCCCCAGGCAGGCCCCAGCCAGCCCCAGCCCAGTCCCAGGCAGGCCCCAGCCAACCCCAGCCCAGTCCCAGGCAGGCCCCAGCCAGCCCCAGCCAAGTCAGGCCCCAGCCAGCCCCAGCCCAGTCCCAGGCAGGCCCTAGTCAGCCCAGTCCCAGGCAGGCCCCAGTCAGCCCCAGCCTGGTCCCAGGCAGGCCCCAGCCAGCCCCAGGCAGGCCACAGCCAGACAGAAAATGTTTTCAACATTTTATAAGCGTATGTAACAAGCAGTCTTTATAAAACTGTTATTTTAAATGTTTTTGTACTTGTAGAACTAGGTCAGAGAGTAGACCGTGTTTTTTGAAGGTTTTAATTTGAAATGTACCTTGGTGTCCTTCACTAAGGTCTGTACTTTGGAAAGTGTCCGCCACAGCCTTGGTCCGTGCCTATCCCTGCTCCTGGCTGGGGCACCTCTGACCCCAGGCGGAGACTTTCTGTCTCCCAACTCTTGGCTGGGGCACCTCTGACCCCTGATGAAGACCTCCTTGTCTTCTGACCCCTGGCGGAGGCCTCCTGTCTCCCGACTGCTGGCTGGGGCACCTCTGACCCCTGGCTGAGACCTCCTGTGTCCCAACTCCTGGCTGGTGACACCTCTGAACCCTGGCAGAGATCTCCTGTTTACTGACTCCTAGCTAGGGCAACCTCTGACCCCTGGCGGAGACCTCCTGTCTTCCAACACCTGGCTGGGGCACCTGTAACCCCTGGTGGAGACCTCCTGTCTTCTGACCCCTGGTGAAGACTTCCTGTCTCCCGACTGCTGGCAGGGGCACCTTTGACCCCTGGATGAGACCTCCTGTTTCCAGACTCCTGGCTGGCGGCATCTTTGACCCCTAGCAGAGACCTCCTGTCTCCCGACTCCTGGCTGGGGCACCCCTAACCCTTGCCAGAGACTTCCTGACTCCTGGCTGGGGCACCTCTGACCCCTGGTGGAGACTACCTGTCTCCAATATGAAAGGCCTGAGCTACCCTCAAGCCTTCATTATAAGGGCTGTGTGCACCTGGACACACACCCTTCTGGTCTGGTTGGAGTCTTCTTCCCACCCAAGGCACTTTGAAGTCTCCAGGCTCCAGGCCCTAATCCAGTTGTTACAAAACTCAGAGAAAGATTAAAAAAAACGTGCATTCTGGTGTCCCATATTCTGCCTATATACGAACCCTGTGTCACTTTTCTCAACATTTTTACAGTGGCAGGGAATCGCACTGTCACACTTGCTTCATGAAAGCAGCCTCTTCAGAGTGAGTCAGATCATTGAATGATTTTGGTTTCATGGGTTTCATTCACCTATTCATTTGAAAATTACATTTGTCCTTTCAAATGAATTAGTGCTAAAGTACCAACGCCTCATGGATATGTCTTTTATAGATGCTGAAGACTCGCCAACCAGTGGAGCTCATGAAGACAGCTGATGCTGACCAACAGGAAGGGCATCTTTTTGACGCCCTGCACTTGTTTTGGATATTTGGGGGAAAAAAAACCTGATAGCATCACTTTTAAAATTCCTAAAAAAAGGTAGATTTTATCAATGATTTACTACTGATCCTTTGGCGGTGCTTGTTCTCACTCGCATGTTCACACACGTTTTCACCGTACTGAGGAATGTAGGCAAAATCCTTAATAGTATACGCCAGAAGTTTTCTGCCCATCGACCACAGATTCGCGTTACATCTAATGTGAATCTAGACAGTGAATATCCCGGAAAGCTTGTAGCCTCCACAGGCGGGGGGCCCATGTGCTTGAACAAGAACCTTCATGAGGGTATCAACATGGAAAATTTTAATGAAAGCTGAAGATTCAAAAATTTTGAATAGCAGCTTTTGGTTATAAATCTTTCCTGCTGCAGTCTCTCACCTTGCAACCTGCTACATAGTTATAATGTACAGTCTGATCCCTCAAGGTGGAGTGTGGAAGAGGGCTTCCTCCCAGAGATGTAACTAGAGCCTTCAGGGCCCCGGTGCAAGAAATTATGACCCCTGGCCAGGGCCCTTCCCTCTTCCCACTGATCCTGGGGCCCTTTACTCCTATAGCGGGTCCCTTTATTACTGTACCGCAGCGGGGCCCTTTCACAAGTTCTGCCATCTTCAGGCCTTCCCACTGCTTACTGTATAAACGTCATTGGCAGTGAAGGGGTTAACTGTGTACCCTACATGGAAAGAGATGTAGCGCTTGCAAGCTTCTCAGCTGGGGTATCTGGGGTCAGAGCAGAAGAGTGCGTATGTGGGGTGCTAGGCACCGGAAGGATGGGGGTGGTGGTGTCCATGTGTAGATGGCGACGTCCGTGGGGCAGCCAGCTGATGGAGCAGAAGTGACTCTGTTGGCAGTAAATAAAAGAGAACAAGCGGCGCCCCACTAAGTGTAGCAGAGGATAAAAACAAAGTATTTATTAAAAATGCACTTACAAAAGTTAAGTGATATCAGGCATGTGAATGTCCAGGCATCCCAATCTGGGTGGTCCGAGTGCTGGGGTCCCGCCGTCACAGGCCTGATGAAGGAGCACGGATTGCTCCGAACGCGCGCCTGGTATAGCCATCTACCCACTCTCCAGCCCCCCATTGGACCCGTGACGTTGGACCTACCTCTCGCCCACCTGGCTGGAGCCTCAGAACCCACTGGAGCTTCCAGAAACACATGTGACGGCGGGACCCCAGCACTCGGACCACCCAGATTGGGATGCCCGGACATTCACATGCCTGATATCACTTAACTTTTGTAAGTGCATTTTTAATAAATACTTTGTTTTTATCCTCTGCTACACTTAGTGGGGCGCCGCTTGTTCTCTTGTGTTTACTGTGTTCCCTGCATGTGTTCTAACTGTGTGGGGGCGGGGCTGGCCGGGACATAACAGATCTAACTGATCCCAGTGACAGGGATCAGTAGATCTGTCATGTCCCCTGTCACAGAATGGAGAACCGCCGTGTTTACATCGGCGGTTCCCCGTTCTGCAGCTCTGACAGGCGATCGCGGCACGCGGGCACGATCCCACGGAGCGTGCGGCGGCCGCACGCACGCGCCGCTGCCACCTGTGAGTGCGCGCCAGGAGCGTGCACAGGGAACGACGTCCATGGACATCATCCTGGAAATTTAGATCCGCGCTGGAGCCATACTTCGGCTTTAGCGTGGATCTGAAGGGGTTAAAGGCCCTTTTTCTGTATCGCTGTCAGCCAATTTCTATTTTTGTCTGCCTGTTTGCACATTGCATTTGCCTAAGGGTGTCCCGACCCTATCCCTCTTTCCCCAGTTCTTGTTAAGAGACAATAAATGTCTATTTGTTCATTTCAAAAGTGAATGGCGCCCAATTATTCCACCTTGCATTACACCCACCATGCCTAGTAACCTGCACCCTGAGGAGGAATGTCAGCTGCCCCTGACGATGGAGGTCACCATTGGGCCTTTGGAGGTCGGGGACATTGCTAGATTTTTTTTCTAAGAAAGATAAAAGTAATATTAAATAGTAATACTCTACATCCTTTTGTATGAATCAAATGCTTTGCAAACTCAGATGTTATCACGTAACCTGGTGCTGGAGGCCAATGAAGAGAGGGCTTCCCTTGCAGCTAAGTTCCAGACTCCCCTGAAGGTGAAACAGGAGGAGTCAGGCCCAAAGTAGCATGGGTCGCCTGTTGGGGTGCCCTGACAGATATTACCTTGTAAAATTAACAGTGTTATTATCACTGTGCTGTACATAGCCTGTGCTTACAACACAGCTGAGGGAGAGGCTCTTATAAAAACCGCTAGTGCATGGCGGTCAGTGCTGAGACCAAAGGGGACATCAAAGTCACTGTAGACTGACGCGTTTCGAAGGGAACCTTCTTCTTCAGAGGCTCTGAAATGCGGCAGCCCACAGTGGCCTAGATGTCCCCTCTGGTTTCATCTGGAGACTGTCGGACTCAGTACTGACCGCCATGCACTAGCGGTTGTTATAAGCGTCTAGTTTTTTACTTGTTTCTATCATTAACCAGTTGCCGACCGCGTAGCAACTATAAGTGGCGACAGCGTGGCTCTGTCCCGTGAATCACCGTGTATAATTGTCACTCGCGTGCACGACTGCTAGGGGGCGAGAGCACGCCGCCAGAAGCGCGTGCTCGTGCCCTCTGCACGCTCCCTGAGTAGGGCCGCGGGTCGGGCGGACTCGATGTCCGCCAGCGACCCACGATGCCCTGTGACAGAGCCAGAACGGGAAACCGCTGATGTAAACACGGCGGTTTCCCCGTTCTGACAGGCAGCATCTCAGAGATCTACTGATCCCTGTCACTGGGATCAGTTAGATCTCTGGTGCCCCTGGCAGCCCAGCCCCCTCACAGTTAGAACACGCCTAGGGAACACAGTTAACCCCTAGAGCGCCCCCTGCAGGTTAACCCCTTCACTGCCAATGACATTGCCAAAGGGCAAGACCGAGACAGTGTCCCGTAGCACCCAGCGACCGCCTGTAGCTCAGGCGGGCTGGGCGCCGGGATGAGTCCCTCGCACGTCTCCCGTGCTCGTGCGCGAAGACCGCCGCACGAGAGCGGGGGATCGTCAGCACGT
>BLSH010017222.1:72983-91248 GCA_018402905.1 Glandirana rugosa | reverse complement strand
AAGGGGGGTGTATTTTGTGAAGGGGGTGTATTTTGTGAAGGGGGGGTGTATTTTGTGAAGGGGGTGTATTTTTTGAAGGGGGGTGTATTTTGTGAAGGGAGTGTATTTTTTGAAGGGGGGTGTATTTTGTGAAGGGGGGTGTATTTTTTGAAGGGGGGTGTATTTTTTGAAGGGGGGTGTATTTTTTGAAGGGGGGTGTATTTTGTGAAGGGGGGTGTATTTTGATACTGCAGTGCAGAAGAACAGAGACATGCTGAGCCGGTGACGACAGGGCCACTTCATGGAGCTCACATTTCAAGTGACAGAACAGGTTTTGTCGCATGCGTTGCTGTCATTGTAACAAAGGAGAGCGCGCCGGGCTCTGGCGCTCTCCCAGCTCGTTATCTCACGCCTGTCTGTCATCGTCCCCCATGGCTGTACATTGCTCAGTATTATGTCTGCACCATGCAGAGCTCCCGATTCCCATGGTAATGACCTCCAGGGGTGTTTTCTCGGGAAAACATAAAGGATTCACATCTGCGATTTTGCTGCATCCGCTCAGCAGGAAATTGAAAGTGTATGTAAAGGATATGAGTTTTTTAATCCAATAATGTTGCTCACTGTCTGGTTCCAATTATGTGACCCGTGTGTCTTCTGCTGTGATACAATTCCCCATCTATATTAAGGCCACACTTCCTGTCCCTTGGTGACACCTGTCCCTTTAATATAGCATGGTTGTCACCCAGGGTAGAGGGAAAAGATCATTTCCACTGCAAAAAAAACTAAATTAGCACCTCTCTGCCGTGACAGCTGGATTTGCACAGAGCATGGTGATCACACTGTCACAGCCACGGTTCAAGCATGCGCGGTTACATCAATGCGCAATGGTCACTGGAAGTTGTCGTTTTTTGCAGCAACTTCATGTTATAGAAAATGAACCGCTTCCCGACCGCGTTGCGTACATTTACTGCTGCAGAGTGGCTCTGTCTATAAACGGCGGCTCACACGTGCGCTGTAGCAGGCGGGAGCGCGCCGCCGGCGGCACGCTCTCGTGCCCGCCGCACTCTGCAGGAGTGTGGCCGCGGCTCGGACGGATTCGATCTCCGCCAGCGAGCCGCGATTACCTAGCAGAGAACAAAAACGAGGTACCGCCGATATAAACGCGGTGGTTCCCTGCTCTGTCAGGCAACATGTGAGAAATCTACTGATCCCTGTCACTGGGGTCAGTTAGATCTCTTATGCCCCTGGCAGCCCAGCCCCCTCACAGTTAGAAGACGCCTAGGGAACACAGTTAACCTCTAGATCGCCCCTGCAGGTTAACCACTTCACTGCCAATGACATTTACACAGTAATCAGTGGCTATTTACATTTCTGATCGCTGTATAAAGGTCATTGGTCCCAAAAAAGTGTCAAAAATGTCCGACATGTCCGCTGCAATATCGCAGTCCAGATAAAAATCGCAGATCGCCGCCATTACCAGTAAAAAAAAAATTTGTAAAAACACCAGAAATTACTTTTCATGGTTTGTAAACGCAGCAACTTTTGCGCAAACCAATCAATAAACGCCGATTGCGATTTTTTTTTTTTTTTACCAAAAATATGAGGAAGAATATAAATCGGCCAAAACCGATGAATACTTGTGTCTTTTTATATTTTTTTTTTTGGGTTGTATTTTAGCAAAAAGTAAGAAATATTGTTTTTTTTTTTTTGCAAAATTTTCGCTCTTTCTTTGTTTATAGCAGCGATCAGAAATGACGCAGCGGTGATCAAATACCACCAAAAGAAAGCTCTATTTGTGGGAAAAAAGGACGCAAATTTTGTTTGGGTACAACATCGCACGACCGCGCAATTGTCAGTTAAACGACGCGGTGCCGAATCGCAAAAAGTGCTCTGGTCCTAAGGTGGGAAATCCTTCCGGGGTTGAAGTGGTTAAAGTGGAACTAAACCCTCCTATGCTTTTCAGCCAAGTAGGCTGCCATCTTAACCTCTGTTTCAGATGCAACTGCCACGGTGCTGCACATGTGATCAGTTATGACACCGCCCATTGGATGGTTTGACAGTTTGTTAGAGAGAACAAGCAAAAAAAATACAACTTCCAGTGACCATTGTGCATTGATGTAACCGCACATGCTTGATCTGTGGGTGTGATCACATCAGTCTGTGCAAATCCAGGTGTGACTCAACATAGGATAGGAGGGGTTAGTTCCGCTTTAAGTTTATTTGGGCGCCAGCCCTATGAGGGGGTTTTGAAAGATGGGAGGTGAAGTTCCTAATCATGTGACCCCTGTGACTGACTGTTGAAGCAGTCACATGATCAGGAGCTCCGCCCACTGGCTCATGATCATAAACAGTGACCAGGAGCTGTCGATGAAAGCTCGGTCACTGGGCTGACAGATGGCTGATGCAAATGCATACAGACCCACCCAGTGCCAGGACAAGGTCGTCCAATGCCCAGGACAAAGATGCCAACCCCCCTCATTATGTGCGAGCTTAGGGAATCCTACCTCCAGTAGTCACCTGCTTATTAATAGGAGGGTTTTATTAAGAGTGGAGTCATCGCAAGAAACAAACTGGCTCTCTACTGCTCTCCTCGCTGCTCCCAGCGTTTGGCTGACAGGAGTAGTGATATATAACAATCAGAATGGCGGCGCCCCCCTGTAGTATACAACTGCGCCCAGGGCATTCGTCCCTTCTGCCCACCACTTGTCCCAGCCCTGGACCCAGCCATTGTGCTCACCCATATGTTACGCCAGTGGTGATAGGTTAAGGGACTTTACTTCTGTTAAATCAGCCCATTTTAAGCGGAACTAAACCCACCAACTAAATGGTTTTAAAAAACAGTCACATTCCCGGCCTGCTGGAATTGCTAACTGTCACATTTGATTGGGCTCTCAACCAAATTGCAAACCATCAACTGGCTGATGTCATAATTATACAGCACCATGGCAGTTACAGATCAAACAGAGGCCGAGATGGCAGCTTCCTTGGCTGTAAAGGATAGGAGGGCCAAAGGTAGGGTGACCAGACGTCCCCGGTTTCCAGGGACAGTCCCCGGACTGAAGACACTGTCCCCGGATCAAGTCTGTCCCCGGTTTTGTCCCCAGATTGGATTTGATCAGGGGCCCGGAAAATTTCAAAGACAGTCAGTGCAGAATTAAAATTGAAAAAAATCTGAATTACACCCCCAGCTCAGTGGCTCCTAGTAGCTTGGGGGGGGGGGGGTGTATTTTTTCCATTATCTGTGCCCCTTTTGTGCTGCGCCATGTATATATATGCGTGATCCTGCATTTCTGGGTATCGGAGCCGATCAGCCGGTCCGGGGGACTTAATGTCCACTGGTACCCACCGATCATCCTGTCCCCCGGTCACAACGGTGGTCTGTCAGTATGGAAGACATTGATCCTGTGCTCCTGCAAAGCAGGGACAGGGATCCATGTCTTCCCTTAGTACAAGCACCTCCCCCACAGCGAGAAAACACAGGCTAGGCACACATTTAACACTTTGATTGCCCTGGATGTTATCGCTTTCCAAGCCAATGTCATTAGTACAGTGACAGTGCATATTTTTAGCACTGATCACTGTATTAGTGCCACTTAGTGTCCGATTTGTCCGCCGCAATATCAGTTGCTGATTGTTGCCATTACTAGTAGATAAAAAAATATGTCCCCGGATTTCATTTTAAAAATCTGGTCACCTTAGCCAAAGGGTAAGTTATATCACTTTGTTTAATAAAAGGTTAAACTTCTTGCTAGTGTGCGTTGGTAATCTGAAATGCAGCCTCAGTATATAATAAGGTTGGCCATCCAAAAGATGTCTAGTCTGTTGCTGATTCACGCACAGCAGGAAAAAAAGTTGTCATTACTCAGAAAATGAGAATTAGCGGTGAAAGAGGCGAGAGGCGGCGGTATTGTAAATGGAAGGTTGCGTGAGTCATCGCAGACGTGCCATTTATGTAGAAATTTAAATACAGAGAGCTGATGACCTATCCACGAGCCGCCCGCTATTGACCAGCCGGGATCTCCCTGCTCAAAACCTCCACCAATTAATAGCGCCACGGGCTGCTCTGAGGTTACCGCCGCTGTGCGTCGTTGAATCTGTGATTAAGGACACCTGTCATAAAAGAGGCCTATAGCTATGTTTGCCATCTTGCAATGCATTAACGCACAACATGTTGATACCTGGTAATGTGCGTTGTGCTACTGTGCATTACGATGTGCTAGAACACGCGTGCTTTGGTAACGAAGGAAGCAAACTAAAAACAGGCAGTTGAACTGAGTCCCCCCACCTCCCCAAGCTGCAATGGCAGTCGGACAGAATTGTATACTTGCCAGCAGCCAAGATGGTTTGCTTTACCAGTAGCCAGGGCCCCATACAGCCTATCTGCTGCCCAGCCGAAGGTGATGAAGGACATAGATTTATCAGTCCCTTTCTTTGCAGCCTCAGCAGCACAGATGAATGAATAGGAAATGCTCTGAGCCTTCCCTCTCATTCACAAACTAAAGCATAGTAAACACAGTTTACTACGCATCAATGATGAATGAACACATCAGTGATTGGTACTGATCACTCACTGTGTTCATTCAGGAAAGGAAAGGGCCAGTAAATGACATATTTACGGGTCCCTTCCCCCACTCTCTATCCTGAAACATCTCCCTTTGTGCCCGCAGTAGCTGCCGACGGGAGAGGTGGGAAGCTGGAAGTGCTGCAGGGGAAAGGGACAAATGGGGGGCCCAGGCAGCAGATGGAAGGGGTGCATGTGCTAGGACTAATCCCCTTACAGTACAACCGTATGGAGAGGAGGAGAAGCTGACAGCACTGCAGGGGAAGGCAGAAGAGGATCGGTGGCTACAATAAGACAGCACAGCCGGCCCTCCTGCTCAGCGGGTGAATGGGCCCTCTTTTGAACGGATGGTGCCTGGGCCCAGTACAGGAGGGCCGGCTATACTGCCTTATCAGTGACCCTGCCTGTAGCAGTATCGCCCCTTGAACTCAAGACATTCAAGTGAATGGAGCCAAGCTGTAACCACCCTGTGATTATGGCACAGTGGTTCGGGATCTAGGAGGGTTATAACAGGCAGAGAGGAGGCAACAATCTAGCAATAAGAAAAAACTGTCTGTGCTGTTTGCGTGCCACCTGCTGCGACTACCTGTGGCGCCACCACTTGCTTAGCAGGACATCCAACAGGACTTGGGACAGTTTCCAAAAGATCTGCTGAAAGAGAGCAGAAATGGTGCAGCTCAGCATAGAAATCAATCAGCTTCCAGGTTTTATTGTCAAAGCTTTATTAAACAATCTGAAGTTAGCAGCTGATTGGCTACCATTAACAGCTGCACTCTGCAGTTTTAGTAAATCAACCGCTTAGTGACCATTACCATCGGTCAGTAGTGGGGAACTTTTAGTAGTGGCTGAGCTGGAGATTAGCCGGGTTGGGGGGCCACCACTGTGGGCATATACCATGTGCGGCAAGCTGACTTTTTTAGGCTTAGTTCCTCCAATGCAATTTGGCGCATCGGGCAGTAAATGCAAATTCTGTCAACTGCACCTGATTTAGTCTCTTCCCATGGGACCACAGTATTTTTCAGGTCTGTTATAAAGGTGGACGGCCAGGTTGTGGGTGGTCTTCCTTGTTTCCACTTTTTGGTGGCTTTAGGCCTCATACACACGGACGTTTCTTAAAAAATAAACAAAACGTCGGGCCCGAAGTCAAGGAAAAAAAATCTGCGGTTTTCGGCGTTATGCATCGGCGTTAGTGAGCGTCGGCGTCAATAGGCGTTTTTTTAAAAAAATCATCCCTCTGCTATTTTTCAACCTAAAAACGTCGGCTTCAAAAAACGCTGGTTAACGCCGGTACAGTATTAGTTGGCGTTTGTTGGCGTTTTGTGGCGTCGGCGTCAAAAAATGCCAAAACGTTACAGCCTCAGAACGCGCTGGCAGTGGGTTTTAGTTTCAGCTCACTAACGTCGACGCCATCTACAGCTCAAAAAATTTGGCGTTTTTATGGGGCCATTGACTAACATGGAGAGCTGCAAAAACGCCAGCGTCAAAAAACGTCCGTGTGTATGAGGCCTAAGAGTTGCCACCTCATCCCTTTAACCCCTTGCCGACCGCCGATCGGCATCTGACGGTGACAAGGTGGCTGGTGAGCGCAAATCGCCGTCATATGACGGCAGCCGCGATCACGAGCCTAGTGAGCGCACGCGCGCTGCCGGAGGCGCGCCCGCGCGCTCACTGTGTTCGGGGAGGGCCAGGGAGCGGGTGCGGCGGCTTCGGCTACCCGCGATGGCCCCCCTGGAGCGAAGGAACGGAGGTCCGTGTATGTAAACACGGACCTCCGTTCTGTGAAGGGGAAGGGCTGTGACCACTTCCCTTCCCCTGCTAGGGCAGTCCCCCCACAGTTAGAACACGCCCAGGGAACACAGTTAACCCTTAGAGCGCCCCCTGCAGGTTAACCCCTTCACTGCCAATGGCATTTACACAGTAATCAGTGCATTTTTATAGCACTGATCGCTGTATAAATGCCAATGGTCCCAAAAAAGTGTCAAAATGGTCCGACATGTCTGCCCCAATATCGCAGTACCGCTAAAAATCGCAGATCGCCGCCATTACTAATAAAAAATAAATAAATAAATAAAAACCCCAAAAATGAATTCTCATCATCCGTAAACGCGACCACTTTTGCGCAAACCAATCAATGAACGCCGATTGCGATTTTTTTGATCACAAATATGAGGAATTATATAAATCGGCCAAAACCGATGAAAAAAAATGTTTTTTTATAATTTTTTTTTGGATTTGTATTCTAGCAAAAAGTAAGAAATTTGTTTTTTTTTGCAAAATGGTCGCTCTTCTTTTGTTTATAGCGGCGATCAGAAATGACGCAGAGGTGATCAAATACCACCAAAAGAAAGCTCTATTTGTGGGAAAAAAAGGACGCAAATTTCGTTTGGGTACAACGTTGCACGACCGCGCAATTGTCAGTTAAAGCGACGCAGCGCCGAATCGCAAAAAGGGCTCCGGTCCTAAAGCTGGAAATCCTTCCGGGGCTGAAGTGGTTAAACCCAAGCACATATGAATTACACAGGTCATGTGGCTGATTAAATTGGTAATTAAACTCACTTGGTGCCTCATCTGCATTAAATTAGACTCAGAACAACCTGAGTAATTCATGTGTGTTCAGGTTTAAAGGGATGAGGTGGCAACCCTAATAAGGCCCCTTTCACACAGTGGACCGATTGGGTCTGCCTGTCTGTTTTTCAGGTGGACCCAATCAGACCACCCATTGTTCTCTATGGGGCGGCAGATATTGCCAAACATACACTATATTGTCAAAAGTATTGGGACACCTGCCTTTACACGCACATGAACTTTAATGGCATCCCAGTCTTAGTCTGTAGGGTTCAATATTGAGTTGGCCCACCCTTTGCAGCTATAACAGCTTCAACTCTTCTGGGAAGGCTGTCTACAAGGTTTAGGAGTGTCTATGGGAAAGTTTGACCATTCTTCCAGAAGGGCATTTGTGAGACGAGGCACTGATGTTGGATGAGAAGGCCTGGCTCACAGTCTCCGCTCTAATTCATTCCAAAGGTGTTCTATTGGGTTGTCTTTATGGACCTTGCTTTGTGCAGTGGTGCGCAGTCATGTTGGAACAGGAAGGGGCCATCCCCAAACTCTTCCCACAAAGTTGGAAGCATGAAATTGTCCAAAATGTCTTGGTATGCTGACGCCTTAAGAGCTCCCTTCACTTTAACCACTTCAGCCCCGGAAGGATTTCACCCTTTAGGACCAGAGCCCTTTTTGAGATTTGGCGCTGCGTCGCTTTAACTGACAATTGCGCGGTCATGCGGCGTTGCACCCAAACAAAATTTGCGTCCTTTTTTTCCCACAAACAGAGCTTTCTTTTGGTGGCATTTGATCACCTCTGCGTCATTTCTGATCGCCGCTATAAACAAAAGAAGAGCAACAATTTTGCAAAAAAAAACCCAAATTTCTTACTTTTTGCTAAAATACAAATCCAAAAAAAAAATATAAAAAAACATTTTTTTTCACCGTTTTTGGCCGATTTATATTCTTCCTCATATTTATGATAAAAAAAAATCGCAATTGGCGTTTATTGATTGGTTTGCGCAAAAGTTGCCGCATTTACGAATGATGAGAATTCATTTTTGGGGTTTTTATATTTTTTTATTAGTAATGGCGGCGATCTGCGATTTTTATCGGTACTGCGATATTTCAGCGGACATGTCGGACCATTTTGACACTTTTTTGGGACCATTGGCATTTATACAGCGATCAGTGCTATAAAAATGCACTGATTACTGTGTAAATGCCATTGGCAGTGAAGGGGTTAACCTGGGGGGCGCTGTAAGGGTTAAATGTGTACCCTGGGCGTGTTCTAACTGTGTGTGGGCTGCCCTGGCAGGGGAAGGGAAGTGATCACAGCCCTTCCCCCTCTCACAGAACGGAGATCTGTGTTTACATACACGGACCTCCGTTCTTTTACTGCAGGGGGGGCATCGCGGAGATCCAGTCCGCCCCACCCGCTCCCTGCCCCCCCCGGACACACCTTGCGATATCGAACCACCTTGTTGCCGTCAACCTGCGGTTGGCGGTCGGCAAGTGGTTAACTAAGGGGTCAAGCCCAACCCCTGAGAAACAGCCCCACACCATAACCCCCCCTCCACCAAATGATTTGGACCACTGCACAAAGCAAGGTCCATAAAGACATGGATGAGGGAGTTTAGGATGGAGGAACTTGACTGGTCTGCACAGAGTCCTGACCTCAACCCCATAGAACACCTTTGGGATGAATTAGAGTGGAGACTGTGAGCCAGGCCTTCTCATCCAACATCAGTGCCTGACCTCACAAATGCTCTTCTGGAAGAATGGTCAAACATTCCCATAGACACTCCTAAACCTTGTGGACAGCCTTCCCAGAAGAGTTGAAGCTGTTATAGCAGCAAAGGGTGGGCCAACTCAATATTGAACCCGGGACACACGGGACGACGATCGCACGTACGATCGCGTTGAATCATATGTTGGCTGTTGTATGCAGCATACTGACTGCACTACACGATCATACGTCCGGGGAAAGAACGTTCAGGTGCATGTAATTAGCATCCAGCCGTTCCTGACTTCGGAGCATGCGTATTTTGCACAATACAACTTTGTTGTACCAACTTCTCTGTACACCCGGTACAACGGTCGTATGAGAGCTTGTTGGTACGACCAAGTTTTCTAGTCTACTCATACAACTCCCCTTGTACGACCGTCGTATGTTCGACTGTTCAAATCGCGCATAAGAACGATCGATTTCGCATACAACGGTCGTGAGTACGACGTGTTGTATACGACCGTTGAACCGTGTGTACGGGCATTACACTGGGATGCAATTGAAGTTCATGTGCGTGTAAAGGCAGGCGTCTCAATACTTTTGACAATATAGTGTATGTCCGCTGGCACCTGATTCAGTCCGCTAAAAACAGACGGATGGAGATTCAGTACGTTTGCCATCCATCTGGTGGATTGGATGGAAATGGACATGCAGTTTGTTTCCATCTGGCCGCCCCATAGAGGAGAGTGGGCTGTGTCCCTTGTCTAGTGGAGCGGACATGGACCTGTCATCCGCCGGATCAGCGGAGAGATCCCCAGATCTACTTGGACGGATTCCACCCCGTATAATGGGGCCTAACACTTGTCCATTTTTTTTTTTTTGCTTTCAATTGTAAACTTCAGGGACAACATGTTCACTTGCTGTCTAATATATCCCACCTACTTTAAGATGCCATTGTAGGGAAATAATTTGTTACCTTTACCTGTCAATGGCCATAATGTTATGGCTGATCGGTGTCGATTATTCTCGCTTACATTTCTTTTTAACTTTTTCTTCAGTTTATCATCTCTTGCTTCATTTGGCTTTTTTTACATTTTATTTATTGCCTTTACATTATTTTTTCCTTTCTACTGGCTTTTTGTTGCTTTATTTTTACATTCATCCTCTAACTTCTTATGACCCCTCATTATTTACATTCCTTTATCATATGAAGGTGTCACCAGGCTGTGGTGTCATTGTTTGCACACAGGCCAGGTCACTGAGGTGTGTCATGGACACTGTCTCTGAGGGACTTCATTAACCAGTGCAGGTCAGCTCAGTGCCTTCTGGTCACCATTGGCACCCCTGGGGCTGATTTCTGACTGAACATGGAGAGCTAAGCAGCAGCTCTCAGTCAGGAGACCGCCACAACCTGAGTGACAGAGCAGAGAGCACCCTCCAGCACACACAGCCTGCCGCTGCTACTGCTGCCACCACCAACACTTGACGCATTGCAGGTACAGCGCGTCCAATGGCGAGGTTTCTTTCAAGCGGGAAACCATTGCAGGGTCCCACCGACCAATCAGTGCACTCCTCACAGTACGTAATGGCCAGCCCCCTAGTCAGAGTGCGCACATGTAACCCTCCGCGCAGGAATATAGTCCCCGTCCTGTGTGTAGGGAGAGAAGGCGGGAGGGCCGTTCCCGCGCTTAGTGCACGACGCTGCCTCCCTGTCAAGGGGAAAAAAAAAAAAAAGTCCATGTGCACAAACGGCTCCATGGTTAACCCCTGAGGTGACGGGGAAATCTGCAACACCAGAGCATGGCTTCATAATAAAACACATTACATAAGCCTGCCGTATAAATGGTGTCATAATAACTGTGTGACAGGAGGAAAGGCACCATGACTGGCCCTGTCATTGAGAGAGATGAACATTTATCCCTGTCACTTCCCTGATCTCACCCATGTCCCCGCCGTTCATGACCGGCCTAGAACCTGAAAACTCAATTTAATTTTAGTTTTTATATCGATTGACAAGGAAGCTGTGTTAAAAGCAATCTTAACCACTTCAATTACGGGCATTTTTACCCCCTTCCTGCCCAGGCCAGGTTTCAGCGCGGTCACACCTTGAATGGCAATTGCGCGGTCATGCGACGCTGTACCCATATTCAATTATTTTTTGAGACAGATAGAGCTTTCTTTTGGTGGTATTTATTCACCTCCCGCCCACCGTATAGACAAAATGCAGGGGCGATCGGCGGTGCGCGGTGTCCCTGGGAACACGGTGCATCCCCAATTTCAGTAAAGAGACGATGACGTGGCCCTTTACCCATGTGATCCCCTGTGTCCAATCACAGCTGGTCACATATAAACAAGGAAATGCCAGTTATTGGCTTTCCTCTCCTCACACTGACTAAGTGCCCACCCATGCTGCCTATCAGTGCCCACCAGTGCTGCATATAAGTGCCGCTTCATCAGCGCACATCAGTGAGGGAGAAAATTTTCCTATTTACAAAATTTTCTAATAGAAACAAAGAAAAACTTTTTTCAAAAATTTTGGTCTTTCGTTTTGTTTTTTTTTGCCAAAAATAAAAAACCCAGCCGTGATTAAATACCACCAAAAGAAAGCTCTATCTTTCGCAAAAAAGATTATAAAAATGTCATATGGGTGCGGTGTAGCATGGCCGCGCAATTGTCATTCAAAGTGTGACAGAGCTGAAAATCGGCCTGGGCAGGAAGGGGGTGAAAGTGCCCGGTATTGAAGCAGTTAATCATCACTGGGTTTATTTTTTTGCTACACAAATGAAAAAAGACCAAACATTTTGGAGAAAAAAAAGGTTTTCTGTTATAAAATTCTCTAAATAAGTAATTTTTCTCCTTCACTGGTGTGTGCTGATGAGGCTGCACTTATCGGCATTGATAGGCGGCACTGATGAGGAGGTACTGACAGGTATCACTGATGGGCACTGACAGGCATCACTGATGGGCACTGACAGGCATCACTGATGGGCACTGACAGGCATCAATGATGGGCACTGACAGGCATCAATGATGGGCACTGACAGGCATTACTGATGGGCACTGACAGGCATCACTGATGGGCACTGACAGGCGCCACTGATGGGCACTGACAGGCGTCACTGATGGGCACTGACAGGCGCCACTGATGGGCACTGACAGGCGTCACTGATGGGCACTGACAGGTATCACTGTTGGGCACTGACAGGTATCACTGATGGGCACTGACAGGCATCATCGATGGGCACTGACAGGCACCACTGATGGGCACTGACAGGCGTCACTGATGGGCACTGACAGGCATCAATGATGGGCACTGAGAGGCATCACTGATGGGCACTGACATGCATCACTGATGGGGCTGCACTGATAATGTGCAGATGTCCCCACTGAGGAAAGCAGCTTATTGGCGCTGTCACTGTGAGGACGAGGAATGCTGATAACTGGCATTTCCTATTTACACTGTGATCAGCTGTGATTGGACAAAACTGATCACATGGTAAAGAGTGTACGTCACAGGCTCTTTACCATGATCGGTGATGCGCTGTGTCTGAGGGCCACACCACCGATCGCTGCGCGCCACCCGGGGGCACTCGTGAGTGGCCCGTTCTGAAGGACGTCATGTCGTCCAGTCAGGATGGTAAAGCCAACACCCGGCCATCAATCCTTCATAGGCCGGGTGGAAAGGTGTTAAACCCAAAAGCAAACATTTATTATATTGCAGATTACCAATTCTTAGATGTGATGGCGGCAATGGTTTTCTTTTTTAGCCCTGGAATCGTGCAACTTCACTTGAAATCGCGCGATTTCAAAGCCACATGTCAGTGTGAAGTCAGGTGCGACTTGGCTGACATGTGTACGGCTTCATGCACAGATGTCTATGCAAGTCGCACCCGAAATCTCCAAAAGTAGCGCAGGAGCTTCTTTTTCAAATTGGGGAAGCACTGCAAAGTCGGCGTCGCACTGTTTTGAACAGTTCCATTGCCGACAATAGGGTGCGACTTGTAAAGTCCATGACATGTGGACCGCATGTCCGTAGACGACAGTCGCGGATAGTTGCAAAAATTTGATTTTACAAAATGTTTGTAAATTTACTGACAGTTGGCAACCCTGGTGATCTGGCCAGTAAGTCTGATATTTTTCAACAGAACAAGCTGTCCTGCAGATGTAGCAGTTAGGCTAGGTTCATATATACAGTGCCTTGAAAAAGTATTCATACCCCTTGAAATTTTCCACATTTTGTCACTTTACATCCAAAAACATAAATGTATTTTATTTTGGATTTTATGTGATAGACCAACACAAAGTGGCACATAACTGTGAAGTGGAAGGAAAATGATAAATGGGTTTCAAAATATTTTCACAAATAAATATATGAAAAGTGTGGGGTACATTTGTATTCAGCCCCCTTTGCTCTGATACCCCTAACTAAAATCTAGTGGAACCAATTGCCTTCAGAAGTCACCTAATTAGTAAATAGAGTCCACCTGTGTGTCATTTAATCTCAGTACAAATACAGCTGTTCTGTGAAGTCCTCAGATGTTTGTTAGAGAACTTTAGTGAGCAAACAGCATCATGAAGGCCAAGGAACACACCAGACAGGTCAGGGATAAAGTTGTGGAGAAGTTTAAAGAAGGGTTAGGTTATAAAAAAAATATCCCAAGCTTTGAACATCTCACAGAGCTCTGTTCAATCCATCATCTGAAACTGGAAAGAGTATGGCACAACTGCCAACCTACCAAGACATGGCCATCCACCTAAATTGACAGGCCGGGCAAGGAGAGCATAAGGCTCCTTTCACACTGAAGCGGCAGCCACGGTAAAACCCCGCTAGTTTAGCAGACTTTTACCAGTGATATGGCTTCGCTATGTGGGCGGGAGCGCCGCACTTTTAACCCTCCACAAGGGGTTAAAACAGGGTTAAAAGTGCCGGCGCTCAGCGCTACCGAGGCGGTGTGCAGCCACTTCGGAAGCGCTTGCCATTCATTTCAATGGCAGGTGAGGTAGAGGAGCGGTGTATTACCGCTCCCCTCACCGCCCCAAAGATGCTGTTTGCTGGACTTTTTGTAACGTCCCGCAAGTGCACCGCCCCAGTGTGGAAGCACTCAGAGTTTTCACATTGGGGGGGGATTTTTGAGGCGCTTTACAGACGCTATTTTTAGCTAAATAGCGCCTGCAAAGCACCTCAGTGTGAAAGGAGCCTTAAAGCGGAGTTCCACCCAAAAGTGGAACTTCCACTTTAAGGGAAGGTGACCCCTCGACATGCCACAATTGGCATGTCATTCTTTTGGGGGGTGGGGGGGCATCTGGGCCCTGTGTTCACAGGGTCCCAGGTCCACTTCCTCTCCAAGAGCCTCAGCTCCGGAAGGAAGTTCACCTTGCCCCCTCCCTATCGGCGATCTTCTAGGACACATCACAGGTCCCAGAAGATACGCCATTCACAAGCCGCAGTGCGCACCCGGCTTTGAAGCCGAGGCCAGGTGCCCACACTTGTGATGCCGGCACCGCCAAGAGGAGGGGGAGAAGAGCGAGTCCTCGGGCGACTGCATCGCTGGACTGTGTGACAGGTGAGTGTCCGATTGTAAAAAGTCAGCAGCTACACTTTTTGTGGAACACCGCTTTAATCAGAGAAGTGGCCAAGAGGCCCATGGTAACTCTGGGGGAGCTGCAGAGATCCACAGCTCAGGTGGGAGAATCTGTCCACAGGACCACTATTAGTTGCGCTCTCCACAAATCTGTCCTTCATGGAAGAGTGGCGAGAAGAAAGCCATGGTTGAAAGAAAGAAGTCCCGTTTGCAGTTTGCGAGAAGCCATGTGGGGGACACAGCAAACACGTGGAAGAAGGTGCTCTGGTCAGATGAGACTAAAATTTAACTTTTTGGCCTATAAACGAAACACTATGTGTGGTGGAAAACTAACACTGCACATCACCCTGAACACACCATCCCCACCGTGAAACATGGTGGTGGCAGCATCATGTTGTGGAGATGCTTTTCTTCAGCAGGGACAGGGAAGCTGGTCAGAGTTGAAGAGAAGAGGGATGGAGACAAATACAGGGCAATCTTAGAACCAGAGGCGGCTCTAGGCTTTGTGAGGCCTTAGGCAAAACCTAGACGCGAGGCCCTACTCACGCCCATAATGGGAAAAATAATTCAAGCGATAAAAAAATTAACTTTATAAATTGCATATATTAAGAGCTTTAAAGTACTGGTGTCAGTACTTTCTATCTCGGTGCTGGTGTCAGTGTCAAATTAGGCAGTTGCGAGGCCCCTGTGAGTGTGAGGCCTTAGGCGACCACCTAATTTGCCTAATTAGAGAGCCGCCTCTGCTTAGAACAAAATCTGTTAGTCTGCAAAGACTTGAGACTGGGGCGGAGGTTCACCTTCTAGAAGGACAACGACCCTAAACATACAGCCAGAGCTACGATGGAATGGTTTAGATCAGGGTTCCTCCAGAGGTTGCTAGGGGTTCCTTAAGGAATGAGCAATCTCTGCTTCTTACATACGTTTCCACTGACACCATTAATCTTTTTAGTGATCTGTAAGGAGCATTCTTCAAAATGCCTATCATACTAATCTATCATGGGTTGTAATTATAGTAGATATTAGCAGGGGTTCCATGAGACCAAAAAGTTATTTCAAGGGTTCCTCCATGTCTAGAAGGTTGAGAAAGGCTGGTTCAGATCAAAGCATATTCATGTGTTAGAATGGCCCAGTCTAAGTCCAGACCTAAATCCAATTGAGAATCTGTGGCAAGACTTGAACATTGCTCTTCACAGACGCTCTCCATCCAATCTGACAGAGCTTGGGGTATTTTGCAAAGAAGAATGGGCAAAAATTTCACTCTCTAGATGTGCAAAGCTGGCAGAGACTTCCCCAAAAAGACTTCCAGCTGTAATTGCAGGGAAAGGCGGTTCTACAAAGTATTGACTCAGGGGGGCGCCATACCAATGCCCCCCACACTTTTCATAGATTTATTGGTAAAAAAATGTTGAAAACCATTTATCATTTTCCTTCCACTTCACAATTATGGGTCACTTTGTGTTGGTCTATCACATAAAATCCCAATAAAATACATTTACATTTTTGGTTGTAACATTTCAAGGGGTATGAATACTTTTTCAAAGGCACTGTATGCATTTTTTTGTGCGTTTGCAGATTCACAGAAACACACTGCAATTTTTTTTTTTTTTTGGGGTGTGGTTGTGGTAGTGTTAACCCCTTCCCTGCCAATGACATTTACACAGTAATCAGTGGCTATTTTCATATCTCATCGCTGTATAAAAGTCAATGGTCCCAAAAAAGTATCAAAAGTGTCTGATATGTCCGCCACAATACTACACTCCCAATACAATTCGCAGGTCGCCAGTAAAAAAAAATAATAATAAAAGCGCCATAAATCAATTCTCATAGTTTGTAGACGCAACTTTTGCACAAACCAATCAATAAACGCTTATTGCGATTTTATTTACCAAAAATATGTTTCTTGGTTTTGGCCTAAACTGATGAATAAATTTGTTTTTTTATTTATTTATTTATTTTTTGGACATGTATTACAGCAAAAAGTAAAAAAAAAAATTTTTTTTCAAAATTGTCGCTATTTTTATGTTTATAGCACAAAAAATAAAAACTGCAGAGGTGATCAAATATCACCAAAAGAAAGCTCTATTTGTGGGGAAAAAAGGATGTCAATTTTCTTTGGGTACAACATTGCACGACCGCGCAATTGTCAGTTAAAGAGACGAAGTGCCGTATTGCAAAAAGTGCTTTAGTCAGGTAGGGGGTAAATCCTTCCGGGGCTGAAGCGGTTAACCCGCAATTGCGCGGTCGTGCGACGTTGTACCCAAATAACATTTTAGTCCTTTTTTCCGCACAAATGGAGCTTTCTTTTGGAGGTATTTGATCACCTCTGAGTTTTTTATTTTTTTGCACTAAAACATATTCAATAAAAAGAATTGAAAAAAATCTAAATTCTTCATGAGTTTAGGCCAATATGTATTCTGCTACATATTTTTGGTAACAAAAATCCCAATAAGTGTATATTGGTTGGTTTGGGCAAAAGGTATAGCTTCTACAAACTATGGGATATAAACTGGAATTTTTTTTTTTTGTACTAGTAATGGGTGGCGATCAGCGACTCATAGCGGGACTGCAATATTGCAACAGATAATCTGACACTAACTGACACTTTTGAAATTTTGTAGAGACCAGTGACACTAATACAGGGATCAGTGCTAAAAATATATGCACTGTCACTGTACTAATGACACTGGCTGGGAAGGGGTTAACATCAAGGGTGATCAAAGGGTTAAATGTGTGCCTAGCCAGTGCTTATGTGTACACAGTGTGTTGCTTTTATTAGGGGAAGAGATGGATCTTATTCCCTTTGCAGGGAAACAAAATCCAGCACATCCCTGTTGACAGGACGGAACTCTGCATTATATGGGGATGTGATGAGCGCTATGCAGGTCTCTACTGACAGGTGGGACAGTGCAAAAAGTATAACGTACAGTCCATAGGGAGAGTCCTTAAGGAAGAGGGTGGTTGTGGAAAGGCAACCAGCTGAGTAGAGTTAGAAGAAGCTCTGTATGGAGATAAAGGCAAAAAGAAAGCAGCGCCCGTCTAAGTGTAGTATAAAAGTAATGGGTAACACTTTAATAAGGATTGCACTCACTAAGGAGTTGGGGCTGACCGGACATACCGGGGCAGGGAGTTCCAGAGGATGGGAGAGGCTCTGGAGAAGTCCTGTAGGCGAGCATGGGAGGAGGTAACAAGGGAGCTAGAGAGCAGGAGGTCCTGGGAAGAGTGGAGAGGATGATTTAGGCGATATCTGCAGATGAGGTTGGTGATGTAGCTGGGGGTGATGTGGATGGTCTTGTATGTTGTGGTTAGTATTTTGAATTTTATACGGTGGGGTAGGGGAAGTGACGAGATTGGCAGAGAGTGGCAGCAGTCACGGATCGGTTAGTAAGGTGCATGAGTCTAGCAGCAGCATTCATAATAGACTGAAGGGGGGATTGCCTGTATAACGGTAGGCCAGTGAGGAGGGAGTTGCAGTAGTCGAGGCGAGAAATAACCAAGGAGAGAATAAGTTATTTTATGGTGTCATTAGTCAGGAAGGGGCGAATTCTGGATTCAAACCTACAGACCCTAACTTGTTTGTAACCCGGGGACCGCCTGTACATTAAATTGATGAAAAAGCTGATATGCATATAGTTGACAATTCATTAGCACATGATTTTATATTGAGTATTTCATATATATGGTCTAAGTACAAACGCATGATTGAAAGTGAAACTGCATTAAAAGGCTCACCGCGTTTCGTGGACGAAACTCCACTTCTTCAGGAGCAACGCAGAGTGCGTGTCTGCAAGAAATATACATATATGTAAAGTATTCAAGAATACTCGGGTACAATATAAAAAAGGGGGGGGGAGACCACGCTTCTTTTCTGAGCTG
>BLSH010017222.1:57854-69565 GCA_018402905.1 Glandirana rugosa | reverse complement strand
CCCCCCCCCCCCCCCACAGTGCCCACAGTTTATAAATATTCCTATTACATTAAAATACTGCCACTATATACCTTTTTGGATGATCTGTATACCACAGTCAGTGATAAACTGCACAGTTTCTCCAGTGCTGAGTGTTCAGGTAGGAGGAGATTTCCACTATGGCCTGTATACACGCCCACATGTGTGATGTCAATATCATGTGATTTGGCTATGTCTGAGAAAAAGTAAATGTTCTCTCCAGCATAAAAGACACAACTGAGCATGTGCAGGTTGGCTACCCTGCCTGTGTTAGCTGGCTGTCTCCCCAGATAGACAGTGCAGGAGGGAAGAATTGTGCGGTCATGCAAAGCTGTACCCAAACAAAATTTATATAATTTTTTTCACAAAATAGAGCTTTTTTTTGGTGATATTTGATCACCACTGCAATTTTGTATTTTTTGCGATATGAACAAAAAAATACCAAAAATTAAAAAAAACAATATTTTCTTTCTTTCTGCTATAAAACATATTGAATGATTTTTATTTATTTTTTTTAAGTCAGATTTTTTTCAAAAATTTTGGCCAAAATGTATTCTGCTACATGTTTTTGATAAAAAAAAATCCCATTAAGTGTATATTGATTGGTTTGCATGAAAGTTATAGCGTCTACAAACTATGGTATATACAGGAATTTCTTTTTATACTACTAATGGCGGCGATCAGCGATCTATAACGGGATTGCGGGAAATCTGACACTAACTGACAGTGGGGGGAACTGACTAACTGCCACTGAGATCACCACTGACAATAATACAGTGATCAGTGATAATACTATACACTGTCACTGTACTAATGACACTGCCTGTGAAGGGGACAACACCTAGGGCAATCAAGGAGTTAAATGTGTGCCTAACTATGTGTAATGTGTGTAAAGTGTGCTGCTTATACAACTAGATCTCTGTTTCTCATCCCTGGCAGGTTAGTCCCTCTGTACAGAGCATTGTGTTGTTTACCAACACAGAGCTCTGGGCTGTGATTGCACACAGTCGATCAGCAGGTCCCGGTCATGAATCATTGGCCAGGACTTGCTGACAGGCTCCCACTGTGTACAATGATAGCGAGTGCTGGGCGGGGTGCAAACATGCACACCTTAAACCCCGAAGTAGGCAGTGACGTACGGGGAACGTCGATTTGCCTACAGCGGCCGCTCACCCGCTGTACAGTGCGGGCGGCCGCTCGCCGAGTGATTACATTTGCAGCACACTTTTAAACGATTTATTGAATAGGCCACAATTTCTGAGGGAGAGAACAAGCAGATTGCATACAAAAAAACAAGAAAATTTGTGTATCTTCTCAGAAACCAAAATCCAGTTCTGCAGTATCTTGTTTTGGAGAATAAAGATGGAGAAAAATAATACATTTGCACAGCAATAGCTACTAAACCTTTTTTTTTTTTTTTAGAACAAAAAAAGGAATTTTTGTTTTTAATTGAAAAAATAAAAATTGTTGCAGAGTTGCACCAAACCATGAAGCCTTGATTGGATAGGCTGCAATTTACGAGAAAGATCATAGGCGTGCGCAGGGGGGTGTGCGCTGCAGATTCCCCTTGTTGATTTTCACCTAAGTCCCCCAACAGGGTTCCTAAAAAAAATTGTAAAAAATAAAATAATAAAAATAAAAAAACTACTGACACTGTCCACTGCCCTACTAACACCAAACTCTGCCGTACTGACAAATCCACTGCTCTACTAATACTGTCTAAATTTTAATACATTTGGGGTGCACACCCTAATGCAATAGGCTGCGCACACCTATGAGAAAGATAGTAAGCAAATTGCATATTGCAATAAAATATTCCTTTTTCACAGATTGCTGCACAGCTTTTAACCCTTATCGGGCAGGCTGCTATTTCTAAGGGAGAGAGCAACAACAACAAAGCACAACACACATTTTTTGTGCATTTTGTAAATGTGCACATAATTACCCAATTTTAGTGACAATGAGGCCTCATACACACGGGCGTATGAAAAAAATAAGCAAAACGTCGGGCTCGTCGTCAAGGAAAAATCGGCGGTTTGCATCGGCGTTAATGCGCGTTAGTGAGAGTCGGCGTCAATAGGCGTTTTTAATAAAAAAACATTCCTCTGCTATTTTTTAATCTGAAAACGCCGGCGTCAAAAACGCCGGTTAATGCCAGTACGGCTTTAGTGAGCATTTTGCAGCGTCGGCGTCAAAAACGCCAAGACGTTACAGCCTTGGAACGCACTGGCCATGGGTTCTACTTTCAGCTCACTAACACCGACGCCCTCTACAGCTCAAAAACTTTGGCATTTTTATGGGGCCATTGAATAACATAGAGAGCTGTAAAAAAGCGTTAAAAAACATGGCTGTAAAAAACGCCCGTGTGTATGAGGCCTTTATACTTGAGGTGATTGTAGCCGTATTAGTGCAATTATGCCAGAAAAAGTTGAGTACTGTCCATGATACTTTTTTTATTTGCACTAACATACAATTCTTCAGAACTAGCTTTCAGGGTATCTCCCCTTCTTCAAGGTCCAAGCAGTACTGATTCACAAGAGTTTTAGCCGAATGTTAAAAAAAAAGAAAAAAATCTCTGAGGGAAAGGAAAAACAAACAAACACAAATCAATGTATAAGGCAAATGGTACTACTACTGCAAATTTTATTACCATTTGCCTTAGGGCCCTTTCACATGCACGGACCGTTCAGGTCCACCTGTCAGTTTTTCAGGCGGACCCGAACCAGTGTTGCCAACTGCCAGTAAATTTACTGACAGTTTGTAAAAATCAGTGATTTTTACAACTGTCTATAAATATCAGGGTCTGATAATTTGTCATGCTGTGCTGACTTTTTAAGTGTAAACCGGGCAAACTACTTGATATGGGTATTGTCAGTGTTTCCATGTTGAGTTTCAATATCAATGGTCTTAGTTTTTAATAGGAGTTCAGTTATTTTTCAGGTTGCCAGTAAAAAATGTGCTCTGCCAGTAAAGTTTCCATGTTTTGCCAGTAAAAAATGCTGCGGGAGGTTGGCAACACTGACCCGAACGGACGCTCCATTGTGCTCTATGGAGCAAGGATGTCAACGGTGACATGTCCACTGACATCCAATCCGCTCCAATCCGCTAAACAAAGACGGATGGAGACCCTATTTTCCATCCGCCTATCGGATCGGATGAACAAGGACAGACGGTCCATGTTCATCCGATCCCCCATAGAGGAGAGCAGAGCTCTGACAGGTCCACTTCTGCACGGAGTGCAGAGATGGTCCTGTCATCCGCCGGCTCAGTGGGGATCAATGAATGGATCCCCGCTGAGCAGCGGAGCCCGTCAAAACGGGCTCCACTCTGAAAGGACCCTTATACATTGATTCGTGTTTGTTTTTCCTTTCCCTCAGAGATTTTTTTCTTTCTTTTCTTTTTTTTTTTTTAACATTCGGCTCTTCGACTCTTGTGAATCAGTACTGCTTGGACCTTGAAGAAGGGGACGCACCCCTAAAGCTTGACATGAAAAATTGTAAGTTATTGCAAATAAAAAAAGTATCACGGACAGCACTCAATTTTCAGTGACAATGATAGAAATAAGTCAGTTGGCTGAAGCTTCTGGCTCGTACTCTTGTAGGCAAAGTCACAGAAATGTTGCTGCTCCTCCGGCTCTATCAGTTTTTTGGGCCCCCTCATAATACAGCTGCCAGGGTGTAGGTACATCTTCCTGGCCCCCTGATGATGGTGGAAATAAGTCCATTGGATGCAGCTTTTGACTCTTGTTCTTGTAGCTAAGGTCCCGAAAATGCTCCTGCTCCTCTGGCTCCACCAAAGTTTTATGAGCCTCTTCATATTGCAGCTACCAGGGTGTAAATACATTTTCCTGGCTTTTTGATGATGGTGGTGGAAATAAGTTCATTGGTGGCAGCTGATGACTCTCACTCTTGTAGCTGAAGTCATAGAAATGCTGCCGCTCCTCTGGCCCTATCAGAATTTTGTAAACCTTCTGCCAAGACAGCTGCCAGGGTGTATGTAGATGTATCTGGATCTCTAATGAGGATGGTGAAGATGAGTCTGTTGGCTGCAGCTTCAGACTCTCACTTTTGTTGCTAAAGTCGAGGAAATATTGCTACTCCTTTAGCTCTATCAGAGTCTTGTGAGCCTCCTCCTAATACAGCTGGCAGGGTGTACCCATGTTTTCCTGGCTCTCCATTGATGATGGTGGAAATAAGTCTTTTGGCTGCAGCTTTAGACTCTTGCTCTTGTAGCTAAAGTCACAGAAATGCTGTTGCTCCTTCGGCGCCATCAGTTTTTTTGGAGCCTCCTTATAATACATCTTCAAGAGGTGTAATTACTCATAAACCATAAAAGAAAATGTTTGATGGGGCTTTAGAGGCACCGAATATAACAGAACAAAATTTAAAGTGGTAGTCAACTCTTATTTGTGATCTTACCTACAAGTAGGCTTATAATAAAGCTTACCTGTAGGCAACGCTGTATCTTGGCCTAGGCCAACAAGGCCCAGGCCTAGGGCGGCACTTTGCAGGGGGGCAGCACGAAAAGAGACCCTGTGGGCTTGCACTACACTTTTAGTGTAGCACCAGTCTTATGAGGCGGGCTGGGCTGGGAGACAAACTGGTCTGGTACCCCCATAAAGCACCTGCACTTGCTGCCGGTATGATAATACAGGGCCACCATCAGGGGGGGACAGCCCATACATGTGTAGGGGACCCGGGAATCCCAAGGGACCCAGGAGACGGGCCCCAACCAATGAGTTGTTGTGCTGCCCCATAGCCAAACAGGAAGTGCGAGGAAATCTCTTAAGGGATCCATTGCCCCCCCACACCCCCAAGGCCCTTTCCCCACTGGAAAATTTCAGGGCGGGTCTTAAACAGGAAGTGATGTGGCCTTGACCAGAAGGGGTGGTTCATATTTAAATTAGGGGGGTGCATGAGTTTAGTTAGGCCTAGGGCAGCACAAAACCTAAATACACCACTGCCTGTAGGTAAAATGAATGTCTCCTAAGCAGGCACCGTTTAGGAGATATTCAGACAAGCAGCAGCCGGTGACTTCATTGGCGCATGTGCTCCGTTCCTTCAGAGCTGTGTGCCGTGACTGTGTCTCCCGCACGCATGCGCTGGAGTGCTGTCACCGTGGCTCGTCCAGTCAGGCAGCCAAACCCGGAAGGAAGACCGAGTGATGATGGAAGCATCTGCAGTGGTGACAGTGCGCCATTGGAAGGCTTTGTTTCAAGGTACGTTTCTCATAATGTGCTAGTATGCAGTGCATACTAGCACATTATGATATTGCCTTGCAGGAGAAAACCTTTTTTTTCACAAGACTTTACTACCGCTTTAAAACATATCACTTTATTCATACAAAAGTTGTTTACAGATCCGTGCCACAGCTTAAATACATTAAATCAATTCAAAAGAATATTTAAAAATGGTCATGATATGGTCTCAAACTATAAATATATTCTGACATGTTTCAACCCCAAGAGAGTCTTCTTCAGGGGATAGGTAGCAGTATGACCACTATAATACAGACATAGTATCAACAAACAAACAACAACAGAAAACTCATACAAACTTCAATTTCTTGATGAAAATCAATAATAACTGACAAATGTCGCACTCTATTGCACCAAGATCTCACATCCTTCAATTACGGGTGTAATTACTTGTTCCTGGCTGTCTGCTAATGATAATGATGGTGATGAGTCAATTGAATGTCACTTTAGACTCTCAGAATTGGGAATGCTTCTTCATCTCTGGCTCTATCAGTTTGTGAACCTCCTTATAATCCAATAAAGGTTTATTTAAGTTAAGTTACTTCAGTTTGTAATACAAACCGAAGTAACATAACAATGTAAGATCATTGTACATTTAACAGTTTGCTGAAAATATATGACATACAAGTGCGTTTGTTATTTTCTATTAAACGTGGTCATAAAACAATTCAATAATTGAAATATTAATATTTATCATGGGTTCAGTTGAGGAAGATTTTTTCATATAAGTAAAATCGTTGCAGAAAAATGGATCTCAGTGAGAATAAGGATATGACTTATGTTATGGTGAAATATTGAAAAAAGGAGGAGTCTATGTTGTCAGTTAACCTGTTTCTATTAGGTTTTTGTATTCCTCAGATAGCTTACATAAGGTCCAAGGCAGAGGCGTAACTAGAACCTTCAGGGCCCCGGTGCAAGAAATTATAAAGGGCTCCCTGACCCCTGTCCTCTTCCCATCAAGTCACGAACCAAAAACCTTGTATTCCTGCGCTCCGAGGGAAAAGGTGCCTCTGTCTCTTATTTTTGTAGATTGTTCTTTGTGAACATGCACTTAGGTAATGAGCCGCCTTGCTGCCACTGTACAACCGGGGGTGGTCCAAAGTACTATAATGCAAACAGAAAGACAACGGCGCACTGGCCTGGCGCATTACCTTCGACACAAACTTTATTGAAAGATAAAAATGGTATACTCACAAGTGAGCTTGATATACGAACGAAAACGATGGGACTTCCTGTCCTGGCCGTTTTACACAGCCTGCTGTTTGTTTGATGCTGATATTTACAGTCTTTTATGTCAGGAGAATAAGAACCTTGAAACGCGTAGGCCTTCATGGTGTGAGGACTATCCTGACTTGAAGTTCGGATGTACGAGCAAGAATTTCTAAATTGTCTGAAATGTTCGTATATCAAGCTCGTTTCTGAGTATACCATTTTTATCTTTCAATAAAGTTTGTGTTCCAGGGCCCGGTCACAATTGCAACCTTTGCAATCCTGATAGTTCCCTCACTGGTGTCAGTAGTTTTTTTTTTTTTAACTTTATTATTTTTTCACCATTTCATATTATTTTTTTTACAAATTTATTTTTACATTTTTTTTAGGAGCTCTGTTGGGGCCTTTGATGAGCTGTCAGGGGACTTAACAAACCTCAGCTCTCAATTTCCATCTGTGTAGCCTGAGCTGCACAGAATGAATGGACAGGAATAGCTGTGCCCCAAGCCTCCCATTCATTCAGAAACTGAAGTATAGTAAAAACAGTTTAGTATGCTTCAGTTATGAATGAATCAATTGGTACCAATCACTGACTCTGTTCATTCAGAAAAGGAAGGAGCCAGTAAATGACAAATTTACCGACAAGTTCCCATCTCTCCATCATGACACATCTTCTACAGAAGCTGGCAGGAGAGAGGAGGGGGGAAGACAGCAGCTCTGTGGGGGGGACCAGGGAAGCACAGAGGGACCCTGGGAACAGCAGAAGACAAGTAAACTGGATAGAGGAAAATGGAAGAGATTGGTTCCTCTAAATGCCACCCGCCATCCCTCCTATTCAGGTGTACAAGGGAGACACATGGGCCCCCTGGACCATGGGGCCCGGTTGCAATTGCAACCCCTGCAACCCCTATCATTACGCCCCTGGTCCAAGGTCTCCACGTTTTGTGGAATTGGGTAGAGCTTTCTCTTTTGATTGCAAGGGTTTCTTCCATCCAGTGTTGGCAACTGTCCGTAAATTTACAGACAGACCGTAAAAACAGGGCAGTTTTTCGGGTGTCCGTAAAAGTCCGTAGCAGCCGAAAAGTGCCAGCAAAAACGGCGACCATCGGCTTCGGTCAGAGCTGCGCATGTGCAATTACGGAAATCCCAGAGCAGTGAGTGAGAAGATCCGATCCTGACCCTGAGACGAGTTGAATGACCACTCCTCCTGCTGCCAGCCGGTGCCACTGCCCAGCCCATCCGCCCTCAAATGAGGTTACTGCATCTTCCCGCCACACCACCGCCAGCCAGCACCTGACCGGAGCAGACACTCCGGATGGATGGATGGATCCTCCTGATTCCTGCCTGCCTCCCTGCTCTGGCTGACCCTGCAGCCCTGGTGACAGTGGTGAGTGCAGTAGCTTCCTCTTCAAGCCAGCCAAAAGAATCGGGACAGTGAGTGTGGGACTGTTTGACACCCACACTGTCTCTTCTCACTCCGATAGACAGCAGCGAGCCAGGCTGCAGGAGTCTCTCTTTCTTGAGTGTGTGAGTGTGCACTGGATGAGTGCAGTGTGCACTGGATAAGTGGCAGGAGGTAATGGAAGGATGGTGTAATGGAAACAGGAGGTGATAGGGATGGTGTGATGGAGATGGAGGGATGGTGACAGGAAGTGATGGGGGGATTGTGTGATGGAGACAAGAGGTGATGAAGACAGGGGGATGGTGTGATGGAGATGAGGGGTGATCGAGCGATGGTGGGGACATAAATTCTGGTGATCCTAGTGGCTACCAGGGATTTCACCTCACGTTCTGTGGTGGTTATGGAACAGAAATTAAGGGGAAATCTCTACAATTTGACATAGGTGACAAAACTGATGGACTAACTAATCTGCCCTTAATATATTGAAAATAACAGAAATATGTTTTTTTTTACCTTGCTATCTAATTTTGTAACTTTTGTAAAATGCCAGTACAAACTTGGCTGTGCCAGTACATTTTGGGTGTTGTGCCAGTAAATTTCAATCTGGTAGGTTGGCAACACTGCTTCCATCTCGTATATCGTGTTCATTTTTAATAGTCAGTTTTTAATAGAGGGGACCTGACTGGATGTCCAAAGTAATGGTATAAGGGCTTTTGCCGCATTGAGAAGATGTCTTACCAGTGATTGTTTGTGTTTCTTATAGGATAAATTATTAACATGTATGAGGCAGATAGCTGGATAAAGGTTGATTTTTGTGTCAGTTATGAATTTTATCCTTTTTATAATTTCATTTCAATATTTTTGTATTTTGTGACAAGACCACCAAATGTGAATAAAGGACCCCACTTCTTTATGGCATCTCTTACACAAGTCTGATTCTTTTGGTGACCATCACTTTATTTTCGCAGGGGTTATATACCATTGACTGCGAATTTTAAAGGAGGTTTCTTGTATGCGGGTGCTCAGAGAGCATTTGTGGGTGAAACCACAAGCTCTTTCCCCTTGTTCTTCTGAGATTTGAATATTTAAAAAAAAGATCCCAGATTTTCTTATATTTATCTATGGTATCAGTTCATGGTTGGGTGATCCATTTATATGCCAGTGAGGTGGCCCCTCTTATAGGTTTTTGGTCATAGCAATTTTTTTCCCAGGTTTGTTAGAGGTCTTATCAGGCATTCTTTTTGTTTGTTATTCTGGATAAAGTATGAATTTGGATATATGTCCAAAAATGTGGTGTATGTTTGGTAAGAATCTTGTTTAGTTGTTGGTGTGATAACATGGTTGCTTTATTTATGCAGTTATAAACGAGTAGAGGTGTGTGTTCTTCAGTTCTAAGAAGAGTGGTATTATCCGACCCTGGTGGGAAATCAGGGTTCCCTACTAGGGAGGTTAATAGGCTGGGGTGCGAAGATAATTTGTGTGGTGTTGCTTTCTTCTGAAATATTTTTAGAGTAGTGTTGAACCTCCTTATGATTTATCTACAGAGGCGTAAATAGTTGTTCTTGGATTTCTAGTGATGGTGGTGGAAATAAGTCCATTGGCTGTTGTTCGTGTAGGAAGAGTTGCTGAAAAATACACCTGCTCCTCTGACTCTATCAGAATCTCCAGGTTTTCACATGACATAAATCCAGCCACTTCTATACTCTTATATGGTGGTTCTTCACAAATCTGTGGCGCTCAACCCCGTAAGGTCGCACTGAATGGTTCCAAGGTTTTTTCCCCAAACTAGGGTATTCACAGCCAGGCACACAACCTCAGTCACTCTTCTTGCTGACACTGGTCTCAAAGATTCCTAGCGCAGTCCTCAGTAGCAAATACAGGGCTGGAGAACTACGCAGGGACATCATAAGAGATGTCCACCTTTCAACACAGGCTGGCACTGATGTATGACAGACAGCAGCAGTACACAGTTACTGGGATCTCACACACTGATCTGTCTCACAAATGACCCAGGATATTTGGATGCCCCCTTCCAGTATCATTCAAATGTGTCTCCTGTGGGCTCTTCTGACCAGATTCCCATGTAAAATCCTCAGCTGGCTCCAACAAAATTCAGTAGATTAGCTGTATGCATTGGGGCTGATCTAAAGTCTTAAGTGTATGCATTGGGGCTGTTCTAAGGTTTAAAGTGCATGCACTGGGGCTGATCTGGGGTCTTAAAGCGGAGTTCCACCCTTTAAGAGAAGGTGACCCCCCAACATGCCACAATTGGCATGTCATTGTTTTGGGGGGGCAGCGGGGGGGGCCCTGTTTTTAAAGGGGCCCAGCTGCACTTCCTGTCCTGGCGCTGCGGAGCCGGAAGGAAGTTCACCTTCCCCCCCTCCCACCCGGCGATCTTCTGGAACAGGTCACAGTTCCCAGAAGATACACCGGCAATTCACAAAGTGCACCATGACTCATGCATACCAAAGCCGGGTGCCCACACTTGTGATCATGGCGCCAAACAAAGGAGGGGGAGAAGAGCGACACTACGGGCGGCCGCATCGCTGGAGCCTGGGACAGGTGAGTGTCTGATTATTAAAAGTCAGCAGCTACTCTTTTTGTAGTTGCTGACTTTTAATAGGGTGAAACTCCGCTTTAAGTGTATGCATTGGTGTAGATCTGGGGTCTGAAGTGGCTGCAGTAATTTTATCTCAGCTTGCTGCGTTTGACAGGTAGCACCGAAAATTTCAGAAGCAGGTAGAAGTCATATTTCAGCCAGAATAATCAATGAAGCTGTTATATTTATCAGACGCTGCATTAAAATGATAATTATTTAATGCATAGAATCATTTTTTTTTGTTTTTTTTTATTAGGAGGCAATTTCAAAAGTTGAGATTAAGTGAGTTTTAGTTAAAAAAAAATCAATTACACTGAAATGCATGCACTGGGGCTGATCTGGACTTTAAGTGACAACGTTGTCAGTTTTTACTATGTGCAAATTCCTATTGTTTATGCTTTCCCTTTAATGATACAATTTTTTTTCTACTTAAATTGCTTCAATAAAGATTAATCAGGTTAAACCACTGTTTGTTCCTTTCCCTTCATTGAAGACAAGGACACCTTGGGTCCTACTCCCACTCCCCCTTTATTTTGACTGATCTGAGGTCTGAAGTGTATGCATTGGGGCAGATCTGAGGTCTGAAGCGCATGCATTGGAGCTATTTGAAGTGGTCATAGCAATTTTATCTCGGCTTGCTGAGTTTGGCAGGTGGCACCGACCGTCAAACATGCCCATTGAGGCCAATGGGAGCTCACAGCAACTGCAAGCCAAGGGTTTGGTTGTGATGCAGTATTTTAATATCAAATCCCCCCTGGGATTATAAATCCCACCACCCTTTGAAAAGCGATCTACCACAGATCGGTTTTGAGAAGATGTTTGACCCTGCCACCAATGTGAAAGAGCCCAAAAAGCACTGTCAGCTATCCATAACTCTCACTAGATCCAAGGACCTAGATCACTCTCAATACCTATCGACTGTCACGAAAAACCCGAGAAAGTGTAACCACCGTCCCAGTTTGTAGAAGAGTTTTGGCTAGACACCATCTAGCGAAAAGTTTCCCACCACCCTAAATATTAGGGTCCCCCCTAAACTATAATTTTATGACGTAGTGTTGGTTTGGGAACCGAACGTCAACGACACTCGAGGGTAACCGGAGTTACCCGTACAAACTGCCAGCCACGGTGGACGGTTTGAGTCGTTCGGCTCTATTTTAACGATACTGGTGAAGTTTATCGAGGTTACGTACGCGAAGTCTGGAGTCTAGACGGGGTTACGTATGTGA
>BLSH010017222.1:37404-56029 GCA_018402905.1 Glandirana rugosa | reverse complement strand
TGGAGAGCGGTGCATTCCTGCCAGGCGAAAGAGAAAATAGCAGCGTGTGAGAAGCCTCAGTTGGAAGCTGCCTTTCTCTAACTAAGTTACATCATGGACAGTAACTCAGTATATGGTCCTAAAGTGGAAAATAAAGTTCCCTTTTAACCCCTTCTACACCAGCCAGACACAGATATACACTATATTGTCAAAAGTATTGGGACACCTGCCTTTACATGCACATGAACTTTAATGGCATCCCAGTCTCTGTCCGTAGGGTTCAATACTGAGTTGGCTCACCCTTTGCAGCTATAACAGCTTCAACTCTTCTGGGAAGGCTGTCCACAAGGTTTAGGAGTGTCTATGGGAATGTTTGACCATTCTTCCAGAAGCACATTTGTGAGGTCAGGCATTGATGTGGATGAGAAGGTCTGGCTCACAGTCTCTGCTCTAATTCATCCCAAAGGTGATCTATTGGGTTGAGATCAGGACTCTGTGCAGGCCAGTCATGTTCCTCCACCCCAAACTCGCTCATCCATGCCTTTATGGACCAGCCAGACGCAGATATACACTATATTGTCAGAAGATAACACATAAGATGAATTAGAGCAGAGACTGTGAGCCAGGCCTTCTCATTCAACATCAGTGCCTGACCTCACAAATGCGCTTCTGGAAGAATGGTCAAACATTCCCATAGACACTCCTAAACCTTGTGGACAGCCTTCCCAGAAGAGTTGAAGATGTTATAGCTGCAAAGGGTGGGCCAACTCAATATTGAACCCTACAGACTAAGATTGGGATGCCATTAAAGTTCATGTGCGTGTAAAGGCAGGTGTCCCAATACTTTTGGTAATATAGTGTATGGGGCAGGATTGAGATAACACACACATCACTGTTTTGTGCTGGGAGTGCACTCAGGGGGTCCCACCCCATCCCACTGTCGCCACCTTTCCCAGGCTCTAGCGTTCGGTCACGGAGCCCGGAAGCAATGCGACCGGCTGCATCGGCTGCACGGAACAGAGAGAGAGGAACTGACGTTGTTCCTCTCTCTGTGACCCTGGAAACCGGGAGCGTTGAGTATATCGTCACTTCCAGTTCCGCCTCTTTCTTTACCTGGCTGCTAGCTGCATTGGAGGCCAGAGGAGAGATTTGGGGTCTAATAGATCCCAGATCTCTCCATAAGGAAGACCTGTCATGGCCCATGCTGTCAAAAGGGATGTTGTTCATCCCTTGTGATAGCAATAACGTTAATCCAAAAAAAATTAATATAAAAAAGTGGAAAAAATAACGTTTAGTATAAAATAATTAATAATAAAAAAATGTAAAGCCCCCCCGTCCACCTGTGTTTACACGCAAATGCAAACGCAAATGTTACTCCCGTACGCATATGTAAACGGTGATCGCACCACACGTGTGAGGTATTGGCGCGAACGGTAGAGTGAGAGCAATAATTCTATCACCAGACGTCCCGACCCCGTGTATCTCTAAACTGTTAACATGTAAAGGTGTTTAAAGTGTCGCCAGTGGAGAATTTTAAGCACCGTAGTTTGCCGCCATGCCACGGGCAGACGCAATTTATAAGCGTGACATGTTAGATATCTATTTACTCAATGTAACGTCATCGTTCACATTATCCAAAAAAAATGGTGTAATATATATCCCTACTATCCATACTGGACTGGGGTGAGGCTTTTAACAGCTTTGATTTGGGAAGCTTAAAGTTGACTGGCAGTATGTTGTTCTTATAGTCCCTGGGGAACCCGCAGGACACCAATGACCCAGTCCTAATGATGTCACTCACCTATGTGTCATGTAATGAGTTGTAGATGAAGAATGGCATTCTCCAAAATGGAAAAATTGTAGGAAATCCTCCGCAGTCCTTGAACGGTCGCCTTGTGAGTCTCTTATTTCCTGAAGCTGCAGGCAGCCCCGGGCAAACAAGCGAATACATAAAACACATTCAGGAGACGTTATCTGCCACTTTATATTTTAAAGTTATTCATACTCTTGTTTAACCCCCCCCCACCTCAAAGCTCTATATCAGGACTATAACTACGGCCCATGGGCCCGCTGCTGAATTTTATTTGGCCCTTTGATGTAAGAGGGGACTCTGATAGGGACTCTCATGTAAAGGGGCCTCTGATTGGGACCTTGATGTAAGGAGGGAATCTGATATAAATGGGACGCTGATGTAAGGGGGACGCTTATGTAAGGGGGGCTGTGATAGGGACTCTGATGTTAGGGAGACTGTAAATTTTAAAGTTATTCATACAATCATTTATCCCCCCACCTCAAAGTTCTTTATCAGGACTCTTCAAACTATGGCCGAATCTGGCCCACCTCAAGATTTTATCTGGCCCTTTGATGTAAGAGGGGACTCCGATGGGGACCCTCATGTAAGGGGGACACCAATGTAAGAGGGGACACTAATGTAAGAGGGGACTCTGATGGGGACTCTGAAGTTATTCATACACTCCTTTATCTCCCCCACCTCAAAGTTCTATATCACGATTCTTCAAACTACGGCCCACGGGCCAAATCTGCCCCATTGCAAGATGTTATCCAGCCCTTTGATGTAAGAGGGGACTCTGATGGGGACTCTCATGTAAAGGGGCCTCTGATTGGGACCTTGATGTAAGGAGGGAATCTGATATAAGGGGGACTCTGATGTAAGGGGGACGCTTATGTAAGGGGGGCTGTGATAGGGACTCTGATGTTAGGGAGACTGTAAATTTTAAAGTTATTCATACAATCATTTATCCCCCCACCTCAAAGTTCTTTATCTGGACTCTTCAAACTATGGCCGAATCTGGCCCACCTCAAGATTTTATCTGGCCCTTTGATGTAAGAGGGGACTCCGATGGGGATCTTCATGTAAGGGGGACACCAATGTAAGAGGGGACACCAATGTAAGAGGGGACTCTGATGGGGACTCTGAAGTTATTCATACACTCCTTTATCTCCCCCACCTCAAAGTTCTATATCACGATTCTTCAAACTACGGCCCACGGGCCAAATCTGCCCCATTGCAAGATGTTATCCGGCCCTTTGATGTAAGGGGGATTTCAATGTAAGAGAGAACTCTGATGGGGACTCTTATGTAAGAGGAGACTCTGATAGGGACTCTGATGTAAGGGGGATTTTTATGTAAGAGGGGACTCTGATGGGGACTCTGACTCTGAAGTTATTCATACACTCCTTTATCCCCCCCCACCCCCAAGTTCTATATTACGATTCTTCAATCTATGGCCCTCGTGCCAAATCTGCCACATTACAAGATGTTATTTGGCCCTCTGATGTAAGAGGGACTCTAATGTAAGAGGGATCTCTGATGGGGACTCTGATGTAAGGGGTACTCTAATGTAAGAGGGATCTCTGATGAGGACTCTTGTGTAAGAGAGGAAGGACTCTGATGTAAGAGGTGACTCTGATGGGGACTCTAACTCTGAAGTTATTCATACCTTGAACTATGAGCATAATCCGTTCCAGGAGAATGCTTGTAATCCAAATCACTTGTATATCAAAGCAAATTTCCCCATAGGAAACAATGGAAACTCAGTTAATTCATTCCACAGTCACTGCTTGTCAATGCAGTACTGTATGTGGCCAGAGGTCCGGGGGCACTGGTGTATGCGATATCGTATATGGCCAGAGGTGTGGTGGTGCTGGTGAGGCTCGGAAAAGGTCGGAAACATTCGGAAACGCTCGGGAACTGTTTACACTTTCGGTATTTCCGACGGCTTCCGAGCATTTCCGAGGCTCACCAGCGCCCCCGCACCTCTGGCCACATGCGGTATTGCATGCACCAAGGCTTAATCCCAGCAGATAAAGATACTCCAAACACCTGGTGTTAGCACTTCAATCATACCAACACCATGGTGTTATTAAACAGGTGAGCTAAGGGGTGAAAAGAAGAAACCAAGTCAGTGTTCAAGCGAAGCTTATCCCACAACGCTGAGTGGGAGAGAGTGGGTGCCAGGATGGGAGGTCGGTATTTAGGAGCGCTCCACAATATATAGGGGTCTGTGATGAGTCTACAAGCTATGGTGCCAATCATTCAAAATTGATCACACCTGATGTACTGACAGCCTATCTCATTCTTGAGACCCTAACAAGCCAGGAAAGTACAAATACCCCCCAAATGACCCCTTTTTGGAAAGTAGACATTCCAAGGTATTTAGTAAGAGGCATGGTAAATTTTTTGAAGTTGTAATTTTTTTCCCACAGTTCTTTGCAAAATTAAGATTTTTTTTTTCATAAAATTGTCATATATTGACAGGTTATTTCTCACACCCAGCATATGTATACCACAAATTACACCACAAAACACATTATGCTACTCCTCCTGAGTATGGCGATACCACATGTCTGAGACTTTTTCACAGCCTGACCACATACAGAGGTCCAACATGCAGGTAAAGCCATCAGGTATTCTAGGGACATAAATTACACATCTAATGTTATGACGACCTATAACATTTTTGAAGGCCCTGGAGCACCAGGACAATGGAATTGTCCACAAAATGACCCCATTTTGGAAAGCAAACACTCCAACGAAAAATCTATGAGGCATAATGAGTCTTTTCAAAATGTCATTTTTTTCCAGTAGTTTTTGGAAAATGTGGGAAAAAAATTAAAACGCATTTTTTTTAAACAAAGTTGTCCATTTATAAGACATTTCCAACACATAGCATGTACATAGCAAAAATGACACCCCAAAATACATTCTACTACTTCTCCTGAGTATGTCGATACCACATGTATGAGACTTTTACACAGCCTGGCCACATACAGAGGCCCAACATTGAAGTAGCACCTTCAGGCGTTCTACAAGCATAAATTACACATCTCATTTTTCAACACCCTTTTACACTTTTGAAGGTCCTGGAGCACCAGGACAATGGAATTACAAACAAAATGACCCCATTTTGGAAAGCAAACACCCCAACATATAATCTATGAGGCATAATGAGCCTTTTGAACTTGTCATTTTACCGCTCTGTTTACATTATATGTGATCGGCTGTGAGTAGATCACATCAGTAGACAAAAGGAAATTCCAATACCTATAATTTAATAGTAATAGTTAAGTTATTATTAGTTAGTTTTTCGGGTTTTCGAATTTTCGTTCCTATTTTCTGATTTTTGCTCTTTTGAATTTTCGCTCTTATTTTCAAATTTTCTGATTTTCGAATTTACGAATTTTCAAATTTACGAATGTACAAATATTCGAATTTACGAATATTCAGAAAAGTTTGTTAAGCGGGTTTTCCTTAATTCGGATATTTCGGATAAAGGTGGAACGCAAGGTGCGCAAGGCCACGTTCTGGTGACACGCAAGCGGAAGCATCCAGCAGCGGTGGTCACAGAACGCTCACAGTTATTGATTTAATACTATTGTACTGTGAAAGTGGGCCAATAAACGATTACAAAAGAGGTACGCGATGAGAATTCCCTTTCTTTACATGTAAATGGTACGGTGACGGAGGAGGGAGCGACAGCAAACGGACGACATCATATCCATAGGTCGGATTGTAGACCTAAAGCGTGTATGACTTCTCCACACCGTATGGGTGGAGAGTCATAAGGATCTGGTAATTATCTGTGGTATTGGCAATAGATTGGAAAACTGGCACTTTATAAGGATCTTTATGAATATGATTTATATGTGTATTATAGTTTGATCACACACTGATATATTTTTTGCACGTATAAGGTATCACTTGCACTTTGAACAGAATCAATTATCGGTTTTATCTGCAATACATTTGAGAACCGGCACTTTATAAGGATTTTTATGAATATGTTTTATATATGAATTAATAGTTTGATTATACACTGATATTTTTTGCACGCAATAGTTAGCACTTGCACTTTCTATAGCATATAGTGTAATAGAGGGAGCACTACCCTTGCAAGCGCTGCTGGAACAGCAATATCTAAAGGCAAATAGACTGTGTACTTTACAAAGTGCAGTTGCACTCTACTAAGGCAGTTGCTCCAGAGCTTAGTAAATGAGGTAAAGCTTCACTTTGTAAAGAGTACCCAATCACATGCAAGTGAAATAAATTTAAAAAAAAAGCATTTTTGCTTGCACATGATTGGACGATGGATATCAGCAGAGCTTCCACTCATTTACTAAACTCTGGAGCAACTGCACTTGCAAAGTACACAGTCTATTCGCCTTTAGTAAATCAACCTCCATGTTTTACCGCACCAGGTGACACCAACCCTAGTGACACCACTGCTCATTGAGGAGATTTCCCTTCATTTCCAGAGATACAGCAGGAAGTAAAGGGAGAGCTCTGCAAGGCTGGGAAGGGGGTCTCTTCTGATACAATGGTCACCCAGGACAGACGTCCCCTTCGGGAGATTTTCTTGCACCTCGTGTTTCTGTGACAGCTCAAGAGAGTTGGATCTGCCATTCCTTTCTGCATTGGAGACAATGGTCACCAAGACAAGTAAGGAGAATCTCCCTAGTGGGGACACCAACAGCAATAAAAACCTGGCAGAGGTTCTGACTCTTCCACTTTCCATCCAAAAAATTGTTTGACTTTTTCGGGAGCGATTCTTTAACCCTAATTAACACCTCAGGCAGCGCGCTCCAATGGGTGGACGTGGGCTGTATGCAACGTTGGCTGTTTGCTTTGTTTCCTTCCTGCAGAGATGAATAACATTCCGGATGCCTGAGTGTGTGTGAGCGAGGGACGGGTGTTACATTGTATCTCACGTCCGTCGCTGTTTCTCTCCTCGCTCGCCATGTCCTCGGGACGGGTTCACTTTGCAGATATACTGCAGGAAATTTTATCCTATTAGAGAATTCTCCTTTTATTCTCAAGGTCTACAGATGAGAGTTCTCCTTGCTGCAGCCTAAGAAACTCCTTGTGATGGGGCCCCCGTAGCGGGATCATTAAAGGGGCCTCTGATTCTCCAATCTCCATAATAAATGTAATCTTCCTACGGAGATGCTAAACAACAGCTAGCACTGCAGAGTACTAATTGCCTTCATAAGTCTAAATGAGGTGCTTAAACTGTGTGTAATCACATCTTACCCAGAGTTATCCACCAAATGTGGTTGCTGGCTGGGTGAGTCAGTATGAAAGCAGACAAAACAGCCTCCACCCCAACCGTGCTTGGAGGTCCTGGGTAGTTATAATTCAGCATTTCTCAACCTTTTTGCCCCAGAGGAACCCTTGAAGTAATTTTCAGGCTCTGGAGTACCCCTGCTAAAGTAGATTCAGTTGAGGAATGCCGTCTATGCCGGTGGCCAATGGGAAGCATGCCCCCACCATAGAGTGGTGGTCAGCAGTGGTGGCTGGTGCTCAATATTTTGGGGGGGCAAACAAACCTGCCCCCCTCACTCACGCGTGGGAGATGGATGGGGAGCCGGCATTCGGACGGGAAGGTGGCAATCAGCCCGGCCTTACCTTAGGAGGCTGCACTTCACTCTAGGCTCCCGGCCGAACAGGCGTTGCTTCTCCTCCCGGCCGAACAGGAACTGGGTCCTGAGACTCCCTGGTCAATAGGGTCTCAGGACCCGCTTCCTGATTGGCCGGGAGGAGAAGCAAGAAGACATTAGCGAATTGATATTCACTAATGTCACACAGTTGGGTGGGCTCAGGCCGCAGTGCTCTGCGCCCCGAGCCCACCTTTTTTTGAAGCCAATTAGAGCCTCAGGCTCTAATCATGTGCTTCAAAAAAAAAAAAAACCTTTGAAATCCATGCGTCCGGAGCCCTGCATGTAGATTAGGGGCCGGGCGCATGGATTAGGGTGGCTGCGCCCCTAATGGAGCGGCCACCACTGGTGGCCAGACTGCCACCCTATGGGTTTGTTCACACTTGCTTCAAAATGTGGCATTGGACACGCTTTTTTAACCACTTCAATACCAGGCACTTAGAACACTTCCCGTCCAGATCAATTTTCACCTTTCAGTGCTGTTGTGCTTTGAATGAGAATTGCGCGGTCATGCGACGCTGCACCCAAACAAAGTTTTTATCATTTTGTTCCCACAAATAGAGCTTTCTTTTGGTGGTATTTGATCAGCCCTACAGCTTTTATTTTGTGCGCTACAAATAAAAAAAGACCGCAAATTTTGAAAAAAAAATGTTTTTCTTTGTTTCTGTCACAAAACTTTGTATAAGTACATTTTATCCTTCACTGACGAGTGACGGGCACTGATGTGGCTACACTGATGGGCACTGATGAGGCTACACTGATGGGCACTGATGAGGCAGTGCAGATTGGCATTGATGAGGTGGGTGATGATGTGTGCAGTGTGGAGTGGCTGGAAAGTGAGTGGGGTCCAGAGAGACTGAGCTGCAGAGGATCAGCAAAGCTGGGGGACCAGAGCAGGAGAAACTAGCAGATGTCCCATGTGGTGAGCAGTGTGAGAACAACATAGTGGGAGGTGAGCGGGGACTGGAGAGAGAGGAGGATCAGCAGAGCCGGGGGTTACTACTGAGTGGGTGATCAGCAAAGCTGGGGGTTACTACTGAGTGGGGGATCAGTAGAGCTGGGGGTTACTACTGAGTGGGGGATCAGCAGAGCTGGGGGTTACTACTGAGTGGGGGATCAACAAAGCTGGGGGTTTCTACTGAATGGAGGATAAGCAGAGTTGGGGGTTACTACTGAGCAGGGGATCAGCAGAGCCGGGGGTTACTACTCAGTGGGGGAGCAGCAAAGCTGGGGATTTCTACTGAGAGGAGGATAAGCAGAGCTGGGGGTTACTACTATGCGGGGGATCAGCAGAGTTAGGGTTACTACTGAGTGGGGGATCATCAAAGCTGGGGGTTACTACTAAGTGGAGGATAAGCAGAGCTGGGGGTTATTACTGAGTGAGGCATCAGCAGGGCTAGGGGTACTACTGATCAGGGGATCTGCTGAACAAGGGTACTAATAAGCTGGGAATCTGTTGAATGAGGGTACAAATAAGCTGGCAATCTGCTAACAGAAGTATAAATGAGCTGGGGATCTGCTGAGTGGGGGTACTACTGAGCCAGAGTTCTGCTGGGCCTCTGTAAAACAAAATCAACACACACAGGGCATTTGCTAAGCTTTATTAAAGCTTCAAAAAAGCATCACCAAAACATAAAAAAACATGAAATAAACCATGTTGAAGCGGTAGGCGCTTTAATGTGTGTTAAAGTCAAAGCAAGTGTAAATGAGCCCTAACAGACAGTGAAAAGGACTATTGGTGTAATGCTGCTGGCTCTGCCAAGTGGTGTTGGCCCCAGAATTACAGAGGAACGATCAGGTGGGAGTTCAATCACCCACAGATCAAGGAACCCCTAGCAAATGCTGGAAGAACCTTATGGTTTAAAGGAACCCTGGTTGATAATGGTCAGTATAGTGTCTTCCTTAGCAGCAAAAATCTGCCATGTTTAAAGAATAAGTGCATTCTTATGGCAACGCCCTTGCCTAAAGGGCCCTAGGCATTGTTTTAAGTGCAAAAACTTTGTACACACAATCTTAATGCTCTGGTGTGGTGCTGAGGATCTAACAGACTCTCCTAACTGATGGATACAGTACTCTCACGCATTGCAGCCCTCCTGGGACTATGGGCATCCTTTCATGTGCAGCTCTACAAAACAACAAACAGAGGGTGCACCAGCCTAGCGCTTTGCCAAATTACACCATTTATCAATAAATAAAAGCAAAAATTATACTCACAATGTAAGTGGGCAAGTATTACAAAAAAACAAGACCGAGCGTCTCCAGATCAGCCATGCGCATCCTATACTGCAGGAAGGGGTCTGATAAGTCTTACGCGTTTCAAAGGACATAAACTTTTTTGCTCTGAAGAACAGGGGTTGCCCCTCGAAACACGTAAGCCTTATCAGACGCAAAAAAAAAAGGTAGTTTTTGCATTATAAGACATGCTTTGTTGGTCTGGAGATATTCGGTCTTGGTTCTTTGTAATGCTTGCCCACTTACATTGATTTTGAGTATAATATTTGCTTTTACTCAATACCAAATGGTTTATTATGGTGATGTGCTAGGCTGGTGTGCCCTCTTTTTGTAGTTTTGTTAGGGTTATAAATGCAACCATATAACGTGCGGAGTTTACCCTACTGCATACCTCCCAACTTTTTGAGGTGGGAACGAGGGACACCTATTAGCGAAAGTATGTAGGCATAGGACACACCCCCTGTCACTGCCCCTTAAAGGAGAATTATACCAAAAAAATTGCTTTTTTTCACCACCACTACTATTCCTTTATACTGGCTGTTGACATTTACAAATGCAGCAATTTAGTAATTGGATGAAAGGTTTAGCACTGGGAAACACTTTTTTGAAATATAAAAAGTGCAATTTATATAATATATAGATTAGACCAAAATTAGGAGGACAGAGGGACTTTGTTCTAAAGAAGGGACAGCCCTCAAAATCAGGGACAGTTGGGGGTTATGCTACTGGCTTGTGTAGCACTAGAACAGCTTTACGCTCCTATGTCCCTATGTGGAGACTATGATCCTGCACATATTTCAGGTCTCCTTAGACTGCTAACATCCAGGGATATGGAGCTCACACACCAAAACGCCCACCTCTTTTAGAACTTTGTTTGATCCAAGGATAGTATTAAAAGAAGGGGACCCAGGTAAGTGGAGTGATGAATGGATTGTAACACCCTCCTATTTAGCTTGCCTGAAAAGCTAGGCATATTTAGTTTGGCTCCTCTGTAATCAGTGGAGCAGGTTGTGATTGCTTTTGGCTGCTCTAGACTTCACCGGCTGCAAGTTTGACTGCTTCCCCCTGCCTTTTGGAGGATTCTAGAATGTAGTGAGTTGAAAAGGGCAAATTGACAGCCTTAATATTTATGTTGTCTCAGCCAATCCATGTGGGAGGGTGTCCAGTAGGAGGTTGGGGAGTACATAAATATCATGAGGCCCGCGTGTTCAGGAGGAGGAGTTCCCAGCGTTCAGCGATGCTGCCCTTCCAGCAGCCCAGCTGAAGATCTACAGTGGGTACGGGAAGTATTCAGACTCTCTTAAAATTTTCACTCTGTGTTATATTTCAGCCATTTGCTAAAATCATTTAAGTTAATTTTTTTCCCTCATTAATGTGCACACAGCACCCCATATTGACAGAAAAACACAGAGTTGTTGACATTTTTGCAGATTTATTAAAAAAGAAAAACGGAAATATCACATGGTCCTAAGTATTCAGACCCTTTGCTCAGTATTTAGTAGAAGCACCCTTTTGATCTAATACAGCCATGAGACTTTTTGGGAAAGATGCAACAAGTTTTTCACACCTGGATTTGGGGATCCTCTGCCATTCCTCCTTGCAGATCCTCTCCAGTCCTGTCAGGTTGGATGGTGAACTTTGGTGGACAGCCATTTTTAGGTCTCTCCAGAGATGCTCAATTGGGTTTAAGTCAGGGCTCTGGCTGGGCCATTCAAGAACAGTCACTGAGTTTTTGTGAAGCCACTCCTTCGTTATTTTAGCTGTGTGCTTAGGGTCATTGTCTTGTTGGAAGGTAAACCTTTGGCCCAGTCTGAGGTCCTGAGCACTCTGGAGAAGGTTTTCATCCAGGATATCCCTGCACTTGGCCGCATTCATCTTTCCCTCGATTGCAACCAGTCGTCCTGTACCTGCAGCTGAAAAACACCCCCACAGCATGATGCTGCCACCACCATGCTTCACTGTTGGGACTGTATTGGACAGGTGATGAGCAGTGCCTGGTTTTCTCCACACATACCGCTTAGAATTATGGCCAAAAAGTTCTATCTTGGCCTCATCAGACCTGAGAATCTTATTTCTCACCATCTTGGAGTCCTTCAGGTGGTTTTTAGCAAACTCCATGCGGGCTTTTATGTGTCTTGCACTGAGGAGAGGCTTCCATCGGGCCACTCTGCCATAAAGCCCCGACTGGTGGAGGGCTGCAGTGATGGTTGACTTTCTACAACTTTCTCCCATCTCCCGACTGCATCTCTGGAGCTTAGCCACAGTGATCTTTGGGTTCTTCTTTACCTCTCTCACCAAGGCTCTTCTCCCGATAGCTCAGTTTGGCCGGACGGCCAGCTCTAGGAAGGGTTCTGGTTGTCCCAAACGCCTTCCATTTAAGGATTATGGGGGCCACTGTGCTCTTAGGAACCTTAAGTGCAGCAGAATTTTTTTGTAACCTTGGCCAGATCTGTGCCTTGCCAAAATTCTGTCTCTGAGCTCTTCAGGCAGTTCCTTTGACCTCATGATTCTTATTTGCTCTGGCATGCACTGTGAGCTGTAAGGTCTTATATAGACAGGTGTGTGGCTTTCCTAATCAAGTCCAATCAGTATAATCAAACACAGCTGGACTCAAATGAAGGTGTAGAACCATCTCAAGGATGATCAGAAGAAATGGACAGCACCTGAGTTAAATATATGAATGTCACAGCAAAGGGTCTGAATACTTAGGACCATGTGATATTTCAGTTTTTCTTTTTTAATAAATCTGCAAAAATGTCAACAATTCTGTGTTTTTCTGTCAATATGGGGTGCTGTGTGTACATTAATGAGGAAAATAAATGAACTTAAATGATTTTAGCAAATGGCTGAAATATAACACAGAGCGAAAAATTTAAGGGGGTCTGAATACTTTCCGTACCCACTGCACATGTGCTCATTAAGGTCCCTAGCTGTGCTAAAGCTGGGGGCCTGTTTGCTGAAAGTCCCCGAAACGAATCAAGGGATTTCAGTAAGGATCTGGTTTTGAATGTTCACTGGAGAAATGTCTGTCTGATATGGAAGGAGGCATCCAAGTATCCAGGGACATTGTGAGTACAGACCCACGTGCAGGATCCTAGTGACTGCTGCTGCTGCCGCTATCCCTGGTCTATCTGTATTAGTGCTTGCCTGGCCTGAGATATTTTTGATGATGTCTCAGTGATGTCCGTTTACTTAGCCATTACAAAAGGAGATTGTCCTAAGGAGTAGCAACAGGGTGAAGAGGGTCTCCTTGACATGTGGCTAAAAGTGCAACCATATAATGTGTAGAGTTTACCCTGCCAGCTTGTCCATGACCAGCACAGCATTGCTCCCCTATGCAGGGCCGGTGCTAGACTATTTTGTGCCCTAGGCAAGACCAGCTACTTGCTCCCCCCCCCCCCAAAAAAAAAAAGTCTGCACATGCAGCCTGTGCAGGGGTGCTTTCTCACCTTCTTGCCAACGTTAACTCCACGTGGACACTGACTAGGGAACTGGGAGGAAGTGATGTTGAGTGCAGCACAGCATGCACAGCACCTAATTGGCAGGATACCTCTTCTTCACGGATTGGCTGAGGTTTACTCATCTCCAGCTAACGTAATCCAATTCTGCAGTGGTATGCAGAACGTCGGTGCAATGTGTGATGAACAGGGTAGCCATCAGAAATTTTGGGGCCCCTTACACAGCTTTGGACTTGGGCCCCCCCAGGCCTGACCCCCTTACATCAGGGTTTACCCCTTTTATTAGGGTCCCCAAAGTCCCCCCTCCTCTACATCAGGGTGCCCAGAGTCCCCCCTCCTTTCATCAGTGTCCCCAGAGTCACCCCCCCTTACATCATGATCCCAAGAGTCCCCTCTCCCTAAATCAGGGTCCCCAGTATTCCCCCCTTATGTCAGGGTCCCCAGAGTTCCCCCTCCTTAAATCAGGGTCCCCAGAGTTAGCCCTTACATCAGAGTCCCCCTTTCATTAGGATCCCCAAAGTCACCCCCTTTACATCAAGGTCCGCAGAGCCCCCTTTACATCAGGGTCCCCAGAGTCCCCCTTACATTCGGTTCCCCAGAGCTCCCCTTACATCAGGGTCCCCAGAGCCCCCTTACATCAGGGTCCCTAAAGCAACCTTACATCAGGGTCCCTAAAGCCCCTTTACATCAGGTTCCCTAAGGTGACCTTACATCAGGGTCCCCAAAACCTCCTTACATCATGGTCCCTAGAGCTCATTCCCTTACAATAAGGTCCCCAAAATTGGAAGGGAAGAGCAGAGTGGGGTAAGGAGAATGGAGAGGTTTCAGAGAAGAGTTGGGGTAGTGGAAGGGGAGGAGGGAGTATTGTGAAGACCCCAACTTACATCAAGATCCGTTCCTTCTCAATGCACTAGTCGGCTTCAGGACAGGTGCAAGCTGGAAGGCTGGGCACTGGGACCAGATAGATTTGGAGGAGGAACTTCCTCCTCCTCTGAATGTCGAGGCCTGGGGGAGGGACAGGCACGTGATTGGTTGCTAGGACATGGGAGGTCCTAGCAACCAAACCCTGGCGCTGAGAACAGTGGGCGGTACTGGATGCTGTCAGGCACCGTACATTCAGGGACAGCTGATTGCCACACAGCCTGCGTTGTTGCTGCACAGCTATGGCAGCAGGGGCAATGACGGGGTATTTGGGCAGGAAGCTCTGGGGGGGGGTTTGGACCCAGCAACAACTGGTTAGTTGGGGCCCAGGCCAGCGGCCATGGCTGCACACTAGGCAGCAGTGCGCCCTAGGCATTTGCCTAGCAGTAGCGCTGACCCTGCCACTATGGCCCTCCCAGGAGCCTCTGCACATATTTCAGGTCTAGCAGTAGAGGGAAAAAAAAGACTGGCCTGCTCACCCAAATGCCCACTTCTCATAGAACTTTGTTCATCCAGTGATCATATCTGAGGAAGGGACCTAGGCAGGGGGAGTGATCAATAAATTCTATATGAAGTGGTTGCTCTGTGACCCCCATGTCTTTGGATGTTGAACGTTGAGGCAGTGATAGACGGGCTGCCTGCATCTGTATGGCAACACCCTTGCCTAAAGAACTTTTAGCATGTGGATATAAGGGACAATGGCATGCAGTGGGTAGGGCCAAGGGTACAGGGAGGAGCCCCCCGGCAAAGCACCTTGTCTCCATGTTGATGGGGACAAGGACCCCTTCCCCACAACCCGGGCCCGGTGGCTGTGTGGGGTTAGCTTACCGGAATCTGGAAGTCCCCTTTAAAAAGGGGGCCTCAGATCCCGACCCCCTCCATGTGATAGAGTATGGGGTACAAGCACTACCCATTCACCAAAAAGTATCAAATGTCATTTAAAAACACAAGACAATTTTTGACAGGTCCTTTATTAAAGACAATGTCCCCCAATGTAAATCCATTGTCAATCACAATGAACGTTGGCTGCCAACACATACAAAAGAAAATAAACATTGCCCACCAAACATGAAAGCTCCAATCACTTGACACTTGCTGAAAAACAGCGCCGCTTCTATGCCCCCTTGTTTACCTAGCGGGAAAAGGAAGCAGTGATGTAATTTGGCAAGTGTTAAGACGCATGAACGGTCTTATGCGGCGTATTTTTAATTGTGGGTCAGAAGCCAGCGTTCATCGCGATTGATGATGGATTTACATCAGGGTACATTTTTATTTATTTGTTTACTTTTTTATAAAGGACTTGTCAAAAACTGTCTTGTTTTTTTTTTTCGTTTAACATTTTTTGGGTGAATTAGTAAGGGTACAATGTACCCCTACTCATTCACATGTGGAGGGCTGGGATCAGCGGACTCCCTTGTTAAAGAGTGCTTCTAGATTACGATAAGCGACCCCCCGAACCCCCACTAGACTCCGGTTGTGGGGAAGAGGCCCTTGTCCTCATCAACATAAGGACAAGCTGCTTTGCCAGGGGAAAGCATGTTGAGGGCATGTGGCCTGGCATTATTCAGGAAGGGGGACACTCACTCATCTGCCTCCTTTTCCTGGCCTGCCGGGCTGCATGCTGGGATGAGGATCTGGTATTGATTTTGGGGGGACCCCACACCTTTTTTTATGGCGCGTGGTTCCCCTTAAAATCCATACCAGACCTGGTATAAGTTTGGGGGGGGGGGGGGCACCACGCATTGTTGTTTTCTTTTTTCGGCATTGGGGTCCCCCTTAAAAAATATCCTGGTATGGATTGGAGGGGGACCCTCATGCTGTTTTTTTTTTTTTAATGCTGCTGTCAGCGGGGAATCCTACCCTTAATGATTCTTTGAACTTATTGCACCAGAAACTACAATAGACTGTTTCAGCACACATTACTCATGGTTCAGTGTTGTCACCATCAGGAAACCCACCCTGAGAAATGTCATGGAGCCATTGCTAGATTCCTTTACTTGCGTCACAAGCTCTGCCCGGAGCACTATATTCCTTTACACACAAAGCCAAAAAATTGTTACCTTTATGAAGGTCCTCAGCCATGTAAAACATGAAAGTGCACTAACCGGCCACTTTATTAAGTACACCTGTTCAATTGCTTGGTAACACAAATAGCTAATCAGCCAATCACATGGCAGCAACTCAATGCATTTAGGCATCTAGATGTGGAGCAGAAGTCTTGCTGAAGTTCAAACCGAGCATCGGAATGGAAAAGAAAGAGGGTTTAAGTGACTTTGGATGTGACATGGTTGTTGATGCCAGGCGGGCTGGTCTGAGTATTTCAAAAACTCAGAAAAAGAGAAAATATCCAGTGAGCAGAAGTTGTGTGGATGCAAGAGGAGAATGGGCAGACTGGTTGGAGATGATCGAAGGGCAACAGTAACTCAAATAACCACTCGTTACATCCAAAGTATGCAGAATACCATCTCTGAATGCACAACAGATAAAACAGATGGGCTACAGCAGCAGAAGACCGCACCGGGTGCCACTCCTGTCAGCTGAGAACAGGAAACTGAGGCTATAATTCGCACAGGCTCACCAAAATTGGACAATAGAAGAGTGGAAAAATGTTACCTGGTCTGATGAGTCTGGATTTCAGCTGAACATTCAGATGGTAGGGACAGAATTTGGCGCATGGATCCATCTTGCCTTGTATCAACAGTTCAGGCTGACGGTGGTGGTTTGATGGTGTGGGGGCTATCTTCTTGGCACACTTTGGGCCCCTTAGTACCAATTGAGCATCGTTTAAGCGCCACGGCCTACCTGAGTATTGTTGCTGACCATGTCCATCCCTTTATGACTGCAGTGTCCCCATCTTCTGATGGCTCCTTCCAGCAGGATAATGCACCATGTCACAAAGCTCCAATCATCTCACCACTGGACAATGAGGTCACTGCACTCCAATGGCCTCCACACTCCCCACATCTCTTCCAATAGAGCACCTTTGGGATGTGGTGGAACGGGAGATTTGCATCATGGATGTGCAGTCGACAAATTTGCAGAAACTGCGTGATGATATCATGTGATTATCTGTGATTGGCCCTTTACAGCGATCTGTCACAGAGCATGCCCGATATGCGCCCCAGGGGGCATCTGTGAGGCGTGATCTGGGAGGACGTCCATGGATGCCCTTCCAGAACAACAGAGCCAAGCTGTAGCCGCCTTTCGGCTATGGCACAGTATTGAGGTGGTTAAAATGGCCGTAAACTTTAAAAATTAAATATGAACAAAGCATATCCCTCTATAGTGTGTACGTGTCTCAATCCACAGCATTAAAGAGAAGTATGGGATTTTTTTCCCCTATTTATACTTACCTAGGTGGATGCTGCATCTGTTCTACCCTGAAAACCAAGCGATCGAACACTGCCGATCGCTCGGTTTTCAGAGCTCCGTAAGCAGAGAGCTGCAGACTATCAATCACGGCTCTCTGCTCATCTCCCTCCGCACTCATTGGAGCTCCGAGCTGTGGAGAGGCTGAGATGGGTGTCCGCCCAGGCACTTGGCAGATCCAGACTCCCATTGTCGGGATGACGCGGTGCCTGGGACGGACATCCGTAACGTCAGCAGAGAGTGGACTTCAGCCCTCTGATGAAAACCAATTGCACTCCTGAGATTCATAGGAGAAGCTCAATTAAACGCGCTTTGGCTGGACTTCTCCTTTAAGTGTCATTTCTGTCTGCTGCCTCCTTCCTCTGCTATCAGCATGAGTCCCTTCTGACATGTTTTCCTGACACCAAGGAAAAAAAGGTGACAGGAGAGGAAGCTCCAGCACACAGCCTGTGATTGACAGCCTCAGCTGTTTCTATGTGCTGTGCGAAGGGGGGTGTCCTTTCCCTCCAATCAGCTCTGTAGAGATGGCTGCAGATAAGCAGGTACAACGTATGTAGGAGGAATTGTTTCATCTCTGTGTAGTACCTGAGGCCAGTCACTTCACTGGGAATATGTAAGGGTCTTTAAAAACATGCCTCAACCACCTGCTTATAGCACTCCCCAATTGCAAGAGTAAGCATACCCGAAAATATCATTCGTTTTGGGTTTACATCTACTTTTAATATTTTGAAACTGTGCATGATACTCAGTGATGACATATGAATAGTGTTGAGCGAACCCGGACTGTAACGTTCGGGTCCGTACCGAACTTTAGGGTGTCCGTGGCACGGACCCGGACCCGGACATTTCAAAAATCGTTCGGGTTACAACTAACCGACGGGACGTCGAAGAGTTGTGCACCTCATTTTATTGTCTTGGGGCCTGGCTTGGGCTTGCTAAAAACTTTACAGGCCCAGGCCCAGGCACGGTGCCTGTGGGATTTCAAGCCATGCCTGGGCTTGCAATGTCAGGCCCAAGCGAGTTGTGATAAGTATACAGTAGTGACTCATAGTACGTGTCAAAGTTTTATAATTTTCATCTACATTTGGGTTTTGCTTACTATAAAAGCCCATACGAATGAGAACGTTAACCCCTCACGATATTCGTCCACCAACTCCGTACAAAAATTTCTGGGAATGTATAAGGGTCACTTCACTGACCGGAGTCCATGA
>BLSH010017222.1:23418-35785 GCA_018402905.1 Glandirana rugosa | reverse complement strand
TAGGGCACTTGCCCTAGTTTGAAGATGATTTTAGAACAGTTATATGGCTTCTACCGTTAATTAATACTTTTCAGACACAGTTTGAAGATGAACCACATTCATCTCCATTTTTGCATTTTTTATGTTTTTATTTTTTTAAAAATATTTAAAGTTATTTCCCTGTCCCCATTTTTTTGTAGGGCGCTTGCCCTACCCTTACCCCCATTTTACTTCCTTTTGCAGCCCTCTGGGGCTTTCCAGGACTTTCCTACAGCCATTTTTGTGCCTAAAAGTTCGGGTCCCCATTGATTTCAATGGGGTTTGTTGTCCGTGCGATCGTTCGGGTTCCGTCCGGACCCGGACCCGGACTTTGTCCCGAAGTTCGGACGGACCAGCAGAACCCGAACTTCCAGGTGTTCGCTCAACTCTACATATGAATGATAGAGATTTGCTCAGCTTATTCAATTAAAGTGATTGCAAATGATCACCTTGTAAAACAACCCATTCAGCTTAAAATAGAGATGAAAAGCAAAACATTTGTGTATAGATATAAAAAACATTATAAATATCTTTTTTCCCTTTTTTATAAGTGATCATATTCCTTCTAATCTTAGCTGCGTAAGAGCTGGGGGAGGAGAAGCAGCAGCACACTGGGCCTCCCAGTGAATGGCTGTGTAGCAGGGGTGTGTCAGGACAAGTCTGATCATTGGAGGAGAGCATACTGAGTTCCCAGCATAGATTGAGAACTGACCATGGTGTGCTCTCCTGCTTCGTGTGGTCAGTTTTTAATAGGAAAGCAAGGGGACTGGCCGGAACACCAGGGATTTCACACAAAGGAAGCAATACAAAGAGAACAGGAGACTTTCTCTGACAAGTACCTGGTACAGCAGACTCATATCAGGAATATGAACTGAAATGTTGGGGTAACAAACCCTTTAAGCTTTGATATTACAACCTGGAAGCTGATTGGTTTCTTTGCAGAGCTGTACCAGATTTTGCACCATGTCGTTTTAGTAAATAACCCCCTAGGTCAGTGGTTCTCAACTCCAGGCCTCAGGACCCACCAACAGGCCAGGTTTTCACAATAACTGAAATACATCACAGGTGATATCATTTGCTGCTCAGTGATTGCAGTATTCTAGTCTGCATCTCCCCAAGGTAATACTTAAAATCTGGCCTGTTAGTGGGTCCTGAGGACCGGAGTTGAGAACCACTGCCCTAGGTGGAGAGAATCACCTATAATGAGGCTCCTTGATCTAATAGGCCTTTGTTGGGTTATAGTCTGTGCTCTGCCTGTGGTTGCCATTGCACTGTGGATGATGCCCAGTTTTGGGTAACTAATGGGTTAAATTCAGCTTTCAATAATAACGTTGAAAATGTCAGCGTATTGGAAGGAAAAACTTCTGCGTAAGGAAAATTGTTCAATGCGGTTTCTGTCCAACACAGCCTAGTAAAGTGGAGTGCCAGTTTTAATTAGGATAAAATCATTCAGATGTTGTCTACAGAACCCCAGCTCTAGTTTTCCAGATGTATCGCCCTGAAATGCTGGCACGTCGATAGCTCTGGGGGGTGCAGTGAGATAATGCTCATTGAAATCCTCCGATTGAAATAACAAAGCTTTATTTATTGTCAGCTGTGATGGGTTACAGTTCTTCTAAGCCAGCGCAAAAAAATAAAAATAATTTATTATTTAGAAAAATTAAACCCTATAGTTTAGTAAGTTATAGTACCAGATGTTCCTGCTAAGACGTGAAAATTCCACATCTTCAATTAACACACCATTATTAAAAAAAAGAAAGTTAAGCAGCACACCCCCTGGGTACACCTCATTTTAACTTTTTAACATTTTATTATACATGCTGTCATTATACTGCTGCTCGGCTTCTTTTTTCTTCCTGATATTTCTTTGTCTTCCTTCTTTATCTTCTTTCTTCGTCCTCTTTTTTCTTCTTTATCTTTCTTCATCTTCTTTCTTTGTCGTCTTTCTTCACTTTCTTTCTTCTTTCTTTATCTTCTTTCTTTGTCTTCTTTCTTCTTTATCTTTCTTCATCTTCTGTTTATGTGATCCTTCTTCTTGTTTCTTCATCTTTTCTTTGTTCATCTTTCTTCATCTTCTGTTTATGTGATCCTTCTTCTTGTTTCTTCATCTTCTTTTTTTTTTTTTTTCCAAACTTCTTTCTTTGTCATCTTTCTTCATCTTCTTTCTTCATCTTCTTTTTTCTTCTTTTTTTGTCGTCTTTCTTCACTTTCTTTCTTCTTTCTTTATCTTCTTTCTTCTTCTTCTTCTTTATCTTTCTTCATCTTCTTTTTATGTGATCCTTCTTCTTGTTTCTTCATCTTTTCTTTGTTCATCTTTCTTCATCTTCTTTTTTCTTCTTTCTTCATCTTCTTTCTTCATCTTCTTTTTTCTTCTTTCTTCATCTTCTTTTTTCTTCTTTCTTCATCTTTTCTTCATCATCTTATTTCTTCTTTTTTTGTCTTCTTTCTTCACTTTCTTTCTTCTTCTTCTCCCTTCATCCTCTTCACTTTCTTTCTTCTTCCTTCATCTTCTTTCTTTCTTTGTCTTCTTTCTTTATCATCTTATTTCTTCTTCTTTCTTTGTCTTTTGTTCATCACTTTCTTTCTTCATCTTTCTTCATCTTCTTTCTTTGTCTTCTTGCTTCATCTTCTTTATCTTTCTTCGTCTTCTTTTTATGTGATCTTTCTTTTACTTCTTCCTGCATCTTCTTTCTTTGACATCTTTCTTCGTCTTATTTCCTATTCTTTCATTGTCTTTTGTTCTTCACGTTCTTTCTTCATCTTCTTTGTTCATCTTTCTTCTTCTTTCTTTATCATATTTCTTCTTCCTCTTCTTTCTTCATTCTTCATCTTCTTTCTTCATCATCTTATTTCTTCTTCTTTCTTTGTCTTCTTCTTCTCTCTTCATCTTATTCAATTTCTTTCTTTTTTCTTCATCCTCTTTCTTCATCTTCTTTCTTTGTCATCTTATTTCTTCTTCTTTCTTTGTCTTTTGTTCTTCACTTTCTGTCTTCATCTTCTTTCTTTGTCTTCTTTCTTCTTCTTTTTCTTCTTCTTTGTCTTCTTTCTTCACCTTCTTTCTTCACCTTATTTCTTCCTCTTCTTTCTTTGTCATCTTTCTTCTGCTTATTTCATCTTCTTTTGTTGTCTTCTTTGTTTATCATCTTATTTCTCCTTCTTTCTTTGTCTTTTTTTCTTCCTCTTCTTTCTTTGTCTTCTTTCTTCTTCTTTTTTCTTCTTCTTTGTCTTCTTTCTTCACATTCTTTCTTCTTCTTTCTTCACCTTATTTCTTCCTCTTCTTTCTTTGTCTTCTTCTTTGTCTTCTTTCTTTGTCTTCTTCTTTGTCTTCTTTCTTCCTCTTCTTTCTTTGTCTTCTTCTTCTTTGTCTTCTTTCTTTGTCATCTTTCTTCCTCTTCTTTCTTTGTTTTCTTCCTCTTTCTTTTTGTTTTCTTCTTCACAAAGAGTGTAAAGACTCAGCTAAAAAAAACCTTACAACTTTGAAAATGATTATTCCCAGAGTTGGGCTTTAAGCAACACTTACAAATCTTGTCCTTCCCCCCGTCTATGACTGGAAAGTGATAGGAGAAGCAGCAGCTCATCTCTCTGTCACTCTGCTCTTGCCTCCTATCAGCATGCTTCTTGTTAGAACATGAGCACTGCAGCAGAACACATTGGCTCCTTGTATTCCTTATGTTTCCCCAAGTCTAAGCTCTGCTGTACAGGGATTACAAGAGGCTGATACCAGGTCCAATTCAGATACTTTAAACTATTTGCATTCAAAAGAAGTAAATGTAATTATTTAATGATAATGCAGAGATGCGTTAATTTGTGTCTTTATGTGCCTGGAGTCCAGCTTTAAGGGGTCATTCCACCTAAGAGTGATAATTCAGTTGTAGAAGGAATCTCTCGGCTAAAGTGTATATGAAAATCGGGCAAATGATCATCCAATTTTCCTCATTGTTTCACAGTAAATTGAAACCAATGAATGAAAATTTGTATGAAAAATTTTGTATGACAAAGGTTTTTTTTTGTTGTTGTTTATTGTCTATGATCATGCACAGTCTTCCTTTTCTGATTTTTCTTGTACGAAATCAGTACACATTGAATGAAAATCGTTTGATCTGTTCCCATACAAGAGAAATTTTGGAGTTTGTCCCTTCGGGAATTTTCGTACGAAAATTCGGAATCGGCTGTAGAAAGTTGTGTTCACACTATACGAAAATCGGAAGGAGGTTCTCACCCAAGATTTGATGGCACATGGCCCCGTCCATCGTCCCTTTGATGAATGGTGAAGTTGCCCTGTCCCCTTAGCAGAAAAACACCCCAAAAGCATAATGTTTCCATCTCCATGTTTGACGGTGGGGATGGTGTTCCTGGGGTCATTCCTCCTCCTCCAAACACGGCGAGTTGAGTTGATGCCAAAGAGCTTGATCTTGGTCTCATCTGACCACAACACTTTCACCCAGTTCTCTTCTAAATCATTCAGATGTTCATAGCAAACTTCAGACGGGGCTGTACCTGTGCTTCCTTGAGCAAGGGGACTTGCGGGCACTGCAGGGTTTCAGTCCTTCACGGCATAGTGAGTTACCAATTGTTTTCTTGGTGACTATGGTCCCAGCTGCCTTGAGATCATTGACAAGATTCCCCCGCGTAGTCCTCATGATCATTGAAATGCCACGAGGTGAGATCTTCCATGGAGCCCCAGACCGAGGGAGATTGACAGTTATTTTGTGTTTCTTCCATTTGCGAATAATCACACCAACTATTTCACCCTCTCACCAAGCTGCTTGGAGCCCATTCCAGCCTTGTGTAGGTCTACAATCTTGTCCTGACATCCTTGGACAGCTCTTTGGTCTTGGCCATGATGGAGAGATTGGAATCTGATTGATGGATTGCTTCTGTGGACAGGTGTCTTTTATACAGGTAACAAGCTGAGATTAGGAGCACTCCCTTATGGAGAGTGCTCCTAATCTCAGCTCCTTACCTGTATAGAAGACACCTGGAAGCCAGAAATCTTGCTGATTGATAGGGGATCAAATAATTATTTCACTCATTAAAATGAAAATCAATTTATAACCTTTTTGAAATGCGTTTTTCTGGATTTTTTCGTTGTTATTCTGTCCTTCACTTATAAAATAAACCTACCATTAAAATTATAGACTGATCATTTCTTTGTCAGTGGGCAAATGTCCAAAATCAGTAGCGGATCAAATACTTTTTTCCCTCACTGTACTCCAGGCTGCCTCAACCTACACCAGGGGTAGGCAACCTGGGGCCCTCCAGCTGTTGCAGAACTACAAGTCCCATCATGCCTCTGGTAGTAATTGTAACTCCCAGCCTTGCAATGCCTCATGGGAAATGTAGTTCCACAACAGCTGGAGGGCTAGTGGTTGCCTACCCCTGCCCTACACTGTGCTGTATATGCTCCACGCTACTTCACTCTATGCACTGTGATGTACTGTATATACTCCACACTACTTCACCCTATATACTGTGCTGTATATTCTATAGACTACCTCACCATTTACACTGTGCTGTATATATTTCAGACTGTCTTATTGTATACACTGATGTAAAGAACATTCTCTGGACAGTTTTACACATGTAAACTGTGCTGGATGTAATTTACTCCATTCTGTACACTGCGCTGTATGTTACATACTCCACACAGCACTCTGAATGCTATGCTGTGTTGCATATGTCATACCACTAAGTATTCTCATATAAATGTTATTTGAACCAGAAGTTATGGGCACTTCTGGCACTTACACATTCCACCTAGTATAAAAGAAATGGAAAGCCCAGTAGATTTGGAAACCCGAACACTGAGGTCTCGTCACCGGAGTCCCCGGGAAATACAAGAACCCATGAGATGGTTTTCCTCTCTAGCACCAAGGAAAGCCGACCCAGCCGTTCCACGTGGACCAACCCTTTAAGGAGCTAAATTCTTTCATGGCTGATCAGAAAAAGAAGAAAGTCATTTTTCAGCAGGACTAGCCTATAAGAAAATATACATTTTCCGTTAATTATTTAAATTCTCTTTGCTATTTTTAAAAGCTGCTAATGCATCGTTCACCTGTGCTCTTTATTAATAAAATATATGACATCTGGATAACCTAACACCAATTTCTAAAAGTCGCGTTTACCATAGGGTTGAAACAATGATCTTGATATACTGTGTTACACGGCACCCCTGAGGTGGAAATTCTAGAAGACTTCGGCTAATTGCCCCCTTCCAAATCTAGGTGACACCTGATAATGTGTGCATGTTTGATGTTTTGGGAGATTGGGATACACAGAAGGCCAGTCCTTGGTAGCATCCAGGATATTTATTGAAGGATCAGCCCACCCAAAACTGACATTTTAGTTTTTCGTAGATACAATTCAGATTTTAGGCATCCTTTGCAACAAAAGTGAGATTTTTGGATTTTGGATTCTGTCCATTGCTTCTAAAGGGATGCCGACACTGCAACTTTCCTCACTAGAAAACACTTTTCACAAAAAATTAAAGAGTGAATTGACACCCTACATTTTTTGGGTGAAAAAGTAATCCCTAAAATATAGCATCTTCACTTTTTAAGTTCAGGTCCACTTTAAAATACAGTGCCTTGAAAAAGTATTCATACCCCTTGAAATTTTCCACATTTTGTCATATTAAAACCAAAACCGTAAACTTATTTTATTGGGATTTTGTGTGATGGACCAACACAAAGTGGCACATAATTGTGAAGTGGAAGGAAAATGATAAATGGTTTTCAATTTTTTTACAAATAAATATGTGAAAAGTGTGGGTGGCATTTGTATTCAGCCCCTGCAATTACAGCTGCAAGTCTTTTTAGGGAAGTCTCTGCCAGCTTTGCACATCTAGAGAGGACATTTTTGCCCATTCTTCTTTGCAAAATACCCCAAGCTCTGTCAGATTGGATGGAGAGCGTCTGTGATCAGCAATTTTCAAGTCTTGCCACAGATTCTCAATTGGATTTGGGTCTGGACTGTGACTGGGCCGTTCTAACACATGAATATGTTGTGTCCATTTACACACAGAGCCATGAATTGGCCCTACCCCCTCTCTCTCCTGATCGGCTCAGAGGCTGTGATTGACCGTGGCTCTCGCTGCTGTCTCAACCAATGAGGAGGCAGAGTCCCCGGAAAGACGAGGCACTCATGCACATAGCTGGTTCGAGATGTTTTTTTACATTTATGCACTGCGAGGAACTAGGACTAGGTTACCGTTCTTCTCATAAGAACGTATTATTTTGGTCAGTGCTGTTCCGTAAAGCTCCATAACTCCCCCTCATCGTGCCTGCCAGTGGGGATGATGGTTTTGTCCTCCTGCTAACTACGCCAAATTGTATCTCCTCCTATATGCATTAGCCAGGGGGGCTGGAAACCTTTCCCCTGAGCTCTAGCACTCACTACACATCCAGGAGACTAACCCTGTCCCCAATATGGGCTACGACAAGGCCCTACAAGCATAATGATTACCCCCAAAGGGGCTGCTGAGAATATGTCCAGGTTCTCTCAAATAGTACAGAGGTTGCATTATTCCTCCCACTGACACCAACAATGAGGCACTATTCCTCCCACTGACACCATGATTGGGCATTATTCATCCCACTGATACCAACAATGGGTTACTATTCCTCCCACTGACACCAATGATGGCACTATTCCCCCCCACTGACACCAACGATTGGACACTATTATTCCCACTGAAACCAACAATTGGGCATTATTCCTCCCACTGACACCAACAATGGGGTACTATTCCTTCCACTCACACTAATGATGGGGCACTGTTCCTCCCACTGACTTCCCAGTTGGGCATTATTGCTCCCACTGACACCAACGATGGGGCACTATTCCTCCCACAGACACCAACGATTGGGCATTATTCCTTCCACTGACAACAACAATGGGGTACTATACATCCTACTGACACCAAAATTGGGCATTGTTCCTCCCACTGACACCACAATTGGGCATTATTCCTCCCACTGACAGCAATGATTGGGCACTATTCCTCCCACTGACACCAACAATTGGGCATTATTCCTCCCTCTGACACCAACAATGGGGTACTATTGCTTCCACTCACACCAACGTCTGCCCCCCTAAAATCTGGTCCTTTGTTTAGAAAGTGTGGAGACACCTGCTCTAGGAGATTTTTTTAGGGTTTATTGCTTAAGAACTTTAACCAGAGAGGAGTTTAGGGTCCTAGGACACTCCAAAATGATCAGTAGCAACAATAAGTAGACAAACTTCTTTAATCTTCAAATAGCAGCTTTTCTGGAGGAGTCACGGAATGGCCTCTAGGACCCTACAGCAGCAGTCCGTATACATACCTGAGATGGGAACGAGGGACACCTATTGCAAAATGTATGTAGGCATAGGACACACCCCCTGCCACACACCCTTAAAGGAGAATTATACAAAATAAAGATTAGTTAATCCCACAAGTGCTTTTTTTTACCAATATTATTACTATTTATTGGCTTTTAACATTTACAAATGCAGCAATTTAGAAATTGGTTGAAAGGTTTAGCACTGGGAAACACTTTTTGAAAGATAAAAAGTGCATTTTTATATACAACTATACAAATCAGACCAAAATGAGGGACAAATGAGGAGGAAAGAGGGACAGAAGGACTTTGTTCCAAATTTAGGGTAGTGTATATAAAGGAGCGCCCCAGACTATGAACATGGAGAGAGAAAACACTTTAACCAGTTCCACACTGCCTACCGTCTATTTACGGCGGCAGTGTGGACGCTGGGCGCGAATCGCCGTAAAAAGACGGCGATCTGCAAATGGCCGCTAGGGGGCGCGCGCGCCCGCCGCACTCCTGAGGAGTGTGCCCGTGGCTCGGGCAGACCCAATGTGCGCCGGCGAGCCGCGATGAGCGGCCACAGGCAAAGAACGGGGAACCGCCGATGTAAACACAGCAGATCCCCATTCTGACAGTGCGGGCATAGGTGATCTACTGATCCCTGTCACTGTGATCAGTTAGATCTCTCATGCCCATGGTAGCCCAACCCCCCCCCCCCCACAGTTAGAACACACCCAGGCAACATAGTTAACCCCTTCACTACACCCTACAGGTTAACCCCTTCACTGCCAATGACATTTATACAGTAATCAGTGGACATTTAAATTTCTGATCGTTGTATCAATGTCAATGGTCCCAAAAAAGTGTCAAAAATGTCCGACATGTCCGCTGCAATATCGCAGTACCGCTAAAAATCGCAGATCGCCGCCATTACTAGTAAAAAATAAAAAAAAATAAAAACCCCAGAAATGAATTCTCACCATTCGTAAACGCGGCCACTTTTGCGCAAACCAATCAATACCCTGTCCCCAATATGGGCTACGACAGGGCCCTACAAGCAAATTATGATTACCCATACTTTCTATTGGTGGTATTTGATCGCCTCTGCGGTTTTTATTTTTTGCGCTATAAACAAAAAAATAGTGACAATTTTGAAAAAAAAATAGAATTTCTTCATCAATTTAGGCCAATATGTATTCTGCTACATATGTTTGGTAAAAAATCCCAATAAGCGTATATTGATTTGTTTGTGCAAAAGTTAAAGTGTCTACAAACGATGGGATATTTTTATGGAAATTTTATTTATATATATATATTTTACTAGTAATGGCGGCAATCAGAGATTTTTAGCGGGACTTGCGGTGGACAAATTGGACACCTGACACTTTTTTGGAGTCCAGTGACCTTATTACAGTGATCAGTGCTAAAAATATGCACTGCCACTGTACTAATAACACTGGCAGGGAAGGGGTTAACACGAGGTGCAATCAAAGGGTTAAGTGTGTCCCTAGGAGGTGCTTTCTAACCGTGTGGGGGATTGATTGACTGGGGAAAGAAAGAGACCTGTGTTCTTAATTAGCAGAAACACAAGATCTCTCTCTTTCCCTCTGAGAGAATAGCGATCTAACTTGTTTACAAAGGCAGATCACTTTCTGCCTCTTCCGGGAACGATGGCGGGTGGCTGGCGGACCCACGCGCTGATTGGCTCCCCCTCTGGCCAAGCGGTGTGAGATCACGCCCCTGGTGACGCGCGCGCACCCCCCAGAGCTACTGCATGAAACGACATACATGTACGTTGTTTCGCACAGCCGGGCTGCCTTGCCGCAGTAAATGTGTGGAAGGCGCTCCGGAACCAGTTAAACATACCAGTCGGTGTCCCTGGTCACCACCATACCAGTTATATGATGACGCTGTACTGCACTGGTGACAGTATGTAAAAATGAAAAACAAATGTGAAAAAAATATTTTTTTTTCATCATTTTCCAAAGTGACAAAAAATGACAACTTCAAAAAACCCGCCATGCCTCTTACTAAATAACTCAGACTGCCTACTTCCAAAAAAGGGTCATTTGGGGGTATCTGTACTGTCCTGGCATTTTCAGACCTCAAGAAATGAGATCGGCCGTCAGTACATCAGGATTGATCAATTTTCAGATAGATATCCCATAGTTTGTGGACTAAATAATGATACACTGATTTGGGTTATGTTAAGTGTAACAGAATACATTTTGGCCTAAATTTATGAAGAAAGATTATTTATTTTCAAAATTTAAAACAGAAACAAAGAAGAACGTGTTTTTTGTGTCCAAATTTTTGGCCTTTTTTGTTTATTTAGCGAAAAATGAAAGACCCAGTGGTGATTTAATATCACCAAAAGAAAGTTCTATGTGCGTGAAAAAAATGTAATATGGGCACAGTGTTGCATGACCGCGCAATTGTCATTCAAAACTTGACAGCGCTGAAAGCTGAAAACAAGGCCTGGGCAAGAAGGGGGTGAAAGTGCCCAGTGTTGAAGAGGTTAAACCCTTCTAGGCTTTGCACAGACTCATGTTGATGCATTTCAGGGATGGTGTCCGCTTCCTCTGGCCCCGGATTCATCGGCAGTTCTCAGATGATAGTAGTCAGTTGTCTAAGATAAATAACATACATCATGCAACAAACTGTACCATGTAAAGGAGATTCCCCGTCATCTCCTGCCCCAGTGACAGCTGTCACTGTAAGATATAGGAAATCCCAGCACTGGCTGCTACAAATCTCCCTATGGGGGCACATTCTGTCCCCAGAAAGGAAATCTACCCTTACTTCCTGTCACCATGACACAACTGGGAGTAAGGTGGATTTTTTCCCATTTCTGAAAGGGCCCCTGACCCTTCACCACTGTCCCTGAGATAAAAAAAAAAAAAAAAAGTTTCTTCTGGAGTTATACTTTAAGGGAAACCTGTGATGGGGGAAATACACTATATTACCAAAAGTATTGGGACGCCTGCCTTTAACATAAAATGGCACCCCAGTCAGTACTATTTCTTTCTAGGGTGGCACATTGCAGGGGGGGCGGTGAAAAAGCCGCCCCCCCCTTCCCACGATACCTCCCCCCACCCGAGTCCTGCGCTTCCCACGCAAATCATACCCCCCCACCCGTCCTCCGAGTCCTGGCTCTCGCGGGCGCTTCCTGCGGCCGCCTCCCGCGCACATCTAGTCCCCGGCGTCTGGCCTGCATGTCGATGTTATCGCAAGTCTGCCGGATTACTTGGCCACGGCCGGGAGGGGAGCGACTGCCGCCCCCATAAGACAGCCGGTGACTGGCCAGATCTTGTGCACATCATTTTGCTTGTAGAGGCGGAGCATTAGGCTCCACCCACCCTCCTCAGCCCGGATCCTTATGAAATATAACATCTTCTCCCTGGCCCAGGGTGGGCCGATAGGAGGAGGGGAGAGAGAGGAGGATGATGGGAAACTCCAGGTAGCGGCCATAACAGCAGCAGGTACCTTCTAATACTATACTAAATTACAATGGCATTTGTATGTTGTATGCAGACATCATGTGGGTGCAAACTCATTAAACAGTCCCCATTCATGTGAAAATTCATGTGCTATAAAGTTTGCATTACATGAACTTTCACTGCTGTGGACTATTTAATAAGCTTGTAGTGGTATCATTCTAGTACACAGTGTTGCCAACCTCCCGCAGCATTTTTTACTGGCACAACATGAAAAATGTCATTTAAAAAGTACAACACGGTCATTTTTTACGACGCCCTCCAACCGTTGTGACACATGATCTTACTATGGTGATGTTCGAATAATTTATCAGGTGTCGTCACTTTCAAGTACATTACGTTTGAAATATCGTGTACTTAAAAGTGTACTTACCCCTGACAAATTACTCAAACGTGGGTGTACTACAGACGTATGTTGTATGTTTACGGTAACATTAAATCATATCATAATCTTCCATGGACGACGACAATACCGGCGATGGACCTCAAAGGGTAGTAGGAGGAGAGAGAGGGGAGGAGGATAGCCGGGTGGGACCCGGTCCCTCT
>BLSH010017190.1:59189-73461 GCA_018402905.1 Glandirana rugosa | reverse complement strand
AAAAATGTATAACTTCCCTCTGCAGCTGGAGGTTCGACCCGGCTAAACACCTATTTAGTAGACATGTGCAACTCCTTTCGTTCCCAATTCGTTTTTTTTAATGAATTTCGAAAAATTTGTTAATTCAGAAATATACGAATTAACGGAAACCCGTTTAACAAGTTTTTCCGAATATTCGGAAATTTCAAAATTCGGAATTTGGAAAATTCGGAATTTTGGAAATTTGAAAATTCTGAATTTCAGAGATCCGAAATTCGGAAAATTCGGAAATTCAAAAATCTGGTAATTCGGAAATTCGAAAATAAGAAGGAAAATCAGAAAATTTGAAAATATGAAATAATAACTAGCTAATAATAATGTAACTGTCACTAACTATTAAATTATAGGTATTGGAATTTCCTTTCAAATTTGGCTGTTAGTGAACGTAACGAATACGGATTTATCCGAAGTTACGAATTATCCGAAATAATAAATGAAGTATCTAAATGAATGGAATGTAACGCATTAATAATAATAAAAAAACAATAATAATAATAAAAACCTTTTAGCATTATTATTATTTCTTATTAATTTGTTTTCTTTAGATGTGGCATTCGTTATTTCGGAAAATTCATAACTTTGGATAAATTTGTATTCCTTACGTTCGCTAACAGCCAAATTCAAAAGGAAATTCCAATACCTATAATTTAATAGTTAGTAATTATTAGTTAGCTATTTAAAATTTTCGGATTTTCGTTCTTTTGAGTTTTCGGATTCATTTTAGAATTGAAGTTTTGAATTTCCAAATTTTCAAATTTCCAAATTTTCGAACCTCCAGATTTTCGAATTTCTGCATTTTCAAATTTCTGAATTTTCGAAATTAACGAATTTACGAATTTTGATCATAACGAATGACCCGAAAAATTAAAAAAAAAAAAAAAACAAATGAAGCAAAAATGAAAACTTTTTTGTCAGTGTCTACTATTTAGTTCATCCATTTCCTGAACCTCAGAGCACTCAGAATTCAGTCTGAATCAGGGCTGGGACTGAACGCAGAGCTCATCCCTAATCACTACATAGAATGAATGCATCCTTTCTTGGCCAGAAGTTACTGATACCTACATGCCCAAGCCAAATTTAGCAGTGTCAGCATTTGCTGGGTAACATTATATCTGTGGATAATTTTCATACCTAAATACGTTTTATATTTATTTCCCAATATGCTACACTATTAAAAAAAACAATGCTCTGTTATTTATAAAAGTTGACAAACATGCAAAAATAAGAAATACATTTTTTATATGTTTAATTCATTTATGCATATTTTTTAATCCTGTAACTCTAACCAACGATTAGAGTATTAAACAATATCTACATGACCCCTTTAGGCCTTTTGTTTATCAATTCATTCGCCAGCCTGCATAGGATCATTTCTGTGAGCTGACATTATAATCACATAATAAGGACTGCTCAGTAGGGATCAGAGCTGTCAGTGATAGCCGGTGACAAGAAGGTTGCATCCCCAAAATGGAGCATTATGCTTGGAAACTTTTATATAGCATTTGGAATGGGTTAAGGCATATATCAAGTTTAAATGTTCCTTTAGCAGTTTATGTCTATGGACACCTTCCGTGGTGAGGAGACTTTCCCACAAGGTTTCCTTAAGCCTTTGCTCCTCAACGCCCTATGGAAGTGTAGCCCAATCCCCTTCCCAAATAGCTACCTAGATGTCATTAATTGTTGACATTTCTCCTGATCTGATGTCCACATGTGCACAGTTCAACCTCCACAGGCTTCAATGGGGCTGGTGGATGGATAGGCTCCTGTCTACCCTAAAGAAATCTATAGGAATGAATGGCTTATGAGTGGACTTTGGATCAATGGAGGACTATAAATGGCTTAACAGCAAGATCAAGGTCAGTATTGCGATTGAGGTGAGGATAGGCTACACTTGCATAAGGGAGTGAGGGTTTTTTAGGCCCAAAAGTTCAATTTTGGTCTCATCTGACCAGAGCACCTTCTTCCTCATGTTTGCTGTGTCCCCCACATGGCTTCTCGCAAACTCCAAACCGGACTTCTTATGGATTTCTTTCACCAATGGCTTTCTTCTTGCCACTCTTCCATAAAGGGCAGATTTGTGGAGTGCACGACTAATAGTCGTACGGTGGACAGATTCTTCCACCTGAGCTGTGGATCTCCAGAGTTACCATGGGCCATTTGGCCGCTTTTCTGACAAATGCTCTCCTTGCCCGGCCGGTCAGTTTAGGTGGACGGCCATGTCTTGGTAGGTTTGCAGTTGTTCCATACATTTTTGGATGATGGATTGAACAGAGTTCCGTGAGAGATTCAAAGCTTGGGATATTTTTTAAAACCTAACCCTGCTTTAAACTTCTCCACAGCCTTATCCCTGACCTGTCTGGGGTGTTCCTTGGCCTTCATGATGCTGTTTGTTCTCTAAGGTACTCTAACAAACCTCTAAGGGCTTCAAAGAACAGCTGAATTTATACTGAAATTAAATTACACACAGGTGGACTCTATTTAATAATTAGGTGACTTATGAAGGCAATTGGTTCTACTAGGTTTTAGTTAGGGGTATCGGAGTAAAGGGGAGCCATACAAATACATGCCACACTTTTCAGATATTTATTTGTAAAAAATTTCAAAAACCATTTATCATTTTCCTTCCACTTCACAATTATGAGCCACTTTGTGTTGGTCTATCACATAAAATCCCAATAAAATACATTTACGTGCGTAGAAGCGTGCGTTGGTCCAGCAGAGGCTCTTTTCAGCCTTGGTGGTTAACACAAGATTCAGCGATAATCAAACCAATTCCAATAGGGAGCGAGACTCAGTCATGGGGTTATGCTAATGGTTTTTGGAAACCCTTTAAAATTATTTTTCAAGGTTTACTATCTCGCCCCTTTTTTCCCTTTTGTGATGAGAAGCAATCTGGATACTTTCACCTCTGATGACCGTTTTATGAGCTGGCCAAAGCGTTTCGGGAGAGTATTGTAGTGGATCACTCAGCAAGGCCTCATTAATGCGCCAGCAGAATGGGCCACCAGAGCCATGAGGCTTTGTGAGAGATACCAGGATCAAGGCTTGACCAGACAGGGAGAAAACCCTGATTAGTGATTTGGAGACACAAGTAATGACCTCGGAAGTCATAAAGGTGTGATCTGTCCTGGAGTAAGTTTGGTGCGGGGTGGAAAAATGAGTGCAATCTTTTGATGTCGGGTTGAGTTTTCTCCAGATATCCACATGAGTGTGTAGAAGCTTAGCTATATGGGTGCTCTCTTTCGAGAACAAAGGAGACGGTAATGACCACGCCCCCCGATTTGTCTAGCATCTGGTCCAAGGCCACATTCGAGTCACCCCCAAAATCTTTGCCCTGATACCTCTAACTAAAATTTAGTGGAACCAATTGCATTCAGAAGTCACCTAATTATTAAATAGAGCCCACCTGTGTGTAATTTAATCTCAATATAAAGATAGCTGTTCTTTAAAGCCCTCAGAGGTTTGTTAGAGAACCTTAGTGCACAAACAGCATCATTAAGGCCAAGGAACACACCAGACAGGTCAGGGATAAAGTTGTGGAGAAGTATAAAGCAGGGTTGGGTTATAGAAAAAATATCCCTAGGTTTGAACATCTCACGGAGTTCTGTTCAACCCATCATTGGAAAATGGAAAGAGTATGGCACAACTGCAAACCTACCAAGGCATGGCCGTCCACCTAAACTGACCGGCCGGGCAAGGAGAGTGTTCATCAGAGAAGCAGCCAAGAGGTCCATGGTAACTTTGGAGGAGCTTTAGAGATCCACAGCTCAGGTGGGAGAATCTATTAGTCGTGCACTTCATAAATCTGCCCTTTATGGAAGAGTGGCAAGAAGAAAGTCATTGTTGAAAGAAATCCATAAGAAGTCCAGTTTGCAGTTTGTGAGAAGCCATGTGGGGGTGGGCAGCAAACATGTGGAAGAAGGTGCTCTGGTCAGATGAGGTCAAAATGGAACCTTTTGGACTAAAAGCAAAATGCTATGTGTGGAGAAGAACTAACACTGCACATCACCCTGAACACACCATCCCCACCGTGAAACATGGTGGTGGCAGCTTCATGGTGTGGGGATGCTTTTCTTCAGCAGGGACAGGGAAGCTGATCAGAGTTGATGGGAAGGTGGATGGAGCCAAATACAGGGCAATCTTAGAAGAAAACCTGTCTGCAAAAGGCTTGAGACTGGGGCGGAGGTTCACCTTCCAGCAGGGCAACAACCCTAAACATCCAGCCAGAGCTACAATGGAATGGTTTAGATCAGGGATATGCAATTAGTGGACCTCCAGCTGTTGCAGAACTACAAGTCCCATGAGGCATAGCAAGACTCTGACAGCTGCAAGCATGACACCCAGAGGCAGAGGCATGATGGGACTTGTAGTTTTGCAACCTGGAGGTCCGCTAATTGCATATCCCTGGTTTAGATCAAAGTACTGTATAATCAACAAAACTGATATGCATTGGCCAATTGACATTAGCCTATTTTCAGCATATGCTACTGAGTACCAATGCAGGTTTTCAGTAGGTGATACCATCGGTGGGATTCAAACCCATGGGCTTGAACCTTTGAAGGTAACAGGGCACACCACTATGCTACGCAGCTGAGCGCCAGCATACATAGAAAATACAATTACTAATGTTTGATTCTTTTAATTCTATACAATAATGTTTTTCATTTGAGGCATTGATATTATGGTAACAACCATTCTCATGTGGCATTGGCTATTAGGCATTCACCTATTGTCAGCATAAGCTGCTGCTTAAGATGTAAGCTTGGCGCTTTTTATTTTCACTGTATATAGCTGGTGGTTAAGCAAGGGGCCGCTGCGTCCTTAACCACTTCAGCCCCGGAAGGATTTCACACTTTAGGACCGGAGCCCTTTTTGCGATTCGGCACTGCGTCGTTTTAACTGAAAATTGCGCGGTCGTGCGATGTTGTATCCAAATTAAATTTGCGTCCTTTTTTTCCCACAAACAGAGCTTACTTTTGGTGGTATTTGATCATCGCTGCGTCATTTCAGATCGCCGCTATAAACAAAAGAAGAGCAACAATTTTGCAAAAAAACCCAAATTTCTTACTTTTTGCTAAAATACAAATCCAAAAAAAAAAATATAAAAAAACATTTTTTTTCATCGGTTTTGGGCAATTTATATTCTTCGTCATATTTGTGATTAGAAAAATCGCAATTGACGTTTATTGATTGGTTTGTGCAAAAGTGGTCGCGTTTACGGATGGTGAGAATTCATTTTTGGGGTTTTTATTTTTTTTTTAATTTTAATGGCGGCGATCTGCGATTTTTAGCGGTACTGCGATATTGTGGCGGACATGTCGGAACATTTTGACACTTTTTTGTGACCATTGGCATTTATACAGCGATCAGTGCTATAAAAATGCACTGATTACTGTGTAAATGCCATTGGCAGTGAAGGTTAACTGTGTTCCCTGGGCGTTCTAACTGTGGGGGGACTGCCCTAGCTGGGGAAGGGAAGTGATCACAGCTTCCATGTAGAGGAAGGCTGTGATCACAGCCCTTCCCCCTCACACAGAGCGGAGGTCTGTGTTTACCTACACGGACCTCCGTTCTTTCACTCCAGGGGGGGCATCGCGGGTGGCCGGCGGAGATCGACTCCGCCGCACCCACTCCCTGGCCCTCCCCTGACACAGTGAGCGCGCGGGTGCGCCTCCGGCGGCACGCGCGCGCTCACTGTGCGCGATCTGGCAGCCGCCGTCATATGACGGCAATTTGCCTTAAAGAGCCACCTTGTCGCTGTCAGATGCCGATCGGCGGTCGGCAAGTGTTTAACAACCAATGAGTCATCAGCTGTCAGTGGGGTTCCCTGCTGACAGCTGAAAGTAAAAAAAAAATTGCTGGCAAAAAAATTGTGAACCCCCCATGCCAATATTTATTTTAAAAAATGGGCCCCCCCAAAAATCCATACCAGACCCTTATCCGAGCATGCAGCTTGGAGGTCAGGGAAGGGAGGGGATGAGCGAGGCGCCCCCCCTCCTGAACCATACCAGGCCGCATGCCCTCAACATGGGGGAGTGGGTGCTTTGGGGCAGTGGGGGCTCTGCGCCCCCCCACCCCAAAGCACCATGTTGATGAGGACAAGGGCCTCCTCCCAACAACCCTGGTCGGTGGTTGTGGGGGTCTGCGGGCGGGGGGCTTATTGTAATCTGGAAGCCCCCTTTAACAAGGGGGCCCCCTGATTCCGCCCCACGCCCTATGTGAATGGGTATTGGTTACATCTTACCCCTACCCATTCACCCCAAAAAGCTGTGAAATGTAAAAAGGAAGCAAGAGCCGGTTTTGGACAAATCCTTTATTGAAAAATAGCTCTGAGCCGTCTGCTCCCGTCCCAGTCTCTCCCACCGCTGCCATCTTCTCCCGCCGCTGTGTTTCCCGCTAAATAAATAATGTGGCTGTCTTCCTCCATCGTGTTGTCACCCACTGTCTGGCATCTCTTATATAGCCATTGGGCGTGGCCATCCAATGCCGTCACTTGGAGAGCCCACCCCTTGTGTTCTTTTTTTTTAAGTGGGTAACCGGCGTCGAGGAAGAACACAGCAGCAGGAGAAGACAGTGGCAAGAGAAGATGGCAGCAGGAGAGACGACGGCAGGAGAAGATGGCGGTTGTAGAGGCGGCATCGGGGAGACTGCGGCAGGGGAAGATGGCGGTTGGAGAGCTGGCATCGGGGAGACTGCGGCAGGGGAAGATGGCGGTTGGAGAGCTGGCATCGGGGAGACTGCGGCAGGGGAAGACAGCTCAGAGCTATTTTGCAATAAAGGACTTGTCAAAAACTGGCTCTTGTTTTTTTACATTTCACAGTTTTTAGGGGTGAATGGGTAGGGGTACGATGTAGAAAGGCAGGGGTACAAACAAGCTAATAACAAGCATGACTAACCTTTTGTGTGAAGTCCTCACCCCAAACCACAAAAAAGTTACATGGCAGGATTATCAGCAAAAACAGACAAAATTAATGCAAAATCAAAAAACGCAGCGCACAAACTACATTGACACAAACAGCAGGAATGAAAAGCCACAACCTTCCGTTTCAACAAAATCATTGCATAACAGTTGTAAGATTTAGAAGCAATCATCAAGCAGCCTTAGTGGGGTGTGAATCAGGAATTCTGCACGCCCCCCCGAAAACCCACATCTATTTGTAACCCAATATACAGACTGCAAAGAAAGATTCAGGCCTGTTCTTAGGCCATACGCCCGCCATAAATGCTGGCCTTTAAATTATTATTATACAGGATTTATATAGCGCCAACAGCTTGCGCAGCACTTTACAATGTAAAGAGAGACAATACAGCAACATTACAATTCAAAACAAGTGGGTTAGAGGGGCCCTGCTCCTGCGAGCTGACAATCTAAGAGGGAGGGGCTGGTGAAACAAGCGGGTAGGGACCGTGAGGTATGAACTGATTAGGGGAGTAGAAGATTTGTTTGTTAGCTGGAGGCAGGATAGGCCTCCCTGAAGAGATGTGTTTTCAGGGATCGCCTAAAAGTGGACAGAGTAGAAGATAACCGGACAGGTTGGGATAGAGAGTTCCAGGGCACTGGAGAGGCTCTGGAGAAGTCCTGGAGATGAGCAAGGGAGGAGGAGACAAGGGAGCTAGAGAGCAGAAGGTCTTGGGAGGAGCGGAGAGGAGGGTTTGGGTGATATTTGGAGATAAGATTGGTGATGTAGACAGGGGCAGAATTGTGAATGGCTTTGTAGGTTGTTGTTAGCATTTTGAATTTTATTTTTTGGGCAACGGGAAGCCAGAGAGGAGTGGCGGACATTGAATATTTGGTAAGGTGGATGGATCTGGCGGCGGCATTCATGATAGACTGAAGAGGGGATAGTTTGCGGAGAGGTCGGCCAATGAGGGGGGAGTTACAATAGTCAAGGCGAGAGATAACAAAGGAGAGAATAAGTTGCTTAGTGGTGTCAATGGTTAGAAAGGGGCATATTTTGGTGATGTTTCGGAGGTGAAGTCGGCACGATTTGGATAGTGATTGGACTTGGGGCTGAAAGGACAGGTCGGTGTCTAGGATTACACCCAGTACCTTGCCATGAGGGAAGTGAGTGATGGTTGTATTATTCATCTTGATGGAGAAGTCGGGGGGGGGGGGTACGGGCTGGAGGAAAAATTATGAGCTTGGTTTTAAAAAAATTGAGTTTGAGGAAGTGGTGTGACATCCATGTTGATATGTCGGTTAGTAAGTTAGTAATGCGAGAGGAGACTGAAGGAGCGAGGTGAGGAGTAGAAAGATAGATTTGTGTGTCATCGGCATAGAGGTGGTACTGGAAGCCATGGGAGTTTATTAACAGACCAAGGCAGGAGGTGTAAATGGAGAAGAGAAGGGGTCCAAGGACAGAACCTTGAGGAACCCCAACTGAAAGAGGACTTGGAGAGGAGGAAACAGTTATAGGTCACATTGAAGGAGCGCTGTGATAGGTAGGAGGAGAGCCAGGAGAGAGCGGAGTCTTGAAGGCCAAGAGAGTGGAATTTTTTGAGGAGGGGATGGTCAACAGTATCAAAGGCTGCAGAGAGGTTGAGTAGTATGAGAATGGAGTAGTGGCCATTGGTTTTAGTAGTTAGTAGGTCATTAGTGAGTTTCAGTAAGGCAGTTTCAGTGGAGTGTAGCAAGCGAAAGCCAGACTGTAAGGGAATGAGAAGGTTGTTGTCAATGAGGTGGGAGCCAAGACATTATAGACTAAGCGTTCTAAAAGTTTTGATGCAAATGGGAGCAAGGAGATGGGTCTTAAGTTGTTCAAGCTGGTGGGATCCAGTGAGGGCTTTCTAAGTATGGGGGTGACCAGGGCATGCTTTAGAGGGGAGGGGGAGGTGCCAGTAGAGAGGGAGAGATTGAAGATGTGGGTGAGGGTGCATAGGATAGGAGAAGACGGTGACTGTAGTAGATGTGAAGGAACAGGATCCAGGGGACAGGTGGTAAGGCGGGCTTCTGAGAAATATTTAGAGACCTCTTTGGTAGAAGCAAGGTCAAAAGAGGAGAGCGTTGAGAGTGGATTTGTACAGGGTATGTTAAGTTGGTTAGATGTCTGTGCAGGGGAGATCTCCCAACGAATTGCAGCAATCTTGTTTGTGAAGTGATTGGCAATCTTGTGAGCAGTGAGCGCGTTACTGGGTGGAGATGGTGGTGGGGAAAGGAGAGAGTTAAAAGTAGAGAAGAGACGACGAGGACTGGAAGACAGAGTATTAACGAGGATGACAAAGTAAGTTGGTTTGGCAGCATGGAGGGAGGAATTGTATTTTAAAAAGGCAGATTTATATTGGGTGAATGCATGCTGGTCGTTAGTTTAAGGGCCGGTTCACACTTACGCGGTGCGACTTCACATCTAGGCGAATTGTCAGGTGACTTGAGTCGCCTGACAATTCGCCTCAATGCTGTGCAATGGAACCGTTCTAATAGGAGCGAATCGCTTCGCTCCGCCTTAGAAAAATGGTTCCTGCACTATTTTCAGGGCGATCTCAGGCGCCTTGCATTGACTTCTATGATAGAAGTCTCCTCACAAGCCGCGTTGAGATCGCCTCGAGCGCCGCATCGCGCCGCTTAAGTGTGAACCGGCCCTTACGCCACACTCGTTTCAGTGCCCAGCTATGTCTTTTATGTTTTCTTGGTGTTGTAGGTCTGCCAAGGTTGTAATGGTCGGGGCCTCCTGACATTTTGTGTAGTGAGAGGAGCAAGAGAGTCCAGTGAGGATGAAAGTGAACTGTTGTAGATAGAGGTGGCCATGTCGCTGCAGGACAGGGGTGAGATTTTGTCATGAAGGTGGTAAGTTACGGAGTAGAAAAGAGAAGGAACAAAGTGGCGAAGGTTTCTGCAGGTAATAGTTTTGTGCTTGGTGGGACAGGTGGTTGGAGACGAGCACATTGTCAAAGTAATGTGGTTGAGGGCAGAGAGAGGAAAGGGGGTATTGGTGAGGTTGTAGGGGGTGCAAATATGGGAGAAAACCAGGTTGAGGGTATTACCATCAGAGTGAGTGGGGGACCCTGTCCATTGTGTAAGGTTAACCGGTTCCCCACCGCGCGCCGTGTTTTTACGGTGGCAGTGGGGGAGCGCTGCGCGAATCGCCGTAAATAAGCGGCGATTCGCATTTGGCCACCAGGGGGCGCGCGCGCCAGCTGCACTCCTGGGGAGTGTGCCCGCGGCTCGGGAGGACCCGATGTCCGCCGGCGAGCCGCGATGAGCGGCTACAGAGAAAGAATGGGGAACCGCCGATGTAAACACGGCGGTTCCCCGCCCTGTCAGTGGGGCATGAGAGATCTACTGATCCCTGTCACTGGGATCAGTTAGATCTCTCATGCCCATGTTAGCCCAACCCCCCCACAGTAAGAACCCAGGGAACACAGTTACCCCTTCACTGCCCCCTGCAGGTTAACCCCTTCACTGCCAATGACATTTATACAGTAATCAGTGGACATTTAAATTTCTGAACGCTGAATAAATGTCATTGGTCCCAAAAAAGTGTCAAAATGTTCCGACATGTCCCCCCCAATATCGCATTACCGCTAAAAATCGCAGATCGCCCGCATTACTAGTAAAAAATTTAAAAAAATAAAAACCCCAGAAATGAATTCTCACCATCCGTAAACGCGGCCACTTTTGCGCAAACCAATCAATAACCGCCGATTGCAATTTTTTTATCGCAAATATGAGGAAGAATATAAATCGGCCAAAAACGGTGAAAAAAAATGTTTTTTTATATTTTTTTTTGGATTTGAATTTTAGCAAAAAGTAAGAAATTTGGGTTTTTTTGCAAAATGGTCGCTCTTCTTTTGTTTATAGCGGCGATCAGAAATGACGCAGAGGCGATCAAATACCACCAAAAGAAAGCTCTATTTGTGGGAAAAAAAGGACGCAAATTTTGTTTGGGTACAACGTCGCACGACCGCGCAATTGTCAGTTTAAGCGACGCAGCGCCGAATCGCAAAAAGTGCTCTGGTCCTAAAGAGGGAAATTCTTCCGGGGCTGAAGTGGTTAAAGGATGAGGTTAAGTTGAAAAGTTGGGATGCAGCTGGGCTGTTAACATTGGCAGGGATGTTGAAATCACCAAGGATAATAGTGGGCAATGTGGAGGAGATAAAGTAGGGTAGGCAGAGAAGTCATCAAGGAAGCGTGACACTGGTCCAGGAGGCCAATAGACCACTGCAATCCTTAGAGAGGGGGGAGAAAACAGACAAATACAATGTGACTCAAAATAAGAGAAGGATAGAGAGGGAGGGGTAGACAGGACCTGAAAGGTGCACAGCGGGGATAGAAGCAAACCAACTCCACCTTCTTTCCGTCCAATGGGCTGGGTGAGTGAGTCCGGTGGAGGCCTCTAAATAACCTAGCTAATATTGCTCATCTCCACACACCCACTAAAGCAGTGTTCCCCAACTCTGTCCTTAAGGCCCACCAACAGGTCATGTTTTCAGGATTTCCATTATTTTGCACAGGTGATTTGATCAGTTTCACTGCCTTAGTAATTACCACAGCTGATTCATCTGAGGGAAATCCTGAAAACATGACCTGTTGGTGGGCCTTGAGGACTGGGTTGGGGAACACTGCACTAAAGTACACACCCACCAGTGTAATTGATTCAGTCTCTCTCCCACCTGTTCATTACACACGCTTTACAAATAAAAACATGCCTCAGCATATACAGTATCTCACAAAAGTAAGTACACCCCTCACATTTTTGTAAATATTTTATTCTATCTTTTCATGTGACAACACTGAAGAGCTGACACTTTGCTACAATGTAAAGTAGTGAGTGTACAGCTTGTATAACAGTGTAAATTTACTGTCCCCTCAAAATAACTCAACACACAGCCATTAATGTCTAAACTGCTGGCAACAAAAGTGAGTACACCCCTAAGTGAAAATATCCAAATTGAGCCCAAGGTGTCAATATTTTGTGTGGCCACCATTATTTTCCAGCACTGCCTTAACCCTCTTGGGCATGGAGTTCACCAGAGCTTCACAGGTTGGCACTGGAGTCCTCTTCCACTCCTCCATGACGACATCACAGAGCTGGTGGATGTTAGAGACCTTGTGCTCCTCCACCTTCCGTTTGAGGACGCCCCACAGATGCTCAATAGGGTTTAGGTCTGGAGATGCTTGGCCAGTCCATCACCTTTAACCTCAGCTTCTTTATCAAGGCAGTGGTCGTCTTGGAGGTGTTTGGGGTTGTTATCATGTTGGAATACTGCCCTGCAGCCCAGTTTCTGAAGGAAGGGGATCATGCTCTGCTCCAGTATGTCACAGTACATGTTGGCATTCATGGTTCCCTCAATGAACTGTAGCTCCCCAGTGCCGGCAGCACTCATGCAGCCCCAGACCATGACACCCCCACCACCATGCTTGACTGTAGGCAAGACACACTTGTCTTTGTACTCCTCCCCTGGTTGCCACCACACACGCTTGACACAATCTGAACCAAATAATTTTATCTTGGTCTCCTCAGACCACAGGGCATGGTTCCAGTAATCCATGTCCTTAGTCTGCTTGTCTTCAGCAAACTGTTTTCGGGCTTTCTTGTGCATCATCTTTAGAAGAGGCTTCCTTCTGAGAAGATAGCCATACAGACCTATTTGATGCAGTGTGAGGCGTATGGTCTGAGCACTGACAGGCTGACCCCCCACCCCCCCTTCAACCTCTGCAGCAATGCTGGCAGCACTCATACTTCTATTTCTCACCTTAACCTCTGGATATGACATTGTGCACGTTCATTCAACTACTTTGGTTGACCATGGCGAGGCGCTGTTCTGAGTGGAACCTATCCTGTTAATTCGCTGTATGGTCTTGGCCACCATGCTGCAGCTCAGTTTCAGGGACTTGGCAATCTTCGTATAGCCTAGGCCATCTTTATGTAGAGCAACCATTCTTTTTTTAAGCTCCTCGGAGAGTTCTTTGCCATGAGGTGTCATGTTGAACTTCCAGTGACCAGTATGAGAGAGTGAGAGCGATGACACCAAATTTAACACAACTGCTCCCCATTCACACCTGAGACCTTGTAACACTAATGAGTCACTTGACACCGGGGAGGGAAAATGCCTAATTGGGCCCAATTGGGCCATTTTCACTTAGGGGTGTAATCACTTTTGTTACCAGCGGTTTAGACATTAATGGCTGTGTGTTGAGTTATTTTGAGGGGGCAGTAAATTTACACTGTTATACAAGCTGTACACTCACTACTTTACATTGTAGCAAATTGTCATTTCTTCAGTGTTGTCACATGAAAAGATATAATAAAATATTTACAAAAATGTCAGGGTACTCACTTTTGTGAGATACTGTATATCTGTGCAGGGAAAAGCTCAAAAAATATAACACTGGCCATCATCAGTCATCCCAAACATCTCCAAATCAAACTTGTATGTTGGGCATATGGAGGGTCCAATACAGGAAATTAATTCATCATTCATAATAAGCATACAACAGTAAAATATTTGGGCCAAAACACCCCAGGTCTAGATTTGGTGCAAACCCACACTTGCTTGATCTATAATGTCATTTATTGGGGTTCCATTATGATAGCCCTGGTGAAAAAGGAATTTTAACACCACTACACACAAACCTCTAGCCACATAGCAGGAGTGGGATTCAGACTCAGACCCTCAGTGTTGCTAGCCAGAAGCTCTAGTGTGTTAGCCACTGAGCTGCCATAGGTTTATAGGTTGCATCTCTGTGATGTAGAACAGTCCTAAGTCCCAGGGGTGCAAGAAGTGAATCAATGCAGATGTACTGCGGAAGACCAGAGAGCCATTGAACAACCTGTTTCTGGCATATGCCATCTGTTTGGAAGACTGGTTATGGCTGGTAAGAGGCTGCAATTGGTGGTGGGGAAATGTTATGGCTGATTAGTGTCCTTGCCCATGGAAAACATATGACACAATATGCAATGGTTATGGAACCCTTCTACACATAAACACTACATTTAGGCATAATTTATGTAAGGCCCTGAGTCAGGAGTTATGTTTAACAACATAGGGAGAACAAACAATGTCTCTACATGAAGTGGCTTGCTTGGGATTCAAAAAAGAACCTCAGGGGGTGGTGGTTAACGTCGGAGAATGGTCGGTATTGGTCAGAAGGTTTGTCTACCGTATACGGTCTTTGTCCAACAAGTTACCGAGAGACCAGAAGGCGTCATGTAGACGTAACTAAGTGAAGAACGTGGGGACCCTGAATCCTGACAAGATGTAGTGTCTCTACGTTGGATATTTGGATACCGTCGAG
>BLSH010017184.1:117802-141508 GCA_018402905.1 Glandirana rugosa | reverse complement strand
CTGAATGGCCATGAAGTGCTTAAGCCCATTGACTGCTGCAAAGTACCCCGTTACCAATGGGAACCTACACTGACCTTAGAGTGAATGCTCATATCTCTTAAACCATGGAAGCTAACGCCTCTCTTTATGGGAGATCAGAGGACACATCCCATGGATCAGGTGGACACTGATTGGGGCTAATTAAGGAGGATGGGGTTCACCAACCCAAAAAGGTCTGGTCAGGACCCAGGCATAAAGCATACAACAAAACTAGATATTTGGGGGGAACACCCTGCCAAACGCATGGTGCTGCTCGTAACGACCAACAGACAAAAATTGTATAAAAGTTACAGCGCACACATGATACATACTCCTGTCAGGCTATTTAAAAGCATCTAAAACGTATGTAGCAAAAAATGCAAAAATACGGGGGTTTGGTCACACTGAATGGCCATGAAGTGCTTAAGCCCATTGACTGCTGCAAAGTACCCCGTCTCCACTGCACAGACATCTATCCCACTTAACATACCCTGTATAAACCCACTCTCAACACTTTCCTCTTTTGACCTTGCTACTACCAAAGAGGTCGCTAATGTTTTCTCAGAAGCCCATCTTACCACCTGTCTCCTGCATCCTTTTCCCTCACAACTACTATGTCAACCCTCTTCTTCTATCCCATGCTCCCTCACTCACATCTTCAATCTCTCCCTCTCTACTGGCACTTTTCCCTCCCCTCTAAAACATGCCCAGATCAACCTATACTTAAAAAGCCCTCACCATCTCCTTGCTCCCATTTGCATCAAAACCTTTAGAACGCTTAGTCTACAACCATCTGTGCTCCTACCTCACTGACAACAATCTTCTTGACCCCTTACAGTCCGGCTTTACCTCACTACACTCCACTGAAACTGCCCTACTGAAACTCACTAATTATCTACTAAGTGCTAAAATCAATGTCCACTACTCCCTACTCATACTACTAGACCTCTCTGCAGCCTTTGATACTGTTGACCATTCCCTCCTCCTTAAAAAAACTCCACTTTCAAGACTCTGCTCTCTCCTGATTCTCCTCCTACCTATCACAGCGCTCCTTCAGTGTTACCTATAACTCTGTTTCCTCCTCTCCACTTCCTGTTTCTGTTGGGGTACCTCTCAAGGTTCTGTCCTGGGACCCCTCCTCTCCTCCATTTACATCTCCTCCCTTGGTCAATTAATACACTCCTATGGCTTCCACTACCATCTCTATGCTAAGGACACACAAATCTATCTCTCTACTCCTCCCCTCTCTCCTTCAGTCTCCTCTCACATTACTAACTTACTAACTGACATATCAGCATGGATGTTACACCACTTCCTCAAACACAGTCTTTCTAAAACTGAGCTCATAATTTTTCCTTCAGCCCGTGCCCCCTCCCCTGACTTCTCCATCAAGATCAATAATACAACCATCAGTCCCTCCCCTCATGCCAGGGTGCTAGGTGTAATCCTGGACTCTGACCTGTCTTTCCAGCCCCAAATCCAATCGCTGTCCAAATCTTGCAGACTTAACCTCCGTAACATCTCCAAATTACACCCCTTTATAACCATTGAAACTGCTAAGCAGCATATACACTTCCTTGTTGTCTATCGCCTTGACTATTGTAACTCCCTCCTCATTGGCCTACCTCTCCACAAGCTATCCCCTCATCAGTCTATCATGAATGCCGCTGCCAGACTCATCCACCTTAACAACCATTCAGTGTTCGCCACACCTCTCTGTCAATCCCTCCACTGGCTTCCCATTGCCCAACAAATAAAATTCAAAACACGAACAATAACATACAAAGCCATTTACAACTATGTTCCAAGCTACAGCACCAAACATATCTTCAAATATCACCCACATCTTTCTCTCTGCTCCTCCCAAGACCTCCTGCTCTCTAGCTCCCTTGTCTCCTCCTCCCATGCTCGTCTCCAGGACTTCTCCTGAGCCTCTCCCATTCTCTGGAACTCACTACCCTAATCTGTCCAGTTATCTCCTACTCTGTCCACTTTTAGGCGACCCCTGAAAACTCATCTCTTCAGGGAGGCCTATTTTGCCTTCAGTCAACAACCGAATCTTCTCTTTCCCTTATCAGTTCATCCCTCACAGCTACTACCTTTTGTTTCACCAGCCCCTCCCTATTAGATTGTAAACTTGCAGGAGCAGGTCCCTCCTAACCCTCTTGTATTGAATTGTATTGTTGCTGTATTGTCTCCCTTTATAATGTAAAGCACTGTGCAAACTGTTGGCGCTATATAAATCCTGTATAATATAATATAATAATGAACCGTAGCCATCTATAAGGCTAAAATACAGAGCAGATTCCAAATGGGACAATCTAAACACATTCATGTTGATAGTTTTTAAGAAAAATTGGTAACCTTTTACTTTTTTCATATGTTATATATGAGCTGGATGAATCAGATCACAAGACTTGAGCCTGCCTGTGCATTCTTGTCTTTTTATTGTGCAAATTGTGCCTTGGGTTTACACCTTTCAGGCCTACTGCCTACCTTCTGCCTGTGTTACAAATCTGCTTGAATGCTGCTTGCAATTATCTTGCCTGTTGACAGTATATACAGTGCATTTGCCTGATAATGAATGTAGCTAAGTGTTGGCTATATCACTTTTGCTATCATGGGACATTTCTTTACACATATTATATAAAGCTTTGTTCCCTCTAGTGCCCAACATGGGGGTTGTGTCATCATTTCTTAATTGCAGAGAGGAGAGGATCATGGGATATGTAGACCGGAGGGCCGGGACTTCAGTGGACCTGCTATTGCTACAAACTACAAGTTCCAGCCGGCTGGAGATAGGAGGGATTTTGGGTGAGGAGATAAATAGAACAGTTGTGGGAGGGACTCGTGCTCTTGGGACCTACAGCTGCAGAATAGAGCAGAGACCTGGCCGCTCCGGAGAATGTGATCAGGTGCCAAGACCTGGACAGCGCGGTGTGCTTTCTGTGAGTGAGCCTTATCCCTGGAGGCAGACCCTTCACTACTCTGGTTCCTTCGGCAGTGCAGCCATCCAGGGTAATTTTCTTCTACACTGACGCAGACACAGCTAAATCACAGGTGGTAGGGTGACCAGTCGGATATCTCGCATCTGACTGCAGATTCTACAAGAGCTGGTTATGGATGTCTTCTACCCGAGAGCTTTGATATCTCTAGGAGTGGTGAGTGGGCAAAAACCCACCATTAGCATTATATTCAGAGACACTACATGCAGACACCTTTACCGTATCCTTTCTACACCCAAGACAGATTGCAGAACATCTCATTCTGCATTACTGAACGATCTGATTGTGGACTAGGGAGAGATACTATTACTGGTGCTTTGAGGGACAAATTGCAGACCTCATCCTGCTGCACAGAACGATCTGACTGGACTAGGTAGAGTCTGTTGCTTTAAGTTGTACAGGGAAAGGTTCCAGCTGTTGCTTTAAGGGAAAGATTATTCTTTTAAAATCATCATCAAGTTGTACAGGGAAAGGTTCCAGCTGTTGCTTTAAGGGAAAGATTAGTGTTCTAAAATCATCTTCAAAGTGTGTGGGAAAAGCCTATAGCAGGGGCATGGAGCCATATTACTGTTCTAAAATCATCTTCAAGGTGTGTGGGAAAAGCCTGTTTCAGCCGCATAGAGCCATATTAGTGTTCTAAAATCATGTTCAAATTGTGTGGGAAAAGCCTGTTTCAGCCGCATAGAGCCATATTAGTGTTCTAAAATCATCTTCACAGTGTGTGGAAAAAGCCTCTTTCAGCCGCATAGAGCCATATTAGTGTTCTAAAATCATCTTCACAGTGTGTGGGAAAAGCCTATTTCAGCCGCATAGAGCCATATTAGTGTTCTAAAATCATCTTCACAGTGTGTGGGAAAAGCATGTTTCAGCCGCATAGAGCCATATTAGTGTTCTAAAATCATCTTTAAAGTGTGTGGGAAAAGCCTATTGCAGGGGCATAGAGCCATATTACTGTTCTAAAATCATCTTCAAAGTGTGTGGGAAAAGTATGTTTCAGCCGCATAGAGCCATATTAGTGTTCCAAAATCATCTTCACAGTGTGTGGGAAAAGCCTGTTTCAGCCGCATAGAGCCATATTAGTGTTCTAAAATCATCTTCACAGTGTATGGGAAAAGCCTGTTTCAGCCGCATAGAGCCATATTAGTGTTCTAAAATCATCTTCACAGTTTGTGGGAAAAGCCTGTTTCAGCCGCATAGAGCCATATTAGTTAAAATCATCTTCACAGTGTGTGGGAAAAGCCTATTTCAGCTGCATAGAGCCATATTAGTGTTCTAAAATCATCTTCACAGCGTGTGGGAAAAGCCTGTTTCAGCCGCATAGAGCCATATTAGTGTTCTAAAATCATTTTCACAGTGTGTGGGAAAAGCCTGTTTCAGCTGCATAGAGCCATATTAGTGTTCTAAAATCATCGTCACAGTGTGTGAGAAAAGCCTGTTTCAGCTGCATAGAGCCATATTAGTGTTCTAAAATCATCTTCACAGTGTGTGGGAAAAGTCTGTTTCAGCCGCATAGAGCCATATTAGTGTTCTAAAATAATTTTCACAGTGTGTGGGAAAAGCCTGTTTAAGCCGCATAGAGCCATATTAGTGTTCTAAAATCATCTTCACAGTGTGTGGGAAAAGCCTATTTCAGCCGCATAGAGCCATATTAGTGTTCTAAAATCATCTTCAAAGTGTGTGGGAAAAGCCTATTGCAGGGGCATAGAGCCATATAGAGCATAGAGCCATATTACTAAAATCATCTTCAAAGTGTGTGGGAAAAGCCTGTTTCAGCTGCATAGAGCCATATTAGTGTTCTAAAATCATCTTCACAGTGTGTGGGAAAAGCCTATTTCAGCCGCATAGAGCCATATTAGTGTTCTAAAATCATCTTCACAGTGTGTGGGAAAAGCCTGCTTCAGCCGCATAGAGCCATATTAGTGTTATAAAATCATCTTCAAAGTGTGTGGGAAAAGCCTATTGCAGGGCCATAGAGCCATATTACTGTTCTAAAATCATCTTCAAAGTGTGTGGGAAAAGCTTGTTTCAGCCGCATAGAGCCATATTAGTGTTCTAAAATCATCTTCACAGTGTGTGGGAAAAGCCTGGTTCAGCCGCATAGAGCCATATTAGTGTTCAAAAATCATCTTCACAGTGTGTTGGAAAAGCCTGTTTAAGCCGCATAGAGCCATATTAGTGTTCTAAAATCATCTTCACAGTGTGTGGGAAAAGCCTGTTTCAGCCGCATAGAGCCATATTAGTGTTCTAAAATCATCTTCACAGTGTGTGGGAAAAGCCTGTTTCAGCTGCATAGAGCCATATTAGTGTTCTAAAATCATCTTCACAGTGTGTGGGAAAAGGCTGTTTCAGCCGCATAAAGCTATATTAGTGTTCTAAAATCATCTACACAGTGTGTGGGAAAAGCCTGTTTCAGCCGCATAGAGCCATATTAGTGTTCTAAAATCATCTTCACAGTGTGTGGGAAAAGCCTGTTTCAGCCGCATAGAGCCATATTAGTGTTCTAAAATCATCTTCACAGTGTGTGGCGAAAGCCTGTTTCAGCTGCATAGAGCCATATTAGTGTTCTAAAATCATCTTCACAGTGTGTGGGGAAAGCCTGTTTCAGCCGCATAGAGCCATATTAGTGTTCTAAAATCATCTTCACAGTGTGTGGCAAAAGCCTGTTTCAGCCGCATAGAGCCATATTAGTGTTCTAAAATCATCTTCACAGTGTGCGGGAAAAGCCTGTTTCAGCTGCATAGAGCCATATTAGTGTTCTAAAATCATCTTCATTGTCTTTGCAAGTGTATTTCTTCTGTGGATTATGTCAGAACCCAGGGTGTCAGAGATGTTGGGAGTCTTGCAAGGTCAGGGCAACCTTTGGGGGCAGTCATCTTCTAGCGGCCCTTACGGGGGTGGCACTACATTAAGATTTTTATTTTGGTGGTCGACCACCTTGACAGATGTTGACCAGAGTGCAAATCAAAGAACACCAACTATATGTGTCATACATATTTGCTTGTGTGGTCCATGGAAAAGACTGTGCAATCCATATACTACACAATTTAGGGAATCCCATGCCTATCATGTTGATACAGAGGACCTACAGTATATTATAACAGTTGCTGACACCTTGGGAGTCCACCAATTCCTGAGATCTCATTCTACATTGCTCTTCCATTACTGAAACCTTATCACCCACTGAGAGACAGACAACAGATAGTCACATGGAATAATAAGAATGTGACTTTGTTCTGCATAGAATGTACCATCATAGGGCTGGTAAGTAAAATCATATACTAGTTATGGCTGGAGCTCTTTATTCCTCTGCAGTAGTTAGGTCTAGTGCCAGATATATTATGCAAATCCATAAAAAGGTGCATTGCTCTAAGTTTGTTATGCAAAGCAGCACGCAATATCAAAACTGACAGAATGATATCTACTTTAAAATTTTGCATACATTATTTATAAAATATGATGTTACAACTGGTGCCTAATTTAAAATGTAACACTGTAACATTATTTAATGCTCAGAGTATATATTACTCTTGCCCTTCTACTGTTCAAATAATATATTCCTTCTGTTCTGATAAATACAGAGCCCCTATTAGTCCTTCAGCTGGCATAATTTGTTTTCTATCCAGTGCTAAATTTCCTTAAACAGAAGGACTACTGCAATATGAAATGCCTTGTTACAATGGTTCTGTTACAATGTTTTTTATAAATGAATGTGTGGGTGGGGCCAGAAGTAGTGTGTCCAATGTAAGGAAGCTGCACATAGGTGTAGATTTACTAAAACTGGTACAAGAGCGTCTAACTTTACCTTGAATAATTAAGCTTTAGCCATAAAATCTGGAAGCTGATTGGTTTCTATGCAGAGCTGCACCAGATTTTGCACACTCCAGTTTTAGTAAATAACCCCCATAGAGCCCATCAAAAGTTAACAGAGTTAATCTACACATTAGCTGTAAATTGCTAAAATGTTTGCAATGTACAATATGTACCTATCCAGGGAAAGATTGTTTCTTTTATCCTCATAATAAGCAGTTATATGTTAAGTGTGGTCATAGACTGGCAGCCTTGTAGGTAATAATGAGATTGAATTGAATGATTTATTATGCTACCATGTGCTACTGGCTCAATGTGACACTGCATTTGCTGTGTGCCCAGTGAAAAAAAATTCAATTTCCTCAAAAAACTGAACTTTTGTTGCTAGAGATTAAGTGCAGCAATATCTCTTCAACCACTAAAGCAATTAGAATCACTCTTACCCCATTTCTTACGCTCACAAGCAACACACCCAATATAGGCAAATTGCATTCAATATCACATAGTGTATGAATCTAAGATATATCCAGTTATGAACATCTGTACTCTGTGAAGTATGGCAATAACATCCCTAAAATGAACATGTGCTTTGTTAACACAAGGCACAGCAACAGGTTCACTTAACTACATAACCTAATACTTAATCTACATAACATATTACATAATAATAATCCCCATAGAGGAATAGGTGACTCCAGCCACATAAACAAACCACTCATTCATACTGTATGGGCCAGAGAATCAAAATTTTTTAAATCATTTTTTTTCAATTTTTAATTCTTTGCACATTTTTTCCACAATGATGTTGGGGGGGGGGGGGGCTGTGGTGAAATATCAGAGGTCTAAACATACACCTGGTGTCTCACTTCTGTGAGAGAGAAGAGAGTTGAGAACAGAGATCTCCATCGAGAAGGAGTGGAGGAGAAGCTGGCTGAACTGCTGTGGTATGGGGTCCAGACAACAGAGGGAACGGAATTCTGGACAAGGGGAAGTGATCAGTGTGGTGGAGGGGGCATTTACTGGAACTGATGCCCTGTAGTTCCCCCATACAGCATAAAAAAGCCAGCGGGAGAGAGAGGAGGAGCAGCCGGCTTCAGCTCCTGCAGTGGAATACTGCAGGGATCGGTTCCAGCAAATGGCCCCCATGTTGCACTGATCACCCCCACCTGTCCAGGATCCCCCTCCTCATGATTGTCAGCTACCTGGGTCCCCCAACAGGATGGCTGGCAGTACCTCCTTATCGATGGCCCAGATTATCTTTAGTTAAATATCTGCCTGTCATATCGCTCATTGGAGTGAATAGAAATATCTGATACCTCCTGCTATGATGGAGCATGTGATCCTCTTCTGTCCATGACACACAATTTTGTGCTTAAGCAGCCAATTTTCAGGCCCAAGTATTGTCATATGGGGGCTGGTTTGGTCTTGTGCAAGCTGTTACCAGATTTATTTAGTTAGAAAACAAAAGTAACAAGCCCATCTGTGGCTTGAATGGCAGAGGCATCCATGGGATGTATATTATAGTGTGGAGCTCTACACAGACACACGCCAGTGAAACCAGCAAGCAGGATGTGTAGAACATCTGTGTATCACCTTTAAACTTAAGAAGTGGCAAGTTTGAGCCATGAAAAGCATCTTTGATTAAATAAAACAATTTGATGAGGACCTAGGAGCAGGACTCTTGAGGCAGTCTTGCCTTGCGTAGAGACTGGGTATTCTTCACCTGTGCTCACAGAAGGTTGCTCACACAGTATATTATAACAGTTGCATTTTACCTGGCTGGGTATCATGTTCAAGTTATCATGAAGTTATCATGAGCTAATTTCAGCTCAGGCAGACCACTGGGTGCTCCTCCCCACCTCTGATTTGGGACAGTACAGCACCCAGTCCCACATCAGAGGCATCTATCTGTACCACAAACTCCTTTGTGAAATCTGGGGTCACAAGCACAGGCTGTGCACAAAGAGCTTGCTTCAACCTTTGAAATGCCTTATCTGCCTCAGGATTCCACTTAATCATGACCCAGGTGTCCACCCATTATATGACCATGGGCCAGATCTAATAACATCTGGCGATAGGGTTTGGGAACCACTAGCTGCTCTACCTCCTTCTCCCCTTGCTTTACCACTTGATACAACAAGTTATTTTTAAGAGCCATGCAAAGAAAAGACACCCCTACATTAGGTTCAACAGCTTCCACATCAATCATTTTAATGTTTTCTCTGGCTCTATTGAGTGTGGAGTCTCTTAGTTGCTCCGTACAAAAGTCATCTTTCCTGACTTCTAAGCCAGGCACCACATTCTGTCCACTCTCATTATTAGAATCAGAGATAATTCCTTGTTCATTATCCTCAAGCTGGGGGCAGGAATCCAATTCCTCCTGCTCCCCAGCCATTACAGCAAAAGGAAAAGGATTTACCCCTTCGTTGGACACACCAACAGTTTCCCTTTCAATTTTGCAATCAAAAGTATCTGTAGTGAGTTCAGGTATTTCCTCAGCAGGGGGAGCTCTGTCCTCTTGACTCCTTTTGTTTTCCCACAAACTTCAAAAGTGTGTAAAGTCTCCCCCCACTAGGTCTTCATGAACCACTGAATGTGTCACCATGCCCCAAGGGGTATCAATCTCAACCACAGCAGTCTGGTAGTCACATGTGTCACCATGTATGCAAATAACCCCAATAGTGCTAGGGTTTAAGTTTGCAGGATTTACACAATCACCTTTCACTAATGTAACAACACTACCAGAATCAAGCAGAGCAGTGACTGGCTTTCCATCCACTGAAATCACATACATTTGTTTTCACATGTGTCCCTGACATGATGCAGTACACGCCACCTATGCAAAAAGAGAAATTCTTTTTTCAAATAAGCATTATGACATTGCATCGGTTCATCATTTAGGTAACAGTTAGCAGCAATATGACCAAACGTACTGCAGCAAAAAAAATGTATGTGTTCTGTACCCAGTCCTCTAAATGGCCTCAGAGACCTTCCTGACCTATTTGTCCAGTCTCCAGGTCCTGAGCTCATAGTCTCATTATCTGTAGCAACAGTCTTGTAATTTTTCCCCACGCCCTTGAACCCTGGAATAGTCTTACCGGATCCTCAGGGTGGTTTTTCACCCCTGGAGACATTGGGGTGGGGCACGGATGGGTTCAAGTCCTCAGCAGCAGTATATCTCTCCACCAGGTCCACCAGCTGGTTTGCAGTCATAGGGTCTCCATGGCTGACCCATTTTCTCAAAGTGGCAGAGAGCGCACGTAAATAACAGTCCATGACCACACGCTCCACAATCGTAGGGCCTGACGAAGTCTATGGTTGCAGCCACTTCTTGGTGAGGTGTATTAAGTCAAACATTTGGGATCGGGGTGGCTTGTCAGTACTGTATGACCACCGATGCACCTGTTGCGCCCCGACCGCAATGGTGACACCCAGGCGTGCAAGCATCTCAGCCTTCGATGTCTCAAAATCCTTGGCAGCATTTGGTTCCAGGTCATAATAGGCCTTTTGGGGTTCACCTGTCAGAAAAGGTGCCAGCAGTCCCGCCCATTGCTCTTTTTGCCATCCTTCCAGAATAGCGGCTCTTTCAAAAGTTGTAAGGTAAGCTTCCACATCATCTGCAGGTGTCATCTTCTGCAGGTAATAGCTGGCATGCACCATTTTCTGTTCCACTGCCAAAGGACTTGTGGACACCTTCTTTAATTCCACCAGGGGCTCCGCAAACTGGCGGATGGTTTCCTGCTGGGCTGCAGTGACCTGGTTATTCATCCCCTGTTGGGTTGCAATGGCCTGGCAATTCGCCTCTTGCTGCACTGCAGTGACCTCTGTGAACTGGCAGAGGATTTCCTGCTGGGCTTCTGCAAACTGGCGATTCACCTCCTGCTGTTGGTGGTTGGCTTCCTGCTGCTGCAATTGGTTTCCTGCTGGGTTGCAGTGGCCACTTGTTCAGGAAGATGCCCGCCCATATGTAAGGGGGCTAGCTTAATGGGGATCACCTTCCCTGGGAAAATGGTAGTCCAAATGGCAGGTTTTCCTTAAAATCTGACTCGTAGCCAGTTTTATTTAAACAGTTGCACGAAAATCAAATAAACAAAACAGAAAATAAATCCTTGCCATCCAGGCTCTAACTAAACATATCAGGTTCCTAATTCACATGTGAAGGGCTTCTCCCAGTCACCCACAAAACAAAGATAATGCAAACCTTTTTCTTTCTCTCCCAAAGCAAACTTCCCATCAGTAGTTCTCAGGTTTTGGCTTCCTGAGTCCCAGGCCAAGAGCAAACTTTTGCTCCAGTCCTGCTTTATTTACACCACCTGCTGTAGTGAGTGTACATTTTGTATAACAGTGTAAATGTGCTATCCCCTCAAAATAACTCAACACACAGCCATTAATGTCTAAACCGCTGGCAACAAAAGTGAGTACATCCCTAAGTGTAAATGTCCAAATTGGGCCCAACGTGTCAATATTTTGTGTGGCCACCATTATTTTCCAGCACTGCCTTAACGTTATTGGGCATGTAGTTCACCAGAGCTCACACGGAGCTGGTGGATGTTAGAGACCTTGCGCTCCTCCACCTTCCACTTGAGGATGCCCCACAGATGCTTAATAGGGTTTAGGTCTGGAGACATGCTTGGTCAGTCCATCACCTTTACCCTCAGCTTCTTTAGCAAGGCAGTGGTCATCTTGGAGGTGTGTTTGGGGTCATTATCATGTTGGAATATTGCCCTGCAGCCCAGTCTCTGGAGGGAAGAGATCATGCTCTGCTTCAGTATGTCACAGTACATGTTGGCATTCATGGTTCCCTCAATAAACTGTAGCTGCACAGTGCCGGCAGCAATCATGCAGCCCCAGACCATGACACTCCCACCACCATGCTTGACTGTAGACAAGACACACTTGTCTTTGTACTCCTTACCTGGATGCCACCACACACGCTTGACACCATCTGAACCAAATAAGTGTCTCATCAGACCACATGACATGGTTCCAGTAATCCACGTCCTTAGCCTGCTTGTCGTCAGAAAACTGTTTGCGGGCTTTCTGGTGCATCATCTTTAGAAGAGGCTTCCTTCTGGGACGACAGCCATGCAGACCAATTTGATGCAGTGTGCGGTCTGAGCACTGACGGGCTGACTCCCCACCCCTTCAACCTCTGCAGCAATGCTGACAGCACTCATATGTCTATTTCCCAAAGACAACCTCTGGATATGACGCTGAGTACGTGCACTCAACTTCTTTGGTCGACCATGGTGCGGCCTGTTCTGAGTGGAACCTATCCTGTTAAACCACGGTATGGTCTTCGCCACAATGCTGCAGCTCAGTTTCAGGGTCTTGGCAACCATCTTATAGCCTAGGCCATCTTTATGTAGAGCAACATTCTTTTTTTCAGATCTTCAGAGAGCTGTTTGCCATGTGGTGCCGTGTTGAACTTCCAGTGACCAGTATGAAAGAGTGAGAGTGATAACACCAAATTTAACACACCTGCTCCCCATTCACACCTGAGACCTTGTAATAATAACAAGTCACATGACATCGGGGAGGGAAAATGGCTAATTGGGCTCAATTTGGACATTCTCACTTAGGGGTGTACTCACATTTGTTGCCAGCGGTTTAGACATTAATGGCTGTGTGTTGAGTTATTTTGAGGGGACAGCAAATTTACACTGTTATACAAGCTGCACACTCACTACTTTACATTGTAGCAAAGTGTCATTTCTTCAGTGTTCCCACATGAAAAGATATAATAACATTTTTACAAAAGTGTGAGGGGTGTACTCACTTTTTTGAGATACTGTACATGCTATGTACTATATTGTCAAAAGTATTGGAACGCCTGCCTTTACACGCACATGAACTTTAATGCCATGTCAGTCTTAGCCCGTAGGGTTCAATATGAAGTTGGTCCAACCTTTGGAGCTATAACAGCTTCAAATCTTCTGGGAAGGCTGTGCACAATGTTTAGGAGTGTGTCTATAGGAATGTTTGACCATTCTTAAAGAAGCACATTTGTGAGGTCAGGCACTGATGTGGACAGGAAGGTCATGGGGTTAAAAATAAAAGTCAATTTATCCCACCTACTTCATGCACTCCAGCTAAAGTGTTTATTGGCAAGGTTGAAGAGAAAATAAATTCCTTTTTACGTGATGCTACTAAACGTGGCCATATATCTAACAATTTCAATTGAGAGGAATTGGATATACTTGCTTCCTTCTCTGCGAGGCGTGATATTACTATCAAGCCCGCGGACAGGGGTGGTTCTATTGTAATTATGGACACAGCAGCTTATGAAAGAGAGGTTTTGAGACAGTTAACAGATACCAATACATATAATGCAATTGGACCATAACCACACTTTACGTTTCCAAGAGAGAATCAAGAAGATTGTAGTACAGGCGGTACAGCAAAATATTATTGATAGTGATACTAAAACTTATCCAATGCCTGAATATCCAACAACTCCTCTCATATATGTATTACCTAAGATGCACAAGGATCCTTATAATTGCCCTGGACGTCCAATAGTTTCCAGCACAGAGTCCATTACCAACCCTATTGCTAAGTATCTGGACAAATGTTTAACCCCTTTAATTATAAAAACACAATCTTTTATCAGTGGTTTTGGAAGAAAACTTTTTCCTATTCAAAGATAAATACTATCTGCAGCTAATTGGGGCTGCGTTGTGCTCTAATGTTACCCCCCCATACACCAATGCAGTCATGGATATGATTGTTAATGCATTTATATATTACTGCCATCTGTTTTTCCAGAACTGTATCTGCTGGTACAGGTTCATGGGCGACTTAGAATCCCTATTTTTATTTAATATGTATCTTAATTCTTTGATCCCAGTTTAAAATTCAACATGTCATTTAGTAAGATAGAGATACCTTTTCTTGATACTTTACTGAAGATACAGGGCCAACGTATTATTAGTGATGTATGCATCAAGTCTACAGATCGTAATTAATTGTTACTATATTCTAGCTTCTGTCCCCCTGGAGTGTTCAAGTCCATTCCCCGTAGCCAATTGGTACGGGTTTCCAGGATAGTCAGTGAGTCGGATGTAAGGGATAAAATATTGGATGAGATGGAGGACAGGCTCTGACAGCGAGGTTATCCACGAGAAATTACTAGAAAAGAATGGGAAATTTATCCTGTCACAAATATAAAGATATAGGCCCTTGGAACCCGCAATTCATCTCACAATTCCATCCATTTTCTACAATAGTTTTCAATATCATTAAAAAACACTGGTCTATATTGAATGATAGTTATCCATCTGTACAGGAATTTAAGTTTCCTCCTTTGCCCTCTTATCATCGGGGCCGGACCATATATGGCAGACTAGTTAGATCTGATCAATATCATCCCCCAACAGCACCTGTTACATTCTTGGGACCTTGTGACTTTGGTTTTTATCCATGTCTTAGCTGTATCCAACATGATCAAGGGGAAATCATTTTGTCATCCACATAGAGGTTATAAAATCCAGATTAAAGATCACTATTCCTGCCAATCTTCCTATGTAATATACATATTAAAATGCCCTTGTGGGTTATTGTATGTTGGAGAAACCACCCAAAAACAAAGACAGGATTGCTAGACATAAATATTCAATTAGAGTTAAACTGGATAAACTTCTCTTGGCCAGACATTTTATAGAAAAGGGACACACTGTTTCTTAACTCAAGTTTTTGGTAATAGATGGGATACTGAAAAATAGACGTGGAGGCAATAGAGAATTAACCCTTAGAAAACGTGTGGTACATTGGATTCATTTTTTAATCACTTGCCGACCGCAATCTGGCGGCGACAAAGTGGCTTAATATTGCAAACCGCCGTCATATGACGGCGGTTGCAATATCCCTCACTGTGAGTGCGCACATGCCGGAGGCGCGCTCGCGCACTCACTGTGTCCAGGGGGAGGCCAGGGAGCGGGTATGGCGGACTCGATCGCTGCCGGCTACCCGCGATGCCCCCCCGCAGTGAAAGAACAGAGGTCCGTGTAAGTAAATATGGATCTCCATTCTGTTAGAGGGGGAAGGGCTGTGATCACAGGCTTCCTGTATATGGAAGCCATGATCGCTCCCTTCCCCCAGCCAGGCCAGCCCACATACAGTTAGAACACGCCCAGGGAACACAGTTAATCCTTAGAGCACCCCCTGCAGGTTAACCCCTTCACTGCCAATGGCATTTACACAGTAATCAGTGCATTTTTATAGCACTAATCGCTGTATAAATGCCAATGGTCCCAACAAAGTGTCAAAATGGTCCGACATGTCCGCTGAAATATTGCAGTACCTCTAAAAATCACAGATCGCCGCCATTACTAGTAAAAAATAAAAAAATAAAAACCCCAGAAATGAATTCTCATCATCCGTAAACGTGCCAACATTTGCGCAAACCAATCAATAATCGCCGAATGCGATTTTTTATACCAAAAATATGAGGAAGAATCTAAATCGGCCAAAACCGATGGGAAAAATGTTTTTTTTTTGTTTTTTGGATTTTTATTTTAGCAAAAAGTAAGAAATTTGTTTTCTTTTGTAAAATTGTCGCTCTTCTTTTGTTTATAGCGGCGATCAGAAATGACGCAGAGGTGATCAAATACCACCAAAAGAAATCTCTGTTTGTGGGGAAAAAAAGGATGCAAATTTTGTTTGGGTACAACGTCGCACGACTGCGCAATTGTCAGTTAAAGCGACCCAGCCCCGAATCGCAAAAAGTGCTCTGGTCCTAAAGTGGGAAATCCTTCCAGGGCAGAAGTTGTTAAATACATTGTTTCCTAATGGATTGAACTTAGACTTTGATCTTTACTTATTTTGGTGATTTATTTTGGTTTAGATTTGTTTTTTGATGTATTTATTAGCAATGCAGTTAATTTGTATTGTGCATTATTAGGTTAATGTTCTAATTACATGCATTCTTTTTTTGATAGAACGTGATTGTGGTGAGGAGAACGATTGTACTTGATAAACCATCGCTCTGCATACATCTATAGACATTTACCCTGTCAATTAGACAATTAGCTTCATTGATTTTGAACAATTGATTAATGGATTCCAGGTGTTGATTAGTTCGTATATACATATGATACACACATGATTTGTGTGAAAAAAGACACACAAAAAACCCCCCCAAAAAACACAGATCATTGCTGTTATCCCTCCTATACTCAAACCCTCTATACTGAATGAATATGTACCCCTTCTGAAACCAGAGCTTGTATATAGATAGATAACTGCAATGATCTGTGGGTTTTTTTGTGTGTCTTTTTTCACAGAAATCAATTCGCAACTAACAATTATCAATTTTATTAGGATTTTAATATTGTTATAAATGTATTATTATTATGAAACTGTTCTTAACAATATTTTTTATTTTAAGAATGTGTTGTGTTGTAACTTGTACTTTGACGTTTATGGATATTGGTTCGAAAAGGGGGTTAATATTTTCCCAGGCTCACTATGGATTGCCGTCCCTTCCCCTCCCCTCCCTTTCACATTTGTACAAATACGAGTGCTCCATTTTTCCCGTGACTTTGACAAAGAGCAACAGCTTGAAACATGTAAGTCACTGCAACCCTAGCACTTTATGGTCCACAAGACATCAGCCAGCCAACATTAGCCACCTGGGGACACCTTTGGCACTTTTGGTTCCTCCTGGTTCCGGCTTCCTAACAGCTGATGTGAATCAGTGTGCCGGCCCCTCCAGTCTTTGCCCGGAGATCGTGGTGGCTACCTCTACACCTTCCGCTCCACCACGAGCGTTGGCAGCCATCGGCGGGTGGGTTCTGCTGCTCCATCTGGAGTTCTACAGGAACTACAGCAGGTATTTCACCCTCCCCTTGGTGCGGCAGCTGGATTGCATTCCGACCAGCACATTAGAGCCAATGGAGCTCTCTCCTTTCACCTTCCATCAGTGGCTACAGCTTAGCCGGTCCCCGCCAGCAGGATTTTTCCATCCCATCCAGCCTCCTTCCACCCAGCACTATCACGGGCAGCCTCACTCTGGACACCCCCTGAGCCTTGGTATGATGTCAACCCCTCCTTTCCATCAGCTGGTTTGATGCCCATGTGGAACGTCTATACTTTTTGCATACTGCCAGATCTTCTCCCTCACCTAATTTGTTTTATTTAATCATGGCTACCAATTTTTAACCTTCTATCAATGTCTACCAGTGTCATATGAACATTACAAGGGACTTTGATTGATGGATTGAGCACTGTCTTTTAGTTGTTGTTGTCTGCTCATACCCATTTTTCAGTGGTTGACAGCAGCTCTGGGTCCAATTATCTTGCCCATGGGGCTCATGTTTTTTATGCACACAATCATTTCTTGGCTCAATTGTTAGTAGCACTCAAGGCTATCGTTGTTTTGGTTTGTTCTTTTTGGAATTCCCTCGCAAAGAGCCGAATCATCCCAGTGGTTGATTATTGCTATATAATACACAAGGGTTGGATATCATTCAAATAATCTATGTGAAGTATGTATGTACTCATAAAGTTATACATTAAATTAGGTGTTCACATGGTTCTTCATACAGTTGTGGAGTAACCTCTTCTTTTTCCTCTTTCCCTTTTCTTCACAAACCCACTCCCCCAAAAACCCAACCCCCCCCCCATTTTTTTTTATCTCACAATGGCTACAGACAGGTCAAGTAGATTACAATCCATTTTTGACAACATTAACAAACTTAGTGTCTTCAATATAAACATTATCGCATCCAATATAGTTAAAACCACCACTAATAAATCCCCTCATACAGAGGCCTTTGAAATTCAGATGAGAAGGATTTTCCTTCAATTACAAGATACAAAACAATATGAAAATTCCCAATGGTTGGACCTACCATTCTTACGGAAATATCTGGATCTAGGTATTGCCCCCAGGGGCCTTTGTATCAAGAAAAAAATGCAGTTTCCTGGATGAAGACCTTAACAAAGAATGGAGGGCAGTATCTGAATTTTGTACAACAAAATGGATAACAATTTTGGTAAAACAAAGAGAAAGGAAACTAGAACTAGCACAGCAGCAAGTAGTTGAAAAGGATCAAATAGCCCAGACCTTTAGTTCATCATGTCTTTTTTTCAAAATGGACACAGATCTTGGAGAATAATGTTAAAAAAGATGAAGATTATCTTATTTAAAAAAAAACAAAAAAATTTGATCCGGACATCACAGACTATAAAACAGGTAAAATCTTTGAGTGGAAACGCTCAATGAGGACACCTGCAGACAGGCATATACAGAATGACTGTGGGACCAGCACCAATCCCTCCCATAAAAATAATAGACCCACTAACAATAAGCAGGCAAAAGAAACAATAAAGAATACAAATAAAAATAAAAACAATAAATTTAGGTCCAAATCTAAACTTATACAAGGTTATAAGGCCATCCCTTCCCAGATCACTAGCCTAGACCCTAATTTGGCCACTTCCTTGACTGGATTTTGTGCGATTGAGCCTCAGTTCCCGACACTCATCCACAACTCACCCTCCACATCTCCCCCAGCTCCCACATCCGCATTTGAATCTTCCAGTATCAATCCAAGGACAATGAGTGAATTCTCAAGTGGAGGAATTCATACAACATTAAGTTTTCCCATACCTACATCTAACAGATATAGCCCCCTTTCCAAAGATCTGGACACTTATATTAGAGAAGGAGCTCAACCCAGAACCAATGGCACATTGGGGATGAGTCATTTGATGAGGAGAATTTTTTCTCCCAATCTCTAAAGGGAGACCAAACAAAAGAAAAAAGAAAACTAGACGAAGTAGAAAAGGAGGTATACAATCCAAGATCCAACAAAAAAGAGAGGATAGACATAATTTAGAGGAAAGTACCATCAAGATATACAATCTTTCCTCTCACAGCCTTACACCCTCTATACTCCTTTTGTTGAAAAGGGGCCTCAGTTTTCCTCCCTCGGTTTTACCTAATAAATTTGGTCTTTTTAAAGACTTAAACAAATTTATTCACCAACTGACTTTAAAACGACACTATGCCAATTGCACAAATATTAAAAAATCGGAGGAAAACCTAGTGTTGCAGACAGAAATTCCTCCCCTGTCCCAGGACGAAATACTTTCAGTCCTTGAGGAACTATGGGTTGAGGGGAATGTGGAGAGCCAGACTTCTGGACCTTTTTTGGACCCCGAGGCGAGACATACCAATTTCAAACCCCCGCCCATATTTAATCCCACACAGTCTAAGGGTCCTTATATCGACACATTCTACCAGGCAGTATATAAGGACCTTATACAACTCTATGATATTCCAACTAAACAGGGCTTTCCCAATCTGACCAGAGCAGAACCATAAGCCCTAAAGGATCTAACTTCAAATAGGAACATTGTGGTAAAATAGGCAGATAAGGGGGGCAGTTTGGAAGTCCAAAATAGAAGTAACTACTTTTGAGAGGCTCATCTGCTGTTAGCCGATACTGACACTTATTCTAAACTGCCCTCTGATCCCCATCCTATATATCAGGCAGATCTTACAAGTCTAGTAGACAAAGCCTGGAGAGAGAGGTCCTCAACACAAGAGAAATATGTTTTTTGCTTCCTACAGTTTGTAGTACCCCCTATTTTTACCATCTCCCCAAGGTACACAAAGCCTTGGTGGATCCACCAGGCAGGCCGATGGTGGCCAGCATCAATAGCTTTACTAGCGGATTATCAGTTTACATTGATTATTTTCTACAACCAATAGTGAGCCAACTCCCCTCTTACATTGAGGACTCTAGCCATGTCATAGAAATCTTAAAACATTATTCTTGGAAATAAGGCTATATGTGGGCATCATTGGACATTTCCTCATTGTATACATCCATACCCCACAAGGTTGGGTTAGCTGCTGTGCAATTCTTTCTCGCAAAAAGTGGTGACACAAACTCCAAACAATTGGAGTTCCTAATTAATAGCATTGATTTTTGCTTACGGCACAACTATTTTACTTTTTTGGACCAAATTTTACCTTCAGCGTAAAGGGACGGTTATGGGAGCACATTTTGCCCCCGTATACGCCAACCTATCGATGGGCTACTGGGAGGAGAGATATATCTGGACCAACAAGCCCTTCGCAGAGCATATCGTCCTTTATGGATGCTATATTAATGACCTCTTGCTCATTTGGAGTGGGGGCCCAGATGTTTTCTCCTCCTTTGTGGTCCACTGCAATGGGAATAAGTTAGGGATGACATTCACGCATGTGTTGGACCCTTCCAAATTGGTATTTCTGGATTTAGTCCTCGCCCATGATCAACAGGATATTACCACCAGTAATCACGTTAAACCTACGAGTGGTAATTCTTATTTTGATTTCGGTAGTTGTCATCATCCGTCTGGAAGTGTAAGATCCCGAATGGACAATTCCAGAGATTGAGGATAAATTGTTCCAAACTGGATGATTACATCTCCCAAGGCAAACCTGTGCAGAAAAAATTTGAGGAGAAAGGATACCCCACGGAATTGGTCCACAAAGCCTTCACCTTCCATATGGACCCAACAACAAAATCCAAAAATAGGGAAAGTAGACACACAGCTAATACCGCAAAGTTTGTGTTTACTTTCAATACAAATACAAATCTATTTCCAAAATTATTCACAAACATTATAAAATCCTTCTGTTTGACCAACGTTTAGCACCTTTGTTACCTCCTAAGCCTCAAGTTAAAAAAGCTCAAGAAAAGGCCTCTATTCGACACTGGGAACAATTAACAATTATCAATTTTATTAGGATTTTAATGTTGTTATAAATGTATTATTATTATGAATCTGTTCTTAACAATATTTTGATTCCGTTCTGGCCAGCACAAAGCCGATGGAGCTCTCTCCTTTCACCTTCCATCAGTGGCTACAGCTTAGCCGGTCCCCGCCAGCAGGATTTTTCCATCCCATCCAGCCTCCTTCCATCCAGCACTATCACGGGCAGCCTCACTCTGGACATCCCCTGAGCCTTGGTGTGATGTCAACCCCTCCTTTCCATCAGCTGGTTTGATGCCCATGTGGAACGGTCTGTACTGTTTGCATATTTCTAGATCTTCTCCCACACCTAATTTGTTTTATTTTATCATGTTTACCAGTTTTTAACCTTCTATCAATGTCTACCAGTGTCCTTATTATAATAAACATGGATTTTATATAAACAGTGCAAATATCAATATTTACGTTACAAACAATGAGCAAGTCCGATTAGTAATGCATTTAAGTTATAACAAAAGCCAAAAAACATATTTCTCCATTTAAATGAAGGTCAGGTTACTATAACTCAGCACAGAGTTCCCCCATACAGAGTTCCCCTTAACAATGCAAGGGGAATTCTAATGTAAAGGGGACCGCTGCGGATCATGATATAAGGGGGAATGCTGCAGAGTGCAGACATAATACAGGAGATGGTTAGAGGCTGTGGACATGGTACAGGAGATGGTTAGAGGCTGCAAACATTATACATGAGATGGTTAGAGGCTGCAGACATGGTACAAGAAATGGTTAGAGGCTAGAGACATGATACAGGAGATGGTTAGAGACTGTGGACATGATACAGGAGAGGGTTAGAGGCTGTGGACAGGATGCAGGAGATGGTTCGAGGCTGCGGAGTGTGGACATGATATAGGAGATGGTTAGAGAATGTGGACAGGATACAGGAGATGGTTAGAGACTGTGGACATAATAGATGGTTAGAGGCTGCGGGCAGGATACAGGAGATGGCTAGAGGCTGCGGAGTGCGGACATGATGCAGAAAATGGTTAGAGGCTGCGGACCATGGAGGCAGGTGAATGGAGGAGAGGGGGGTACTGTATGGAGCCAGGTGGAGGGGATAGATGAAGGAGAGGGGGTACAGAGCCAGGTGGATGGAGGAGAAGGGGGGAAGAGCTGGGAGGAGGGGGGATGGAGCCAGGTGTACAGAAGAGAGGGGGGATGGAGCCAGGTTCATAGAAGAGAGGGGGTGAAGCCAGGTGTACAGAAGAGAGGGGGGGTGGAGCCAGGTTCATAGAAGAGAGGTGGTGGAGCCAGGTGTTCAGAAGAGAGGGGGAATGGAGCCAGGTGTACAGAAGGGGGGTGGAGCCAGGTGTACAGAAGAGAGGGGGGATGGAGCATGGTGTACAGAAGAGAGGGGGGATGGAGTCAGGTGGACAGAAGAGGGGAGGTGAAGCCAAGTGGAGGGGCAGATGGTCTATCCTCAGCCTTACTCAACAACAGATGGATCCCAGCTGCGTACCCCTTTGATCACCCTTCAGGAAAATAACAGATCTCTTCAGACATGTCAGCCATGCTGCACACCTCTTCATACCTAGATTCTAGCACTGGTGGTGGGCTGGTGACAGTGTTACAATCAGGAGCTGAGCCTGTGAAGGAGGAGGTGTCACTGATAGCAGGATTGCCCAGGACAGGCATGATTATTCACTCAGAATCTCCCCAGCGCTGTGCTCCTGCTTCCTCCTGAGTCCACTCCTGAGCTGACTCCTCCGGCACTGCTGTATCTTTGTAAAAGGTGCCAAGTGGCACAATTACATCACTGTGCTTCTCCCCCCCCCCCCACCCAAGTCCAGCCGAGGAGACCGGTGGGTTCAGAACTGCGCTGCCTTATTTTTCCGGACGGCCACTGTCCGTATGGACATGTATGGACAGTCTGTAGATTGCACAAAATTTACAATCTGTCCATAAATTTATGGATGGTTGGCAACCCTAGTACAGTGTTGCATGCTGAAGTAATTGTCAGTTAAACTATCACATCTCTGAAATGGCCTGGTAATAAAGGGATATTATTGGTTGATACTGAAGTAGTTAAACCTTTGTCATGTTTTTAATACTGTCTTCATCCCCACTGGGAAAAGTTCTTATCAGCTTTTGTTTTATTGAAGTGCCTCTGTGGAAAGGAATAAGTAAAATCTACCCAATGGAAACACAGACAGGAATAGAAATCTGACATTTTGGTTCTATCTCTTCCCTGCTACATTCAAAGCAACAACAAAAGTTTTGGTTGAGGATCTTCCTAAATGTTTTAAAACCTTTCTCTCTGTGAAAGTCTATGGCTTATGTATGCCTGATTTAAAAAAAAAATGGTCTGTCTATGACTTTAAATGATCTTTTCTGAGTCGCAGCATGCAACTTGAAGATAGAAAACAATCCTCTAAAGGTCAATTAGATACATTGAAAGAATTTTACCATCATTCATTTCCAATCCTTACCTGCTTTTAATGTGGGCATGTTGAGGTAGGTCATTGCATTAACTTTGGAATTCAAAGCAGGAGGGTCTACACGTTCTAATTATATGATCAGTTCCAAAATACTTATTGAAACTGCATACTCACTTAAAATGTATAAAATATAGTTTATATTTAAAATGTATTTATAAAAGAATAGAAACTCCTAAAAAGTAACAACATTTTGACAAATGCTTGGTACAAAGTTTAAAGATGTGCTATGAAATCTGACTTTTTAAAACAAACAGAAAATCATGAACCATTGCTAGCACTGTAATTGAAAATTTCCATTAGCATGTATCCTTCTCTTGCATGTTTAATTTCTGCCATAAGATTAAGACAGATCCAGCAAAGGTCTTGGGGTCTTTCCATAGTGTTTCAGGATTAGTGACTGATGGTCCCACCAGGATAGAGACAGACTTCCCATAGGATACAAAAAAACCTTGCAAGGTCTCTCTCTGTTATACAATACAGTAACTAATGCATAGGGCCCACATGTTTAATTTTTTAAGCCAAATCTCTCAGACCCTCACTCCTTTACTACTGCATATCTTTTTTAATTTGGTGTATAGGTCTGTAAAATAAATGGATAATTTATGAGTAAATGTCTCTATTATCCTTAGCATGTTACCACTGAAAATGATTGTTGTAGGCAACAGTGG
>BLSH010017184.1:107802-115302 GCA_018402905.1 Glandirana rugosa | reverse complement strand
CTGCCCTCCGTAATACTAGGATTGTGCTTCCCTTGTGTGATATTATATCCCGTCATATTATATTTTGGTGTCTGGTGATGATTCTCTGATAGCACATTACAACAGCAATGTCTGCCCTTACAGAAATAGCAGACATTAAGGCAATTGCAAGGGATCACATTGGGGCCTATCACCTTCAGTCCCAACTAGTGCAAAATGCAGTATATCTTCTCAAAGCATACATATAAATGAATTCATATATATCATCAATGTATGAACCACAGCGCTGTGGTTCATACATTGATGATATATATGAATTAATTTATATGTATGCTTTGAGAAGATATTTGAGTGTTTAAAACGGCTGCTTTTGAGTTTTAGATTTAACCTAGTCCTAAGCGCTAAGGAAGTGTGGTTTAAGTGACGGGAATTGAATAATACACTAATTCAAAAATGCAGTATAATTCTAACAGCTTGCTGAAGTACCAACACGGTTTATTAGCACTGTTCTTCTCAAGCAGACAGTACTACAATTTGATTAGTGACCAGATTTGTGTGTAGGCTACTTATGCCTATCCCCACCAGTTCTTCTAAAGCTGCCCCAATCATGGTGAGTTCCTACTACAGGCATTATAGTTCTCAAACTTGTACCAATATGTGCAACTAATTTTACTATCTTTTAACTGTACAGTTATGACTTTTGGACCACATGGAGCCCTTTTACCACTTCCATGCAGCCTTGGAACACTTAAAGAGTTTACACTGTAAGGCTGGGTGCACTAGTGCAAATTGAATGCAGGTTTCCCTGTATCCAAATTGCATTACAGGAAAGTGTGCCCAGCTCTTAATGGAGCTGGTTCACACATCTCCGTAGCGGGCCCGGAGCAGATTGCATAAGGGTCCTGTGCATCTTTGGCTCCGTTCCAAGTCCAAATTCAGGCAACAATTCGGGCTTGATTTGTCCCTGAAATGGGGAACAGGGATGCACTGGATTCCGGCTGTGAACCCAGTCTACAGGACCCACTAAACTGTTTTACTAGTCAATAAAGTTATATTTATATAATTGTGCAGGTATAGTGATTATATTCAAAGTTTGAATAAATGCTCTCCTTCACAAGAAGATGGTGGACACTTAACTCTCCTACTACCCACAGTAGTGAAGTAGGGGTTGGAGAAGGAATCATAGAGGGCAACGGGAGACACAGTAAACTCTGAACTCCCATTTGTGAAAAGGTGTTGGGAGACAATGGGGTTGATTTACTAAAGGCAAACAGACTGTTCATTTTGAAAGGAAACTTACCCCAGAGCTTAGTGAAGCAGAATTTCAATTTGCAATGAATACCCAGTCACCTGCAAAGAAAATTATTTTTGCGTGCACATGATTGGATGATAGAAGTCAGCAACAATTCCCTGTTAGCCTTTAGTAAATTCACTGCAATTTCTCTTCATTGGTGCAGCATTTGGTAATGCATGCATTAGGAGAGGTAGCTAACCACTATCTTCTTAGTAGGGAGAACATGTATTCACACTTTGGGGTTGATTTACTAAAGGCAAATATGCTGTTACCTTTGCAAATTAAGTTGCACTCTGCAAGGGAATTTGTCCTAGAGCTTATGTGAATGTGGTGAAGCTTCACTTTGCAAAGAGTACCCAATCACGTGCAATGAAATAAAAAAAAAAACAGCATTTTTTTCTTACACCTAATTATAATGCTGGAGTTCAGAAGAGCTTCATCTCATTTACTAAGCTCTGGGGATGATTCATCTGCAGAGTGCCACTGTACTTGCAAAGTGAACAGTCGATTTGTCTTTAAAAATGAACCTCTTTGGGTTTAGTGACTTGAATCACTTCAAATAGATCCACCAGGAATTTTACAAATCTGCATGAACTAGTTCCTAACAAAACTCAACCGTTTAACTTTTCTTAAATTCATTTTTGAACTTCATTCAAATGACCTTGCCTAGCCTGAGGTGACGTAATTAGTCATGCTGCAGGCAAGATGAAGCATTTCCCCAGTCTACTCTACTCTCCACACTGATCAGGATGTAACATTAAGGCCTCATACACACGGGTGTTTTTTACAGCCACATTTTTGATGTTATTCAATGGCCCCATAAAAATGCAGACGTTTTTGAGCTGTAGATGGAATCAGCGTTAGTGAGCTGAACGTAGAACCCACGGCCAGCTCGTTCCGAGGCTGTAATGTTTTGGTGTTTTTGACGGCGACGAGGCAAAACGCTCACTAACGCTCGCTAACGCCGTACCGGCGTTAGCCGGCGTTTTTGATGATGGCATTTTCAGGTTAAAAAGATAGTAGATAGTAAAAACGCAGATTTTTCCATGACGTCGGGCCCGATGTCTTGCTTATTTTTTTTTTTCATACGTCTGTGTGTACGAAGCCTTAAACTTCAAAGTAAGTTGCAAAGTGACAGGTTTGTGAAGACAGCCAAGTAATGCACAATCACCAGGATTGGCATGATTGTGTCATCTCTGAGGTAGCCACTCTATCCTCAAAGTAGGGGGTGTGCCTGGGCAAACCCTAATCACCCTATGTGGCGCAGATTCCCCCTGCTGAAGTTTCACTAAAGCCCCCCAAAGGGGTTCTTTAAAAAAATTGTAAAAAGTAATTTAAAAAAATAAAATTGCAAAAAATAATACAAATATAAAATAATAAAAATAAAAAACTACTGTCACGTCCACTGCTCTACTGACACCATCCACTGCCCTACTAACACCATCCATGTTCTCATTATTGGCACATGGAACGTACGCACACTTCAAGACAACTCCTCAGCAGATTGACCAGAAAGAAGAACAGCCCTGGTCGCCAGAGAGCTTGCAAGATTTAACATCGATATCGCAGCCCTGTGTGAAACTCGGCTGGCCAATAAAGGCCAGCTCACAGAAACAGGAGACGGTTACACATTTTTCTGGTGTGGAAGCAGCAGTGAGGAATGTTGTGAATCTGGAGTAGGCTTAGAATTATCTTGTCCGCAAACTTGCCAGTCTTCCTAAGGGCGTGAACGACCGACTGATTCATGACATTGCATCTCCCATTACCGACTGGAAAGCAAGCCGCATTGATCAGCGCCTACCCACCCACAATGACAACTCCAGATGAAGTAAAGGACACGTTTTATGAAAATCTCGATGCCCTACTCTCATCTGTGAAGCGCTCTGACAGGCTGATTCTACTTGGCGATTTAAACGCGAGAGTGGGGTCTGATCACTCTGCCTGGGATGGCATCATTGGAAAAAATGGAATCGGCAAATGTAATAGCAATGGCCTACTACTATTGAAGACATGTGCGGCTCATGGTCTGATCATCACCAATACCTTCTTCTGCCTGCCTGCTCGCAAAAAGGTGTCCTGAATGCACCCACACTCCAAGCACTGGCATCTAATTGATTATGTCACTGTGCAGAGGAAAGAAAGACAGTATGTAAGGGCAACCAAGGCCATGCTGAGTGCTGACTGCTGGACTGACCATAGACTCATCATCTCTAAACTAAGCCTTCAAATCAAGCCAAAGAGGCGTCCACAGGGAAAGAAAGCTATGATGAAAAAGATAAACGTCAGTAAACTGAGGAACTCCAACACAGCAGCTTTACTAGCAGAAGATCTTGGCAACCAACTCTCAGAGCTGCAATTAGATGAAAATATTGAGAAGGACTGGGAACTCTTCTGGGATATTGTGCACTCTTCTGCACTAAAAGCTCTTGGACCCTCACACAGGAAACAGCAGGATTGGTTTGATGAAAATGATGAAGAGATCAAGGCCCTACTTGCTGAAAAGCACTGCCTTCACTGTGCTCATCAGAATGACCCGTCGTCAACAGCCAAGAAAAATGTCTTCAACAATACTCGCAGGATCGTACAGAGCAAGCTCCGCAAGATGCAGAACTACTGGTTGAGTGCTAAAGCAGATGAAATCCAGAAGTTTGCTGATGGAAACATTGCCAAATGGTTCTATGAAGCCCTCAGATCCTTGTATGGACCTCAGCCCTCAGGGAGCTCCCCTATACTGGACTCACATGGTGCAACTCTCGTTACTGAGAAGACTCTGATTCTACAGCATTGGGCTGAGCACTTCCAATCCGTACTGAACCGCCCATACTCCATCAATAACGAGGCAATTGACAGAATGAACCAGGTGGATATCAACTATAGCCTGGACGTCCCATCATCAGAGATGAAATCTGTCCAGTGGCAAGGCTTAAGGATCTGAAGCGATCCCAGCGGAAATCTATAAGGCTGGTGGTGCAGTGCTTGTCGACAAACTCACTCAGCTGTTCCAGTCCTTCTGGAATCAAGGATCCATTCCTCAGGAACTAAAAGATGCATCCATTGTACACCCTTATAAGAGTAAAGGAAATCGACAAGTCTGTGATGACCATAGAGGAATATCACTGCTTTCCATCGCAGGCAAAATCCTTGCGTGAGAGTTGCTGAATCGCCTGACCGACCATCTGGACAGGGTCAACTACCCAAGACACAGTGTGGTTTCCGCAAAGAGCGTGGCATGGTGGGCATGATCTTCGCAGCCCGACAGCTCCAGGAGAAGTGTCAAGAGCAGAATCGTGAATTGTACACCACCTTCGTGGATCTCACCAAGGCTTTTGACACTTGTCAGTCATGAAGGTCTGTGGCGCATCATGTCGAAGTTTGGTTGCCCTGACAGATTCATCCTGATGGTACATCAGTTCCATGACGGCATGATGGCTTGTGTTCATAAACGGCGTCAAGCAAGGGTGTGTGTTGGCACCGACCCTGTTCAGTATAATGTTTTCAGCCATGCTGCCAGACACCTTTCAGAACAGTTCCTTGGGAATCAGCCTGAGATACAGGACAGATGGGAAACTGTTCAACCTGCAAAGACTCCAGGCTGTCACCGAGATAAAGGAGAATGTGCTACGAGAGCTCCTTTTTGCTGTTGCCTGTGCCCTGAATGCTGGATTACAGCAGGAAATGCAAATGAGCATGGACAAATTTGTAGCAGCATGCAACACCTTCGGTCTCCTTATCAGCACAAAGAAAACTGAAGTGGTGCACCAGCCAGCTCTGAAAGTCCAACACCAAGAGCCCACCATCATATTTAAGGGACAATAGCTGCAAGCGGTGGACCAAATTACATATCTTGGCAGCACCCTCTCCCGTGCTAACTGCCCTGATGTATGCCAGTGAGACTTGTATTTAGGAGGCACGCTAGGCAACTCAACCACTTACACACGTCCTGCCTACGCAGACTTCTGAGGATCCGGTGGCAGGACAAGGTGCCAGATACTGAAGTCCTCTCCAGAGCAGGCCTGCCGTCAGTTCACACCTTGTTGATGAAAGCCCAGACACGCTGGGCATTCCATGTTGCAAGGATGCCAGACTACCGCATTCCCAAACAGCTTCTTTATGGTGAGCTGTCTCAAGGAAAGCATTCCTGCGGGGGACAAAAAAACAATATAATGACACGCTGAAAGCCTCTTTCAAGTCATCCCTGGATATTGACACCACCTCCTGGGAAACCCTGGCACAAGATCGATCGACATGCCATATGCTGATCCACCAAGCCTGCCAGACATCTGAATCCAGAAGGACAGCCATAGCACAAGAGATGGGAGCACTCCGTAAAGCCAGGGCTGCAAATGCTGCGACAGTGGTGCCCATATATGTCTGCCCGGCATGTGGCAGAACATTCCATGCCCGTATTGGTTTTAACAGCCATCTGCGGACACACTGGGGGCAGCCAATAACCTGTTAGATGTCAAGGTCCTCTTCGAAGATGATGGACTAACATCATTGTACTGTATATTGTGTACATATATATATGTATATATATATATATATATATATATATATATATACATACAGTATATTACACATACATAAATACATACACACTCATGCACGTGTGTTTGAGCTTGGGGTGCACACCCTAATGCAATAGGCTGCGCACACCTATGATTAAATGTTATTGATCAAACCCATTAATTCCCTGCTTTTTGTAGTGTTTGTCTACCATCCCTTGGCTCAATCAGCATAATAGTGCCTGAGCTGTGTATGGAAAACAAGCAACTTTTATAAAATAGGAATAGGGGGGCCATGTGGACTTAACAGGGTTAAACAATAAAGGCAGTTTAGTATATTACATAGACCTGACACAAGTATCATTCCGTCTATTTCTACCCGGCAATGCCTCTTGTTTCTAATGGCATATTAATAAAATATTCATTGACTCAACATTTCCTGTCTTTGTAAGCAGCGCTCAGCTCAGAATCAGAAGCAGCCGTATTACAGCTTTTTAACTTCTCAGCAACAAATATACTTTGCTTTATAAGAATTAAGAAAACCTCTAGTATTTGTAAGAATTCTTATGGGAACACAACTATGTAACTACAGAACTTTTTTGGGAATGCATATTTTATAAAGCTGAAAAGTGTTCCAGCATATAATCAAATTACGATAATTATAGTCTAAATGAATTCTAAGAAAATGGTACAAAATTAATACTATTTTTACATTGGAGAAAACATTTTCACAAATCAGGTTTAACTCTTGGTGGATTAATGTCTACATAGTAATTAGTAAAGATGAGTATATTAGTAAAGATGAATTAACTTTGGAAAAGTCACTCCAAAATTGGCTCAAACAAACCTACTGTAGTGTAAACTAATAGAGGAGCTGGTTCAGCAGAATAAAAGTGATTATTTCTATCTTTAATGCACCTTAAGGGCCTCAAAACCTTATTGCAGAAACAAAACAGTGCTCCCATCGTGCTGTCACATAGAGTGAGTCCAATGCTCTTCTATACCTTGAATTACCTTCATAGCAAAGAAAAGTTGCTGAGGAGAAGCACATTAAAAAAGTACTTATTGCTTTGACCATGTGGTCATGGAAATTTGTTAAAAAGTAGCTGGGTCTCAGGTAATAGCTGTACTCTATGTACTGACTTCCAATTTAGATGTATGCACATGTGGAAGTGTCACAGATATTGACTTCTAGATCATGTAGGGAATTAAAAAAAAACTGTTTTACAGTGATGGTACTAACATCATATTACTGATATCCACCATTGATGGGGAAGAAATGATGATTACATTATAAGTGTTGATTAAACCAATTGTTGAAGAATACAGACTTTTTTTCATCTAGGTAAAGTTTATTAGAACAAAGTTTGTCATGTTTTTTTTTTTTTTTACAGCAGCAATTCAAAACACTATGCAACACAGGGATTGTGTCAGGAAGGTCACACTAGTATGGAAGATGGTGCTTCTTTTTTTCCAACAAAGCTTTATTGAAAAGTGCAAGGAAATACAAGTGTACAATGAGTAATGTATGTCACACTGAAAAGTCAAAACATTAGACAAAGCTATATGCATACATTAAAACTTAACGACGACATTTTTTTTTTTTTTTGTACTGTTTGAAACAAGATTATTTGAAATGGATCTACTTTTTTTCAGACATAAGAAGTTGTTAACCAAATTAGTTGTGAATATTACATTAGTAGTAAAGAAGGGGTAGTTACC
>BLSH010017184.1:72431-97373 GCA_018402905.1 Glandirana rugosa | reverse complement strand
GAGCAAGGCATGGGGCAGACAGCAGGGCATGGGGCAGACATCAGAACATGGGGCAGACAGCAGGGCATGGGGCAGACAGCAGGGCATGAGGGCACAGAGTAGGGCATGGGGAAGACAGGAGGGCATGGGGCAGACTGCAGGGCATGTGGGCAGACAGCAGGACATGGGGCACAGAGCAGGGAATGGGACAGACATCAGGGCATGGGGCAGACATCAGGGTAAGGGGGCATGGAGCAGGGCATGGGGTGGACATCAGGGAATGGGGTACAGAGCAGGGCATGGACTGGCACGGAGCAGGGCATGGGGCAGACATAAGGGCACAGAGCAGGGCATGGAGGCACTGAGCAAGGCATAGAGGAATAGAGCAGGGCATGAAGGCACGGAGCAGGGCATGGAGGAACAGAGCAAGGCACATAGCAGGAGGCTGGGCACATAGAGGGGCACAGGGCACACAGCAGTATACAAGCAGCTGCACTTTTCTTCCTAGATGAAGAGTAGAGCAGGAAGCGGCTGTGAATAGATCTCTTGTGATGCGATCCTCCCTGCCGGCTCCTCCTCTCTTCTTGTCCATCCGAGGTGATGACAAACACAAGCACCTGGGGTGGACGGGAAGGCAGGAGGGACCGGCGGGGAGGAACGTATCACGAGAGGTCTATTGCAGTCTCCTAGCAGCGAGCAGGGACTCGGGACCCAATCTACCCATCAGCTAGCTGTGATTGATGGATAGATCGAAGTGGAAGCTGCCATGGGGCCCCCTACTAGCCACGGACCCTCGGGCAGTGCCCGAAGTGCCCGATAGTCAGTCCACCCTTGAAGTGGACTATTTAAACTGGATAACTGCATATGGCAAATACTGGCTTATCTTCAGCAGTAGCTGTATCCTGTGGCCGATATTTCTTAATTGACTTCCTGATCTCGAGCCAGCTTGTTCTGACCAGCTCCTTGCTATCCACCTGTACCAACCCTGGCTTTCTTCTTGACATGCTTCTGCCTTCTCCACTTGCTCTAGATCTTCTCCTTCTATTGATTCTGTACCTGATCTGCCCATCAGCTGTTGACTCGGCTTATCCGACCTTGAACCAGACCTGAGCTCCTGGATCTCCTCTGCTTACCTGCCTCCAGCCCCACTTGTACACACCTGACTGCTCATTATCTAATAATGGGGTTTACCCTGATAATTAAGATATTATTTCATGTGTAGTCAATTCTTATAATACAGTTTAAGAGCAGGGTATTGAGTAAATTTCAAGGAGGGACCTGCTTCTGAGGTTGAAATGGTAGTCTGTGCATGTATAAGCATTAATGTTATATCGATAGCGATGAAATATACGATAAGATATACTGTATGCAAGCCTCCAGAGTACTGCATTTCTATTGTCAAGTAACACAATCAAGGTGTTAAGAACAGCCAAGCCTCCTTTTTTTCACAGGAGTTCTACTCTTCAAAAAAAATTATGTTATCAGAATACGTCAATTGTAGATGCTATAAAAAAAGTTAGGGTAAGCATGTCATTTTTATGAGATTCACTTTTTTCACTGTGGATGGGTGTAGTCATTTTCAATATTTACATTTTTAATTAAATCTAGAGCGCAAGGAAAATAGATTACATTTTATATAATGCCATGGATCTGCATCTCACACCTAGGTATTGGAAGGACTCAACAACTTTATTCTGCTGTGCAGACTCTGGGATTGGGTGGTTGATCGAGTCTAGTGGTAGTCAAAGTACTACTAAAGGCTTGTGTTTTTTTTTTTAAAATAACAAACATGTTATACTTGCCAGATACTGTGTAATGGTTTTGCATAGATCAGCCCCAATCCTCTTCTTTTTGGGTCCCCCGCTTGCAGTCCTGGCTCCTCCCCCCTGCCGATTGCCCCCAATAGCAAGCCTCTTGCTATGGGGGCACCTGGGCAGGCTCCCTCCCGAGCCATGCTCTTGTGAATTGACATTCTTCATTCGCACACAGAACATTGCTCAGCCACTCCCCATCCCCTGATCTCTCCTCATTGACTTACTGGCTGTGAATGACAGCAGCAGGAGCCAATGGTGCCCGCTTCTGCCTGAACCAATGAGGAGAGAGAGACCCGGGAGAGCTGCCGCTCTCATGCACATTGCTTGGGGCTCATGTATGTATAAGGGGGGCTGGGGAAGGGAAGCTGCACCCAGAAAGCTTTTTACCTTAATGCACAGAATGCATTAAGGTAAAAAATCCTTCTGCCTCTAGAACCAATTTAAGTTGATTTATACCAATTTGTAAGGCCTGAGATGTTACTAAAGTTTCATACAGTGATTATCCCCTTCTCTAAGTGGATAGTTTCATCATACAGAAACAGACTGGTATCATCCACATACAGGATTATTTTATCCTCCCCATCAAGAAGAGATAAAAGCACCATCTCTAGGAGATATATGGCCATTATAAGAAGAATTATAAGAAGAATTTGGAATTTTGATAAGCTGCCAAAGTATTGTTGCCTAATGAAGAGTTGTTTTTGTCTGGCTTTCATGAGGGAGGTGTCTTTCAACAGATGCTGAGCCCCCAGCTACACAGACTAAGATTTATGTATTCGCTTTCTGATTTTTGTACCACTAACATCAACTCCACCATCCATTGTTTGGGGGGGCTGTCTAATTTTAGTTACCTCCCTCAAGAGTAGGCCCCTAAGGAAGGCCTTAAAGTGTTACTAAATCCACAGCAGTAAAATCAGTCTGTAAATGCAGTAAAGCATGCTTGTTATACTCACTGTGGAACTTAAGGGGTTAATCCTCTGCATTGTGTAAACAGGCTGTTTTATCCTGCATGCATAGACCCTTCCCTCCCTGCACTGTCTATCTGGGGAAGGCCAGCTTAAAACAGGCAGGGTAGTCCTCCTGCACATGCTCAGTTGTGTCTTTTATGCTGGAGAGAACATTTACTTGTTCTCATAGTTAGCCAGATCACATGATATTGACATCACACATGTGGGCATGTATACAGGCTGTAGTGGAAATCTCCTCCTACCTGAACACAGCTCTGGAGAAACTGTGCAATTTATCACTGACCGTGGTATACAGATCAGCCAAAAAGGTATATTGTGGCAGTATTGTAATGTACAAAGAAGATTTATAAGCTGTGGGCACTGTGGGTGGGAGGGTGGGGGAGCCGATGAACTATTTTCATATCACTGGGTTTAGTAACACCTTAAAGTGGTAGTAAACCCATCCATTTAACAGTTTAAAATCCAGTTGCAATCCTGGCACGTGCCAGAAATGTAACTCCCATTGGTTGTGCTCTACACCAAACTGTCAAACCATCCAATGGCTGGTGTCATAGCTGATAACATGTCCAGCATCATATCAGTTGTAGATTAAACAGAGGCCAAGATGGCAGCTTCCTTGACTGAAAATGATAGGAGGGTTTACTACCACTTTATTGAAGTAGGAAGCACACTTGTTACATTCTAGAAATATGGATAGTTGATGGAGAATGTAACTGTCTGGAGAGACGAGGTAAAGCCAAAAAGGTTAAGCTTCCCCCATTGAGTGGGGAATGGTCAGACAGGCCTGTTAGTTAAATTATACACTTCTGAACAGTGACAAGAAAAGCTCTGTAACCAGTGTAAAGTCTATTCTGGAGAGCATACCACGAGTACCGGAGCAGCAGGTATATTGATTAACATCAATGTAACTGGAATGCCATATATTCATCAGGCCCAGTTCACCAGTAGCCTCAGTGAGGTAAGCGAAGGCCCAGATACATCTGGGCACACTTAAATCTATCTTTAGATAAGACCATAACATTATTAAAATCTTCTAGAACAAAGTGTTTGAGTACCCCTGTGGAGTTGGGGGGGGGGGGGTATTAACATTAGCTAACATGGAGTAATACCTACAGTGCAATACATGTGTATTATTCTACCCTTTTAATCTATTTTAATGTGCCTGCGGGTGATCAGTTTGTTCTGGTGAATAAAAATGCTAACTCCTCTGGATTAGGAGCTATAACAGGAATGAAGTGAAATTTTTTATTGTGATCTGTGAATCTGATCAGTGTTATCTTTCGTAAAATTTGTCTCCTGCAGGCATTCTATGGCTGGCTGGTATGCAAACAAAGCACACAATAATGATTTCCTCTTAATAGATTCATGTAGATTTCTTATGTTCCAGGAGAGAAATTTTATTTGGTGTATTGTACTGAACACTGACTTTCTATTCTACCATTCTTTCTAATTCTACTCTAACCTGGCACCTTTCTCCTTCTTTTTCAGACTCACAGCTCCTGCCTACTATTTTAAATATTGGCCTTCACCACATATGCCAGGTACAGGTAGTGAAGCCTCTCCCTCCTCTACCATACTGTTCACTAAACATAAGGTATAAATATTACATTATTAGGATTAATTAGATTAGTTATCCATATATTCCTGTTAGGACTTGATTTCAAAAAAGGTTAATATTGCAATCTGCATACAGGGTGCTTCTACAGCGCTATACACTATACAGCAGAGAATGTAAATTTGTAACAGTATGAAAAACTTGCATTATGGTACAGTAGGTGTGTTAAAACATGTTTTGTATAATGCTTTTCTCATTACAACATTGAAAAAGAAAAGCCTAATATGGCACCAAAGGAGGCAAGATTCATGGCTTAATTCATATCAAGTATTGCCTTGGTTACTGGTGAGCAAAAATGAGAAACAGACCAAAAGGGAAAAAGTACACACATACAGTATCACACAAAAGTAAGTACACCCTCACATTTTTGTAAATATTTTATTCTATCTTTTCATGTGACAACACTGAAGAAATTACACTTTGCTACAATGTAAAGTAGTGAGTGTACAGCTTGTATAACAGTGTAAATTTGCTGTTCCCTCAAAATAACTCAACACACAGCCATTAATGTCTAAACCGCTGGCAACAAAAGTGAGTACACCCCTAAGTGAAAATGTCCAAATTGGGCTCAAAGTGTCAATATTTTTTGTGGTCACCATTATTTTACAGCACGGCCTTAACCCACTTGGGCATGGAGTTCACCAGAGCTTCACAGGTTGCCACTGGAGTCCTCTTCCACTCCTCCATGATGACATCACAGAGATGGTGGATGTTAGAGACCTTGCTCTCCTTCACCTTCCATTTGAGGATGCCACACAGATGCTCAATAGGGTTTAGGTCTGGAGACATGCTTGGCCAGTCCATCACCTTTACCCTCAGCTTCTTTAGCAAGGCAGTGGTCGTCTTGGAGGTGTGTTTGGGGTCGTTATCATGTTGGAATACTGCCCTGTGGCCCAGTCTCCGAAGGGAAGGGATCATGCTCTGCTTGAGTACGTCACAGTACATGTTGACATTCATGGTTCCCTCAATGAACTGTAGCTCCCCAGTGCAACAGCACTCATGCAGCCCAAGACCATGACACTCCCACCACCATGCATGACTGTAGGCAACGCACACTTGTCTTTGTACTTTTCACCTGGTTATCGCCACACACGCTTGACACCATCTGAACCAAATAAGTTAATTTTGATGTCCTTAGTCTGCTTGTCTTCAGCAAACTGTTTGCGGTCTTTCTTGACATCATCTTTAGAAGATGACAGCCATGCAAACCAATTTGATGCAGTGTGCGGCGTATGGTCTGAGCACAGACAGGCTGGCCCCCCCACCCCTTCAACCCCTGCAGCAATGCTGGCAGCACTCATACGTCTATTTCCCAAAGACAATCTCTGGATGTGACGCTGAGCATGTGCACTCAACCTCTTTGGTCAACTATGGCGAGGCCTGTTTTGAGTGGAACCTGTCCTGTTAAACCACTGTACGATCTTGGACACCGTGCTGCAGATCAGTTTCAGCATCTTGGCAATCTTCTCATAGCCTAGGCCATCTTTATGTAGAGCAACAATTCTTTTTTTCAGACCCTCAGAGAGTTCTTTGCCATGAGGTGCCATGTTGAACTTCAAGTGACCAGTATGAGAGAGTGAGAGCGATAACACCAAATTTAACACACCTGCTTCCCATTCACACCTGTGAACTTGTAACACTAACTAGTCAGATGACATCAGGGAGGGAAAATGGCTAATTAGGCCCAATTTGGACATTTTCACTTAGGGTTGTACTCACTTTTGTTGCCAGTGGTTTAAACACTAATGGCTGTGTTTTGAGTTATTTTGAGGGGACAAAAAATTTACACTGTTATACAAACTGTACACTCTGCTTTACATTGCAGTAAAGTGGCATTTCTTCAGTGTTGTCACATGAAAAGATATAATAAAATATTTCCATAATGTGAGGGGTGTAGTCGCATTTGTGAGTTACTGTAGGTACATGTTTTGGAGGTGTACCAACATACAGGTATTTTTCACCAGAATACAAATCAAGCTTTAACATATCAGGATTCAAAAAATGTTTAACATTTTTAAATATGGAGATTCAATTAAAGTAAGACCTGGTGATCCTGCAATGGAGATATTTCCTTCATGGCAATTGCCTTAAAATTGTGCTGCATTTTCAACTGCTGTCACTAACTTATGTAGAAGTTGTTCCAGACAGAAAGAAGCTGAAAGAGACTGGAGACGATCAACAGAACTGAGATGCAAGAATGATGAAAAAAGACACAGTAGAAATTGTTTGTGATGCACTGGGTTAATTTACTACAGACAAATAGGCTGTTCATTTGAAAGGGAGGTTACACTTTACAAGGGAATTTGAATGAGATGAATGAGGTGAAGCTCTGCTGACGTCCATCATCCAAACATGTGCACTTGATTGGGTATTCTTTGCAAAGAGAAATTTCACTACATTCATATGTATAACTAAAGGCATAACTTTTTGTTTAGTTTTGGATAGAGTGGAGAGGGACTAGAATGCTTGTCCATTTTGATTGCTATCTGTGCCCTGTTAACGAGATTCAACTTCTCTATTTGTCCTGTTTACCATATTCATTGAAAGTGAATGTAAATGAAATCCACATATGTTTGAATGTCCCCAGTAAAGTAATAGAGGGGACATTTTCCAATGGGTATACTAGCTCTAGTGACCTGGGGGTCCCCAAGGAGTTCCTTTAATTTGTAAGGATTTCCTCTCACTTCCTGTCTAGCTATGGGACAGGACGTGAAGGGAAATCTCCCCAATGGGACACAGATGGAGAAAAAAAAACTGACGGGGGTTATACCCTTCCCTTACTCTGTCCAAAATGAAAAAATCCTATAGTTCTACTTTAAGCTCTGGAGCCCATTCATTTGCAAGGTAAGCAGCCTTTAGTAAATTAGCCCCTTAGAGCTTCGGCAAACTAAATACCATATAATGAGGGTTTAGTTCAACTTTAACTTTAAATATTATGTACTAACTTTTCTTTTTTGATTTCTGCTACAAACTAATCTGATCTAGGCATGTAGCAGATTAAACGTTATAGGCGTGCCCCTAAAATGATCATATTTTTTTTCAGCAGTAATCAAACTAACGTAACAGCATTACTATGTCTTTAAATTTATTCACCGGCTGCTTGTCATTAACTGTTGTAAACTGGATGTTAGCTTCTCATTAAAGTACACTAAATTCTAGTTATTTTTAATTAATATAGATTCTTGTGGTTGAAACCGGGTTTCTGTTTTCATAGAGTGCCCAAGAGCAGAGCTGCAGTTCTCAGATTACTTACAACCCAACATGCATCTGAGCAATTTAAAAAAAAAAAAAAAACATGTTCCTCAGTTCAAACATAAACTAATATCCAGGCTCCTCACAGTGAAAGGCTCAGCCTCTGTCAAAACCCGTTTTATTCCTCAGCCTGTCTTTCCTTGTGGTAAATGAGGGTTTTCATCATAATAGAATTGTCGTTCTTTCATTTAGTTTTTGATGTTAGCTTTTGACCCTTGCTGACCCTTTCTGTTGATGTGTAAGTGCTGGCTCGGTATTACCTGTACACAAGACATATAAACCGGTTTGCCAATATTGGTGAGACATACATTTATCCGAGCCTAGAGCAAAGCATTTGACATTAGACTTTCATGATCTGATCTTTCACCATCCACACTCAGAGTTCTAACTTGGAACAGCATTTTCCACATCACTTTGAAAACGTTTATAAATGCAGGCTTTAGATGGCAAATCTGAAGATTAGCCAGCTGTGTCTGACAAATTTAAAACATTGCAATTTTTGGTAGTTTTGCTTTATGTATGCATTCTCTGTGAACTACTGACGGAGCCCGTCTGGAGCTAAACGGGGTAGCAAAGTACTGTTTTGAACCTATGTTTTATTGCTAAAGTAATTACAAATTACAAAAAAGTAATGCACACTGTTGCATTTCAAACCATTGCTGACATATAGTGCATTTTTAAGCTTGATTCTCAGAATGGGCTGCATATTTTGTTTTGCTTCAGTTACTTTTGTAAAAACCTTACCCAACCACCAGTCCACTTTAGCCTGTGGGAAAGCTAAAGTGGAGTGGGTCATTATTATAAGTCAAATGTTGAATTTCAAATGCAATCACTTTAGGGGTTCTGTGGACAAGGGTCTGAACCTCTGTCAGATTTGTTATTGTTGTTTGTAACTCTTTCGTGGTCTCTTCACTTTCCATGTGGTCATGAGGGGAATCTCTCTAAAGCGGTTAGAGACAATAACAAACCCCCTCTGGACAAGGCTTAAAACCTCTCTCTATTTTTTTCTTTTATCTGTCTGTGTCTCTGTTGAGCAGATTTCTCTCACTACCCGTTTTAGTGACTACCGAGGAATTAAGGAAATTATTCCCAACAAGGTCATGTCCAGCAATTAAAACCTGACAGTGGCTATACTGTACACTTGCCCACTCTGTGCAAAACTTTAAAAAAAGTTTTGATTGGAGTTGGGCTTAGAGTGTGGAAGGGTTAGAACCTATGTGAACTTTTTATTGCTGTCTGAGTCTTGATTTGGGAGATTTTTAGATTTTTTTTTTGGACAGATTTCAAACACATCAGGAAGAGTTGGAAAATTCCCCACTTCTTGGCTATTTGATGTGTTTCACACAGGACATTATTGCTCATTAATGTACAATATTTGGTATGTAACCTGTGCAACTTTATGGAAAATTATTATTTTTGCTAATGACGTAATATCAGTAATATCTGCTTCTAAGTCTCAAGTTCCTTAAATTATGAGACATATAGAACAATTTGGAGCCTTTTCCAGTTTTTGAAAAAACTTGGACAAAAGTGAATTAAAACTCCTTCTAAAAAAGGATTCATATTGGGTAAGTCAGAGTGGCTTAAAAGTCTAGAGTTATTATAGTACCTCTGAGTTTTGATACCTAAAAATACATATGGTTTTTATGCCCCTAATTATCTTCCCCTAATTAATAAAATACTTTGTGAACTGCAACAATGGTTAGTTTACTAACTAAAGTGGTTCGTTTTCACCCTGCTGGATTCCATTTACATACTTTAAAGAATTAATTATGACTTTTCAGAGCCTGGTATGACGTAATAAGTATGCTAGAATTAAATATGATTTTTTACAATATCTAAATGATCAAGGGGGCTTATCAACACTAAATCTTTGGGCATATTTTTTGACAGCTCAACTCCAACATTTGCAGGCTAGGTGTCAGGGACATTCCAGTGATAGGCAGATGCGCATGCGGTTACCTGCCGCGCTGGGCACAGGCAGACGAATGCACGTAAGTAAATGAATATTTGCCACACTGGTGCCAAAATGGCCTATATAAGGGCAGCAGCTGCACTAGTGCAGTGATGTCTGATCTACAGCTTTACCTGTGTTCTGTTCCTGTGCCTGTATTGATTCCTGTATTGACCCAGCTTTCCTGACTACGCTTGCTTATCTCCAGTCCTGTCCTTGGCTTGCCTAGACTTTGTTATACCTGCTTATCTGCCTGTTATCCTGTTGCCAACCTCTGCCTGCATACTGACCATTCTCTGCCTGCCGCTTATGCCATATCTGATTATCTGTGACTGATGTGGTGAGTCTGATCCTGCTCCAGTCTTCTGCCTATCCTGTCTGTCCAGTGCCTGGTGACGCTGTCCTGCATCCACTGTGCGTCTGCACCTGCAGTTCCTGCTGCTACCTTTTGCTCAACAGAAAACCTTGCAGGCACTCTTACCACACTAAGCTCTCTCATCCACTGTTACAACTCCAGTGGTTCCTGAGCCAGAGCTGTACAAGAGGTCTCCCTCTGCACGTCAAGCTCTGCCACAAAGTATGTGACACTGGGAAATGGGCGGTTTGCTTGTATCCTCTTATAATATACTCATCTTTCTATTTTGTAACGGTAATCCCTTGCTGGCTTTAGACTCCACTATTATACCTTTTAATCAATTTACCTATCCAACATTATACATATTTGTTATGCTGTATAAAGTTTGGCAGTCCACAAAAAATATTGGGTATTTCAGACTATACTAGATTTACGCCATTATGGTCGAACAAAGCATTTCTGGAAATTTTACAGGATTTTCCAGATAGGAGCGGACAGGGATTACTACCATAATACAACTATAGTCCGACGGGGTCTTTAAAATATATCAACAACTCTGTACTGAAAATAATCTAGATCAAAAATGTGTTTTTTCAGTACCTACAACTTATCAGAAAGAAGGCAGTAATCGATGTGTCCCTAGGGGACATATGGGATTCATATATTACAGAATATACAGCTTGCCTCAATATCTCCTACTCATAGAGTGACTCAACTTTTTATCTTGTATAGGGCTTACTGTTCCCTGGAGTTGCTGCACAGGGTAGGCAGGAGAGAAAATTCTGAATGTGCTCAATCTCCTGGCACCTTATAACCGAAGTTATTTCTGTAGTGGCAGGAAGTGCTGGATTTACTAAACTCTGTATATGATACCATGCTGACTCCACCCCCCCCCCATTTTATGTCTTTTGGGCTATGTCAATTCTAATAGCCTGGATCGTGATCAGACAGTAGCTATTATGAGATCTCTTTTTATAGCATGTAAGCCTCTCACTGGGGTTCACCCAACCCACCTACCCTTGGCGACTGGATTCGGGAAATGGATTAATATGTAGTGTTTAAAAAAACATACCTATATCTAACGCAACACCTTTCAGAAGTTTGAAAGGATATGGAGAAAATGGATAGATGCATCACACCATAATGTCAATTTAAATCCATAACAAATACTGGTAATATTTCTAATGGGGGGCAAGGGCCTGTCAAAGAAAGGAACATTTTTTTATATATTATCTGCTCTGGAGTATTTCTGAACACTCTACTGAGTAATTGTGTATATCTTGGGAAAATTAGATGACAATGTACTATATGTACCGATGCTGATACTGCTTGGAACAGTGATTTGATTTCTGCCTAAATGTTTTTGTTTTGTTTTTTTAGGTAGCTTTTGTTGTTGTTTATATTGTTATAAAAAACATTTCAAAATAAAATCTGAATTAAAAAAAAATTGGATTTTTTATACATACTTACCTGTAAAATGTGTTTCTTTGGAAGGACATCACGGGGCTATATATTCTATACATACTGGGTTATACGCCACCTATAGGTGAATGGACACTGACAAATCAAAAACACAAACAGGAAGTTCCCCTTCCTATATAACCCCTCCCAACTGGGAGCACTTCAGTTTTGTAGCAAGCAATGAACTCCACAAAGACAGAGAGGAGGGACCTCTGTGTCCCGTGATGTCCTTTGAAAGAAATGGATTTTACAGGTAAGTATGTATAAAAAATGCAATTTTCTTTCTCGTACGTCACGAGACACAGAGCAGGTTATAAATTCTATACATACTGGGAAGTCCCAGAGCAATTCCTGAGGGGAAGGAGACACAAGTTCAATTATACCACAGCCCTCAACATACTGAGGCCAAAAGCGGAATCCTCTGCTGTTCTAACATCCACTTGATGGAATGGATAGAATCTTGTGAATCTTGTGAATGTATGTAATGAGGACCATGTAGCGGCCTCACAAATCTGCGCCACTGACGTCCGGTGGCAGAAAGCCCAGGGGGTCCCTACTCTCCTGGTGGAAAGAGCTCTCACCCTGAATGGGGGTGCTTTCCCCTTTAAACAATAAGCTTGAATAATCAGCTGGCTAATCCACAGTGAAACAGCTGCCTTTGATGCCGCCTGACCCTTCCTAGGGCCTTCAGGCAAAAAGAAAAAAGGCATCAGATGATCTCTTCAGATAGATATTAACAGCACGCACCACATCTAGAGAGTGCATTTGTCTCTACTCTGGAGAGGAGGGCTGAGAATAAAAAAAGAAGGTAAAATAATACCTCCATTGAGACGAAAGGCCGACACTACCTTTGGTAGGAAGGATGGAAGAGGCCGCAGCACCACTTTATCCTGGTGCAACCTCAGGTATGGCTCTTTACAAGAAAGAGCTGCCAACTTCGAAACCCTTCTGGCTGGGGTGATGGCAAAAAGAAAGACTCATTTTCTAGTCAAAAGAACCAAGGGAATCTCCCTAATAGGTTAAAAAAGGCTGCTTCTGCAGCACTGACGAAACCAAATTCAAATTCCCTAGACAGGGAGGCAATCTAACTGGTGTTAACAGCCGAGTTACCCTTTGTAGAAAAAAGTCCTGATCAAGGAGTGAGAAACCAAAAGCATCTGAAAATATATGGACAAAGCAGAAACCTGTCCTTTGTAGTCAAAGCCAGCTTCAAGTCTACACCTGCCTGAAGAAAGGCTAGTATTCTACCAATCACATACTTGCGGGGATTCCATTTCCTGGCACGCAATGTAAGCCTTCCAGACCCTGTGATAATCTTCCTGGTGACTAGCTTTCTAGCGTTTACCATTGTAGACAACACAGGGCCCGAAACCCCGCAATTTCTCAATAACATGGCTTCAATAGCCCTGCCGTCAAACTTAGTGCATGCAATTTTGGGTGAAATATAGGACCCTGAGAGAGTAGATTGGGGTGGCCTACAAGCTAGCAAAGCCCGTCCACTGTTAACTTCACTATCTCTGGGTACCAAGGCCTCGTGGGCCAATCTGGCGCCACTAGAATGACTGTCGCCGCCTCCTCTCGAATTCTGTGCAAGAGATGCGGTAGAAGAGAGATTGGGAAAAAGCACAATTCAAGGAGAACTAGGCTCATGGAATTACCAGAGTGTCCACTCCTATAGCCAGGGGATCCCTTGCTCGGGACACAAACTGCTGGACCTTGTTGTTGAATTGGGATACCAGTAGATCCACCTCTGGCGTCCCCCAGTGCAGGCAAATTTCCCAAAAAACTTTGGGATGCAGCGACCATTCTCCCGGGTGTATCTGTTGGCGGCTGAGAAAGTTTGTCTTCCAATTTCCCGCCCCTGGGATGTGAACTGCAGAGAGTCTTGCAACTTCCTTGTGTGCCAACTGACTCTTAGTGCCACCCTGATGGTTGACATAACACACAGCTGTGGCCTTGTCGGTCTGTACCCTTACTGGGTGGCCCTGTAACCTGGATGTCCAATACCTCAGAATTAGCAGAATGGCTTGTAGCTCTAGGAGGTTGATGGACAATCTCTGCTCCACCAAGGACCATCTCCCCTGGAGTGAAACTGTGCATAGGGAACTGCCTCAAAAGAGGCTACCATCTTCCCTAGCAGCCTCACACAGAGGTGAACTGAAGAGTATCTCATCGCCCCCTCACCTGGCTTAACAGAGCCTTGAGGTCCCTGATCTTCCCCAGCGGTAAGAATACCCTTGCCTGGACTTTATCTAGCTGTAGACCTAGATATTCCAGAGACTGACCTGGGTCTAGTAAGGATTTTCCTACATACATGACCCAACCCCTGCTTTCCAGGAACTGGATTGTTAGGGTCACATTCTGCTCGAGTCTGCACTGAAACTCATCTCTGAGCAAGAGGTCATCCAGGTATCCCATTATCAGGACCCCCGTGACCTTAGAAGGTCCAGCACTGGAGCCAGAATCTTTATGAAGATTCAAGGAGCTGTTGCGAACCTGAACGGCGGAGCCAGAACCGGTAGACCTTCCATTGCAAAACCCCTAAAAACCTCTGATGAGGTAGAAAAAATTGGCACATGCAAATATGCATCCTTGATGTCTATTGATGCCAAAAAATCTCCTTCCTGGAGTGAGGCAATCACTGAACAGATTGACTCCATGCAGAACGGCCGTACCGCAAGATATTGGTTTAGGGCCTTGAGATCTAGAATAGGCCTGCCTATTTGGCTTTGGGGCCGTGAATAGATTAGGGTAGAAACCTGTAGCCCTCTTGGTTGTTGGCACCTCTGCAATAATGCCTTGCAGGATCAAGTGGTCTAGAAACAAACGTCCCCTCTTTACTGGATCTGTAGGTACTCTGGATCTTAGGAATCTTAGAGAGGAATAAGCTTGGAAATCCAGCTTGTATCCTTGGGACACTGTGGTGACAACCCACTTGTCCAGGACCAGCGCTTCCCATACACTTGCAAAGTGTAACAACCTTCTCCCCACCTGCACAAGTGGGGGCGCCCCTTCACAAGGAGTACTGGGTCCACTGCATTTTCTGCCTTGACCCTGCTGGTTCCCTCTGGATCCAGAATCTTGTGGCTGTTAAGACCTCCTAGGGCTGGTAAAATCAGAGGAACCAGAAGCTGAACCCCTGAAGGAGTGATGCTTGACCCTTTTTTTTGCGGATCTGTCAGTGGGGAAAAAATTGATCCCGTGTTCCCGATAAGCAGCAACACACATCTCTACCTTCCCCTAGTATAATGCATTAAGGTAAAAAACAAGGGAGCAGGGGTCAGGGCGGAAATGCACTGTCTGCTTCTATAGATGCAGACATAGAGCTCTAGATTGAACATGCAAGAGTGCCCCTATAGAAAGCAGCTTTCTATGGGGGCACTCACTGAAGAGGAGAAGCCAGGAGGGACGGCGGGGGGACCTTAAAAGAAGAGGATCAAGGCTACTCTGTGCAAAACCATTGCACAAAGCAGGTAAGTATGGCATGTTTATTATTTCAATGAAATAATGAAACTTTTAACCACTCCAGCTCCAGAATATTAACCCCCCCTTCATGACCAGGCCATTTATGCAATACGGCACCTTGTTACTTAAACTGACAATTGTGCATTTGTGCAACGCTGTACCCAAATAAAATTGGGTTTATCAAGATGACATTTCAGACAAATAGATAATCACACTGAGGATAGTGATTTATGAACTCTGTCATAATCGATGGCACAACTATCATCCCATCACCGCATGTCAAGGTCCTAGGCGTAGTCCTGGACTCTGAACTCTCCTTTAAGCCCCATGTCCAATCACTGTCCAAATCCTGCTGCCTCAACCTCCGCAACATCTTAAAAATATCCCTCTTTCTAACCAATGACACAACAAAGCTTAAATCACTCCCTGGTCATCTCTCGCCTCGGCTACTGCAACTCCCTTCTCATTAGCTTACCTCTACATAGGCTATCCCCCCTTCAATCCATCATGAATGCTGCTGCCAGACTCATCCACCTTACCAATGGCTCTGTGTCTGCTACTTCTCTCTGTCAATCCATCCACTGGCTCCTGCTCACCCAACTAATTAAATTCAAAATACTCAAAACAACTTACAAAGCCATCCACAATTTAGCCCCCAGCTACATCACTGGCTTAGTCTCGAAATACCAACCTAACCGTTCTCTTCGTTCCTCTCAAGACCTCCTGCTCTCTAGCTCCCTCATCACCTCCTCCTTTGCTCGCCTCCAGGACTTTTCCAGAGCCTCTCCAATCCTATGGAACTCCTTACCCCAACCTGTCCGATTATTTCCTACTCTATTAGCTTTTAGACGGTCCCTGAAAACCCTCCTCTTTAGAGAAGCTTGTTCTACCCACACCTAACAACTACATTTTCATTTTCTTCATCAGTTCCTTCCCCACAGCTATTACCTATTGTTTCACTTGACCCTCCCTCCTAGATTGTAAGCGCTAATCAGCAGAACCATCTGATTCCTCTTGTATTGTAACTGTACTGTCTGCCCTCATATTGTAAAGTGCTGCACAAACTGTTGGTGCTATATAAATCCTGTATAATAATAAAAATTATTCTTACTCCAAGTGTTGTAATAGTGACTTATCCCTTGCTGAGACCTCTATGCCTGGCCTGTATGAGCAGATATAATCACTGCGGACAGTCTTTATCAGATAGCTTGAACTCACCAGACACCTATTCTTCCATAATCATAGATTTATTGCAAATAGCAGGTACAGCAGACAACAAATGTGGCAGATGGTTGAAAGATGGTATCTGCAGGTCAAAACATGGTAATGTGTCCTAAGATGCGAGTAGATTGTGTGAAGCCTAGAGACGTGTAGCCATATTCTTCTCCTCATGAGACAGAGAGAGGACACAGGAAGAGGAAGTACATCACAGAGTGAACCAGGAAGAGGAAATTAGCTAAGAAGATGGGAGGGAACACAGATGATAACAGTATGGAAAGGTGCAATATCAAAAACAACCACAAGATGGCAGTGTAATAACCAACTATAAAAACAATAGGTTACATAAGTGTAACAGCACACTTCCCGTCTGGCATTGTAAATGTTATATCATAACGGTAGTTATGCAATGCAAATAAACATTGTGCAAATTGCAGTTGTCTTGAAGACCTGAAAGACAAAAATATAACATGCATGCATATGTAACGATAGAAACTGCAATAAGTCATCAAGAAATGTCACTTGAAGTTCAAGGCACATTCTTCTTGTGGTAGAAGCTGAATCCAACAGACCCAGGTAAGCAAGTTCAGTCTCCAAAAGGCAAGAGTAGAACAAGTTCTGTGATGGGTCTGAGGAAAGTCTTTGCAGTTCCTTGTCTGGCAAACTTCACCTCCACTTAACATATCATACCATCATCACTGTGAATGGTCTCTACAATGAGTCCCATGGGCCATTCAATTCTTTCGGCTTGCTGGTCTTTGAACAGAACAGGGTCTCCAATTTGGAGGTTAGGGTTTAGATCAGCAGCAAAAGTCTTGACTTCAGGATGAATCTCAGGATCGTTGTCAGGATCTAGAAGACTGAAAACCTCAGGTGCAAATTCTTCGGAATGATCCAGCAGGAATTCAGGTCCTGTCAACCAAGAAGAGTTTGCAAAGACACTTGCAGACATTGGTCTGGTGGCATGATCTGCAGGATTATGCTCCGATGGAACATGATGCCATTGTTCAGGCCTTGCGGAGTTTCAGATTCTTTCTACATGGTTGCTGACATAGACATAGAAGCGTTTTGTCCGATTGCATATGTAGCCCTAAACAAATTTGCTGTCTGTGTAGAACTTGATGTCATCTATTTGAATGTCTAGCTCATGCAGTATAAAATCTGCAATTTCTACAGCTAGTACAGTCCCACAAAGTTCAACCCTGGGATTTGAGTGCTCAGGCTTAGGCACTAACTTAGCTTTGCCAAACAGAAACCCTACATGGGTTTGATTGTGAGAGTCTCTTACCTTGAGGTAGGCAACAGCTGCTACGGCCACAGTGGATGCATCTGAGAAGATGTGAATCTCTTTTCTCTGACTTGCAGCAAGGGAAGCTGAAGTGTAGCAGCGTGATATATCAATTCCATCTAAGGCATGTAGAGATTGTTTCCAGGACTTCTACTTTGAATATTTGTCTGTTGGTAGCGGAGCATGCCAATCTTGAATAGTCTCTGATAGTTGTCTTAATAAGGATTTACCTTGTATGGTGATGGGAGCCGCGAATCCCAGTGGATCGTATAGACTGTTCACCACTGACAGGACACCACTTTGGTGAATGGCTTGTCTGCAGAGCTGACTTGAAGCCAAAGGTGTCTTTAAATAAGTTCCATAATAAGCCTAGACTTCTCTGAACAGGATGCATGTCTATTCCCAGATTTAAATATTTAAATCCTGTGGCATGATCACCAGGCTGAAAGGCTTACATCACAGCAGCACTGTTTGAGGCAATCTTATGAAGTCTGAGGTTGGCCTCAGAAAGCATACCTTGAGTCCTTTGCAGAAGGTCTATGGCTTCTTCATCTGTGGGTAAGGATTTGAGTCCATCATCCACGTAGAAGTCTCTCTCAACGAAGTGTTGAGCATCTGCACCATACTCCTTTTCTCAAACAAGGGCAGTCCTTCGTAGACCATATCTTGCTACAGCAGGTGAGGGACTGTTTCCGAATACATGTACTTTCATGCGGTATTCAATCACTTCATTGTTTATGTTGTTGTCACGGTGCCACAGAAATCTTAGGAAGTTCCTATGGTCTTCTCTTACTATAAAGCAATGGAACATGTGTTCAATGTCAGCAGTTATGGCAACTGGCTCTCTTCTAAATCTCATGAGTAGAGTTGAGCGAACCCGAACTGTAAATTTCGGGTCCGTACCGAACTTTGGGGTGTCAGTGAAGTGGACATTTGAAAAAAGTTTGGGTTCGGGTTCTGGGTTCAGGTATTTGATCCCACCTGTTGAATAGCTGCAGGGCAGCCAATCAACAAGCGTTTCACTGGTTTGCCCTTAGAAGCCACCACAGCCATGCCTACTAATGGCATGGCTGTGATTGGCCAGTGCATCATGTGACCCAGCCTCTGTATAAGCTGGAGTCACCTAGTGCTGCATGTCACATGCTCTCAGGCTAGTCTAAGAAGAGGATGCTGCCAGCGCTGTGAGGGACAGATTGCAGATATAATAACATCTCATCCTGCATTACAGAACGATCTGATTCTGGACTAGGTAGAGATTACTACTACTACTGCTTTGAGGGACAGATTATTGTTCTAAAATCATCTCCTAGGTCTATAGGGTCAGGTTCCTGCTGTTGCTGTAAGGGACAGATTATTGTTCTAAAATCATCACCTACTCCTATAGGGTCAGGTTCCTGCTGTTGCTGTAAGAGACAGATTATTGTTCTAAAATCATCGCCTACTCCTATAGAGTCAGGTTCCTGCTGGTGCTGTAAGGGACAGATTATTGTTCTATAATCATCTACTAGTTTTAAAGGGAAAGGTTCCTGCTGGTGCTGTAAGGGACAGCTTATTGTTCTAAAATCATCTCCTAGTTCTAAAGGGAGAGGTTCCTGCTGGTGTTGTAAGGGACAGATTATTGTTTTAAAATCATCTCCTAGTTCTATAGGGAGAGGTTCCTGCTGCTCCTGCAAGGGGCAGATTATTGTTCTAAAATCATCTCCTAGTTCTATAGGGAAAGGTTCCTGCTGCTCCTGTAAGGGACAGATTATTGTTCTATAATCATCTCCTAGTTCTAAAGGGAGAGGTTCCTGCTGGTGCTGTAAGGGACAGATTATTGTTCTAAAATCATCTCCTAGTTCTATAGGGAGAGGTTCCTGCTGCTCCTGTAAGGGACAGATAATTGCTCTAAAATCATCTCCTAGTTCTATAGGGAGAGGTTCCTGCTACTCCTGTAAGGGACAGATTATTGTTCTAAAATCATCTCCTAGTTCTATAGGGAGAGGTCCCTGCTGGTGCTGTAAGAGACAGATTATTGTTCTAAAATCATCTCCTAGTTCTATAGGGAGAGGTTCCTGTTGCTCCTGTAGAAGAAGAAGAATTTATTATTATTTTTTTTTGTATTAATAAATACTTAAATAGTGCTACATAGTACATTTGCGGGCAGAATAAGGAGAGCGTCAAATAAGGGACGTGGTCGTGGTGCTGCTGGTGCTGCTGGTGTCGGTGGTGTCGGTGGTGTTGGTGTATAGAAACACCAGCGCAGCAGGTCTCTGATGATGACGAAACACAGGTGCCAACTGCTGCAGCTTTCCTCAGTGTGCAGACTGACAAGGAGGGCAGTGGTGAAGGGTGGGTGGAAGATGATGTGGAGGAGGATGATGAGGTCCTAGACCCCACATGGAATGAGGGTCATGCGAGTGACGTGTGCAGTTTGGAGGAAGAGGTGGTGGTCGCACAGAGGCACCAGCACAGCAAAAGAGGAAGCAGGTTGCAAAAGCGGAACAAGCATCCCCTAGACAGTAGGCCTGCTACTACCAACCGCACCCAGGGACCTAGCACACCAAAGGCAGCTCAAAGGCGTTCCCCCGCGTGGCAGTTCTTCAGACAATGTGCTGATGACGAGACACGAGTGGTTTGCACGCTGTGCAATGATAGCCTGAGGCGAGGCATAAATGTTCTAAACCTGAGCACAACCTGCATGATCAGGCATCTAAATTCAAGGCTCAAGCTGCATTGGAATAATTACCTCAAAATCCAAGAAAGGTCTCGGCCTCCTCCTGCTTCCGCTTCTGCTGCTGCCTTGGCCTCTTCCTCCACCTCTACAGTGACAGTGTCACCTGCCACCCAACAATGCCACCAAGTCCGCCACCGTCCCCAAGCATTTCCACACAGTCCCATGGAAGCTTACAGCTCTCCATCTCCCAAACACTGGAGAGAAAGAGGAAGTACCCCCCCTACCCACCCGTGATCCCTGGCCCTGAATGCCAGCATTTCAAAATTCCTGGCCTTTGAAATGCTGTCATTCCGTCTGGTGGACACGGACAGTTTTAAAAACCTGATGGCCATGGCTGTCCCACAGTATGTGGTTCCCAGCAACGCCACTACTTTTCCAGGCGAGCAATTCCTTCCCTGCACAAACAAGTCGGGGACAAGAACAAGTGTGCACTGCGCAACGCCATCTGTGGCAAGGTCCACATAACCACTGATACATGGACCAGTAAGCATGAGCAGGGACGCTATATCTTGCTAACTGCACACTGGGCAAATGTAGTGGTGGGTGGGCATGAGGCGGTGAGCCATTTGGCGCATGTCCTTCCGCCACCGAGGATTGCAGGGCATTTCTCTATGCCTCCTGTTGCCTCCTCCTCCTACTGCGCTTCCTCCTCCTCTACCACCTCCTCATCCACTCAGCGTAACACCTTCACCACCAACTTCAGCACATCCAGGGGGAAATGACAGCAGGCTATTTTAAAACTGATATGTTTGGGGGATAACCCCCACACTGCGCAGGAACTGTGGACGGGCATTGAACAACAGACCGATGAGTGGTTGTTGCCACTGAGCCTCAAGCCCGGCCTGGTGGTGTGCAACAATGGGCGAAATCGTGTAGCGGCTCTGGGCCTAGCCGGTTTGATGCACATCCCTTGCCTGGCGCATGTGCTGAATTTGGTGGTACAGAAATTTCTAAAAAACTTCCCGGATATGTCAGAGCTGCTGCAGAAAGTGCGGGCCGTCTGTGCGCACTTTCGGCGTTCTCACCCTGCTTCTGCTCGCCTGTCTGCGCCACAGCGTAACTTCGGCCTTCCCGCTCACCGCCTCCCATGCGACGTGCCCACGAGGTTGAACTCCACCTTGCACATGCTGGAGAGAATGTGCGAGCAGCAGCAGGCAATAGTGGAGTTTCAGCTGCAGCACGCATGGGTCGGTCGCTCTGCGGAACAGCATCACTTCACCACCAACGAGTGGGCCTCCATGCAAGACCTGTGTACCGTATTGCGTTTCGAGTACTCCACCAACATGGCCAATGCCGATGACGCTGTTCTCAACGTTACTATCCCACTTCTATGTCTCCTTGAAAAAACACTTTGGGCGATGATGGAAGAGAATGTGGCACAGGAGGAAGAGGAGGAGGAAGAGGGGTCATTTCCACGGTTATCAGGCCAGTCATTCACATGTGGCTCGGAGGGTGGGTTCCTGCACCAGCATAGGCCAGGTAAAAATATTCAAGCCAGTTCTGGAGGATTAGGAGGATGAGGAAGATCATGAGGAGGAGGAGGAACCACAGCAGGGTGGCATCCAACACAGCTCGTGGGCATCACTGGAGCTTGGCTGGGGGGATACGGAGGACACAGATGATACACCTCCCACAGAGAACAGCTTGTCTTTCCCTCTGGGCAGCCTGGCACACATGGCCAACTACATGCTGCAGTGCCTGCGCAACGACAGCCGAGTTGCCCACATTGTAACTTGTGCCGATTACTGGGTGGCCACCCTGCTGGATCCCCGTTACAAGGACAACGTGCTGTCCTTAATTCCCTCACTGGAGAGTGAGAGGAAGATGCACGACTACAAGCGCACAGATGCGATAGATGCGCTGCTGAGGGCATTCCCAAATGACACAGGGGGCTCAGTGGAAACACAAGGCGAAGGCAGAGGAGGAGGAAGAGGCCGCCAACGCAGCTGTGGCACCACCAGCACCTCAGAAGGCAGGGTTAGCATGGCCGAAATGTGGCAAAGCTTTGTCAGCAGCCCGCCACAACAAACAGCACCACCAGCTGATAGGCAAGGTCTTAGCAGGAGGCAGCATTTCAGCAACATGATGGAACAGTATGTGTGCACAAGCCTCCACGTACTGACTGATGGGTCTGCCCCATTCAACTTCTGGGTCTCCAAATTTGGGCACATGGCCTCAGCTTGCCCTTTATGCCTTGGAGGTGCTGGTCTGCCCTGTAGCCAGTGTATTGTCTGAACGTGTGTTTAGCACGGCAGGGGGTGTTATCACAGACAAGCGCAGCCGCCTGTCCAGCCAACGTGGACAAGCTAATGTTTATTAAAATGAACCAGGCATGGATCCCACAAGACTTGGCTGTACCTTGTGCAGAATAGACATTTAGACCGGCCTCACACAGCCATTGATATACTTGTTTTTTTGAATATGCCTCAATATTTTGGGGGCTACCCCAATTAGAAAAAAAAACCCAAACAAACAACAAAAAGTGTTGGCTACCTCCTCCACCACCGCCACTTTCACCTACACTGCCACGGTCACGGCCTAGTCAACCTCGAGGCTCCTACTCCACATCCACCCCCCCTTCCCATTTTTATTTTTTTATTTGATTTTAAGTTATTTTCCCTATCCCCATTTTTTTGTAGGGCACTTGTCCTACTCTTACCCCCATTTTACTTCCTTTTTACAGCCATTTTTGTGCCGAAACGTTTGGGTCCCCATTGACTTCAATGGGGTTTGGGGTCCGGGGTCAAGTACGGTACCGAACCCAAACTTTTTTGCGAAGTTCAGCCGGACCCGCCGAACCCGAACATCCAGGTGTCCGGTCAACTCTACTCATGAGTACTCCTACAAGGTTGTTGGTTAGGTTAGGGCCAGTAAGAAGAACATCATTCGGGGATACACCTTGATGCTTGGCACTGGAATCAAACACTACCCTGATTTGCTTTGGCTTACACGGGTGATACACTCCAAAGAAAGGCAGATACCAGCACTCGTCATGTTCAAGAAGAGGTGGAGCTGGCTCAGCGTGATCATTGTCAAAGATCCTTTTTATAAATGCAATGAAATGTTCCTTCTTTTCAGACCTGTTCTTTAGTGTTCACTGAAGAGAGTTGAATCTGGATAAAGCTTGTTCACGATTATTTGGACGTCTGACTCTTCTAGCACGAAGAGGTAATGGTGCAACACAGCTGTTAGATTCATCTTTGTAGAGTTCACTCTCCATTATTGCGAAGAACTCTCTATCTTCAACTGACAAGGCTATTCTGTTATCATCGCGTGTAGTACAAAACACTGTGTTACCTAAGTTGTCATCAAAGGGAATGGGAGTAACATCAGACACCTAGATAATGTCAAGAGGCTTCTCTTTTACTTCATAATGATGAGGGCATTGTCTGACATAAGATGCATGCCCATTTCTTAGCACATGAGTCTTGAAGGAGTTAATCTCAGATGGCATTCGCATTCTGTTTAAGCATATATCGCCCCACTATTACCCAGCCTAGATCAAGTCTCTGTGCGTATGGAGCGTTGTCAGAGCCTTTGCACTGCTGGCGCACTTTATGTACTCTGAGAATGTCCCTTCCCAGCAAGACTAATATTTCCGCATCCATGTCCATTGGTGGACTTTCAGTAACCAGGTGCCTTAAGTGGGGATGGTGATATGCAGCTTCTGGAGTAGGAATTTCTTCCCTGTTGTCTGGTATTTGGTCACACTCAACTAATGTTGGCAAGGGTATGTCCTTCTTTGCCTTGATATGGGAGGCCATGAACTCATCGGCTCTTCTGCCTGGAGGTTTCTACACGACCAGAACAGGTGTTGAGAGTATATGGTGTTGCATGTAGAGTCGATCGAACCTCTGGAAGTCTGGCAGGTTCGGCCTAACTTACGGACAAAGTCCGGGTTCGGGTCCGGACTTGACCCGGACTTTGACCCGGACCCCGAACCCCATTGAAATCAATGGGGACCAGAACTTTTAGGCACAAAAATGGCTGTAACAAAGTCCTGGCAAGTCCTAGAGGTCTGCAAAAGGAAGGAAAATGGGGGTAAGGGTCGGACAAGTGCCCTACAAAGAAATGGGGATAGGGAAAATAATTTTTAACCTAAAATCACATAAAAAAATAAAAAATGGAGGTGGATGTGGAGTTGGAGGTTGAGGAGGCGGTGAAAGTGGCGGTGGAGGAGGAGGTAGCCAAAACTGTTTTTTTATTTTTGGAATTTTTTTGTTTTTTTTTAAACCAGCAATGTAGATGCACTTTTTACTTTTGTGCAAGAAACAATACTCTGTCCCTTTAAGCAACAGTAGGAACCTCTCCCTATAGAACTAGGAGATGATTTTAGATTCTAAAATCATCTCCAAAGTGTATATGCGGCTGCAATACACTTTTCCTATACACTTTGGAGATGATTTTAGAAGAGTAATATGGCTCTTTGCGGCTGCAATACACTTTTCCTATACATTTTGGAGATGATTTTAGAACAGTAATATGGCTCTTTGCGGCTGCAATACACTTTTCCTATACACTTTGGAGATGATTTTAGAACAGTAATATGGCTCTTTGCGGCTGCAATACACTTTTCCTATACACTTTGGAGATGATTTTGGAACAGTAATATGGCTCTATGCAGCTGCAATACACTTTTCCTATACACTTTGGAGATGATTTTAGAACAATAATCTTTCCCTTAAAGCAACAGCTGGAACCTTTCCCTGTATAATAACAAGATTTTAGTAGAGGTTTCACATATCCTTTTCACATAACGTCGACGTATCTCGGTATAATGACAAGGTTTTAGTAGAGGTTTCACATATCCTTTTCACATAACGTCGGCGTTTCTCGGTATAATGACAAGATTTTAGT